>PTEX01000111.1:2325146-2463493 GCA_003342815.1 Eudromia elegans | reverse complement strand
GGCGGCGATGAGGCGGCGGCAACGGCCCCCGGATTCCTGTCGGTGCTGACCGGCTGCCGTCCCCCGTCCACCCCTCCTGACCCGCCCTGGCTCTGCGTCCCGGCCCTCCGCTCGCCTCTCCGGGCGGCCTTTCCCCCCATGCGGCCGGAGCGGGGCCGTGCCGCGGCCGCGCCGAGCGCCGCAGTTCCTCGCCCTTTCGTCGCCAGACCCCGCAAGGAGTCGCGGGCGGTGTCTGCAGCGACGACGGCGGGTGAGGCCCGACGGGGCGGGAGCGGGAGGAGCGGCGCTCCGTGGCGGGGCGGGCAGGCCGCGGTGGGGTCGGGCCGGGCCGGGCGGCCTCCCGCAGGCCTGGCGGAGGCCGCGGCAGGGCCTCCTGCCGCCCCCCGGCGGCGCGGCCCTGCGTGAGCTGGTGCCCGCCTCTGCGCGGTCCGTGGYGGCGGGAGGAGGGAAGGCGGTGCAGCCCCGCCGGGCAGCGGGTGTCCGGGCTGGGGGYCGTCCGCGGCGGAGGGGCCCTGGGTGAGCAGGCCGTGGGGCCGGAACGGTTTGGCAAGCCAGAGGCAGCGCCGGCGGCTGCTGGTCGGAATATTTGCCTGGATTCATTTAATAAGGATAAATGTGAAGACAGCATTTTGCAGGCTGTTATGGTGCTGTTTAAAAGGTGTTCTGTATCTGAATATGAGATGGATGGCAAGAAAATTAAATCCTTATTAACAAAATAGCAAGATGATTAAATAAGAAATTACTTATTTATAGGCTACCGGTAGTCACTACTTCCATCCCTCCATTTTACTTATAGTGCAAATGTAAATAATACACTGATCAGTCATTGCAATAAAGATGAGTTGCGATTTTTTTGTGAGTTTACTTAAAGAAGTTGTATCTTGTAGCTATTAGTTGTTGTCACTATGATTTATTTTTTGTAGTTCTTATAGCTTACATCAAGAACTATATATTTCTTCTGCAAGTTAGCAAATGGAATACAATATCTCTATTGTATCTTCTTAAGTTCATAAATGTGAATTTAAATTAATTCTGGTTGTTTATTGAGATACATGTGGTGTATTGTTTCATTTTTATTGTCCTGTAACATATTTCAATGATATGCATATTTCATCATAAATTAGAGGCATAAATAGAATGAAAATTAAAATCTCTCTCATTTATGACCTGGTATAGTGCATACTGGCAGTTTTGTGTGCCTAGGAGCATGCAGCACTCCAGCTCTACCTGCTTTTTTATTCTTAGTGTGTTTATTCATTGAAATGGATGCAGCTATCAGATAGTGATTTTTGTTTAGGAAGTAACCTCTATTAAAGAGGAATATCTTTTGTTTGCTGAAGTATTATGAATATACTATGATATGTAGAACTGAAAACTACATTTTTAAGTGTAGCTAATTTTGCCTATAAAACTGTATTTGTTTCTTACTGGAAAATGGATTAGTGGGGAAGTCAAGGTCATTCACAAATTTAGAAAAAGTTAACTGTTATGGAAACATATTATTTCTTTTTCATTTTCATTTTCATATATTCTTCATATATCATTCCTGTAGCTGTGGACATTTTCTGGACCTGAGTTCAGTTTATCTTCTAAAACAGTCTAGTACCTACTGATTTTTAAAAATCAACTGTAACCCTTCCTAAGTGAAGGATCTCTTTAAAATAACATGAAACAATATAGTCAAAAGATTAGTGAAAAATAATGAATACAAAAGATATAGTGAGGGTGAATAGACACCTTTGAACTAGTCCAGATGAGCTACTAAAAACGTACTTCCAGCTACTGTGAATAAGATGAGGTCTGGTWTTCTGTTTCTTGATCTTGTGATATGCCTATTCCAATACAAGTTTTTCACTGCCGACACCTAATGATGTTGACTTTCTAAGCCACTTTACATTTAGAAACTCATATGTGATTTTATCTTTTAAAAGAACCCTTATAATKCTACTATATATCTGTTGAAAATGGAAATAAAACAAATTGCACCTGTCACTTGCAGTCTGTTACTGCTTTCAAGAAGAGGAGATGCACTGGAGCTCTTTGGCATAAGGAAGGCRGCAGTATTTTATAAACTCAGGAAAAATTTCTGGATGTTGCAGATTGTAAACTGGTTTGATATACTGATTTATCCATTTTCATCATGCAAAAAAATGTGTATAATGCTATTTAGACCTCACACACAGCCAAACTATTCAAAAAGAAAGGAKAGTAAAACAGACTTACCTGGTTTTGATCATGGAATCTCCTAGACGCAAAGGGCTTTGAAACGCCAAGTGTACATGACTAGACAAATATATATTTAGAAACTTAGATTTTTTAAAGTTTGATTTAAAAGTTTATATTCTTCAGGTTATATTCCTCATTATAAATGAGGAGAATTTTGAGTAATAGGATATTACAGAGTTTAACATTCCTTACATCTCCTAATGTAGTGAAGTGGAGGTGGTGGGGTTTTGTTTTGKTTTTTTTTGTATTTCCAGTGAAATGTCCGTTTTCTGTTTTTGATAAGGTGTACTTATAGTGTCACAGGGGACACACCTGAAAGCATGTATACCCTGACCACCTAGCCAAATCTAGGATGAAATGTAGTATCAAGTTTATTTCAGGTTTAAGAAATGTATTCGGAAGAGCAGAGTTGAGCAGTATTACGTCTTCTAAGGTACAGTTTTGTTGTTCTTAGGTGAATAGTTTGTTCATGAGATTGGCCATTATAGGAAAAACTCTCCATTAGCTGTCAGTCTTGGTTCAAATATATATGTTCTTTCTATATTTAAACTTGGACTTCAGCTAAATATCTTTTAGTTTTAAAGTTAGCTATTTAGTTTAATTTTCTTACATGAGTTATTTTTGACTTTGTTTGCTAGCACAGCAGGTTGAATCAGCATGCCACAATATGACCTAGGCTTTACATGGTTTGTTGCGAGTCCAGTCTAGAATGTTACTAGAGTATAATAGAACAGAATACTGAAGCGTTTGCAAATCGTAGTGTAAGCCAAAGTGCCCATTGGTTAGAGTTGAAGTATTAGAGGTCATTTTCCACATTCAGCCTTTCCAGAGTGATTCCTCTCACTAAGACTAGTACCCTGTTCTACCTAAGTCAGCCCTGTGTTGATTTAGATAAAATAGCCAGAATATCAACCTAATATTTTACTATAGCTAATTTATTTTAATAAAGACATCCTCTTAGGAAATTTAATGTATTTGCTCTTTTAAAGAAGCCACAAATACTTCAGCTAAACCAGATAAATCCAGGAGTCTGATAACTTTAATATGAAATAACCTTCCTTCCCCTCTACCCCCTTTTTAAAGTTAGAAGACTAGGTGTTTGCTGTTTTCTCTTTTGAAAGCAGAACAGAAGGGTTCACTTGTCTTCCTGAAGATGACTTCATGTACTTCATCTTAGAAATGAGCACTGTTGTCACTATAAGAATGAAGGAATCATAGAATAGTTCATAAGAAGAATTTCAGTTGGAAGGGACCTTTGAAGATCATCTAGTCAAGTACCCTGCTGAAAACAGAGCTATCTAAGGAATGACTTTGTTTTTGAAAAAAAGCAGTGTACCAGATTTGAAGAGGTACCTTTAAGTCCTCTTGTGCTTTCCAAAAAGTTAGCAGTTGATATTTTCAAGGGAGGAGTGTCTCTACTTTTTTTTTTTCTCTTTAAAATGGCTCTTTCAGTTTATCGGCTTGTATCCTGGCTGCTGAGTACATCCCTCGCTATTATTGGATGGTGTAGCATGTGAGAGTCCACTAAGTATATGGAATTCCTTAGGGCTAAATCCTTGATTTAGTCTGTCAAATGAATGTTTGGTTTAGTCTGTCACAGCAGAGTTCAAAATATTTAATTTCAAAATTAGAAAAAGTGTAAATTGAAATGATAAAATATTTTATTGATGTGTCTTTGGAAATGCAAAGCCCTGGTAGGCACAATGGACTTTTTGAATAGTGGTGATACTAGCTTTAATTGATGAAGATTATCAGGAAGAGAAGATAGGTGCGAAGAGGTACTATGTTATTGCCAGAACACTCTTTTTTTGCGTATTTACTTTCTCGTTTGTTATCCTGTCTTAGAAAATCATGTTTAATATCCAGTGCAAATATTTCATTCCCTTCTCATCGCAAGTGCTTCTCTTGTGCTAAGCACTACCTATTCTTTGTAAGTCAAGAAACTGTGTTTACTTTGTGCGTAGATTGTGTATCTCAAGAAGYGACTAATACATTATTTCCTTTCTATGTAATTCCAACTCTATCCATCCTAGCTCTATGAAATCATATTTATGACTGTGGCAAAATAAATGGCAGATTTGAGATAAGATGCTTGAATTCTGTATTATCTTTGTTCAATTCATATCTTATTTGTAGGGGAGTCTTTAATAACTCATTTCAAATCCTCTATTTATATGACGTGCTAGACAGTTTGTTTCATGTATAGTTTAATTCTGATTTGGTGTTCATTTTCTGAGATAAGCTTGAAGTACTCAAACTTTTAAAGCAAGGCATAATTGGCAATAATATTGTAGCCTCTTAGTTAAATTTTCACTTTAACAAAACTTCACAGTGTTGTAAGGATTAGATGAAAAGTGCATGTGTTCCTATCAGGTGTTCTTTCATATGACTGCTTTGAACTGAATCCTGTAGTTTTCAAAAAAAAAAAAAAAAAAAAAAACCCAGACAAGCAAACAAAAAAAGTTTGGGCTTGATATAGCCATAGATTGCAGCCCAGAGGTTCGTCTTATCCTTGTACATCAATAGATGGTTTTATTTAGGATTTGAAATCCACTGTAATTTCATTGTTTAATACATCTCATTTTGGGTTTTCAGAAGCGGGAACTTGAAAATCTAGCTAGTCAAAACGCTTTCCCTCATTTTGCTGTTCGCTAATATGATCATATCTTTCTTTTCCTGGTTTTCCATTGTCTGAAATGGTTTCTGTGTTATTTTTGGATGTCTGAGTCCTTTATAAAAACTTAGCTATGGAGGAGTGCCATATATAGGAGAGTCATGAAGGGTCATGCTGTTTGTTAGTCATATTTGCAGGGCAGATACATACCACATACTACTTACAACAAATAACGCTATGGTTTGATCAAAGGTGGAAGGAAATATGAAGCTTGGAGCAATATATATGAGGAGCTGTTTCTGTTGCAGTAAAAAACTGCTTTTCTGTTTAATGTCTTGCTAGTTATGGGGAGGTCTAACATAATAACATAGTAACTTTGTACCATTTCTTCTAAGCTGAACATGGGAGTTCTCATCAAGGTCCCACGGAGATCTGAAAGTTTGTAATCAATTGCAGATCAATAGTAAATGTCGTAACTCTCTTTATTTTCTGTCTTAGTCACTAAAACTGTAGTATTTTATCAAATTTTGCACAAGATGATAAAAAGATATTTACAGTCAAGGTTATACTTGTTAACTTTCACAGACCAGGAAGCAGTGTTCTTTCTGATTCAGACGAGTATCTTGTCATTGCAAAATGAAATTGTCAGCACCTGATGCCTTGTTCTGTAGGCCAGCCAGGTGCCATTTTTTTGCATTCAGTAGTGTTGAAAAGTGAAAATGGAAAGTGAGAATTTGCGGTGCTTAAGGAGATTGCCTTCTTGAAAGGCAAAACTTGGTAATACATTTATGTGTTCCATTGAGATTCATTGTATACAATGTTTTGCCWGATAACGGACTATATTATATTAGGCCTTTGACCTGTGTAGTTGTAAGGTTTCTGCAATCATCAGAATAAGAGTGTTGAAATTTCCTATTTATGTGTCGAGACTGACATCACATTACTGTTAAAAACAGTTTAAAAAAATATTAATTTGAATCAAAATACTGTCATTTATATGGCTGTAATTATCAAGGGACCAAAAACTCCGATCTGCCTTTTTAATATTTCTGTTACAAATTCCATTTGACTTAAGATATAGTCAAGGAATACTGATTCTACATGTTTTGAAATAGATAAATGAACTGCTGATGTCTGTTCAGATCTTTGCTTTAGACCATCTCTTCTAAAATGGAGAAAGATTGTTTGGTTTATTTGATTAAAAAGTACAGAAAAGTATTTGAATACATTTATTCATTTTGAGTATCTTGAGAGAGTATACCTTTTAAATGAGGAAGGTGCTCCTCATCAAGGTAGTTACTATAAATAGCATATAAATATTTGTCTCAAAATCCATCCACTTTCATCTTGGTTAAAGTTTTCTGTTTGTCTCCTCTCTGCCTCTCTATTTTGTGAACTTATTATTTATAGAAGGTGTGTGAGAATATATGAGATGATGTCACACTGCACATCTTTCAGTTATGTGGTATTTATATGATTATTTTTTGTTAATTACAAAAACTCCAAGGATAATATTGATAAAGCTATGTTATATACTTTTTAAAAGGAGTAAAAGGACAAATTTCTTGATTACAGATCCTGCTAGATGGATTTGTATTAACAGAATACTTAGTTATRTATCTTGTTGATATTAGCAAGAGCTGCACTTGAAAAATGGTCTAAATTCAGGAATAATGTATTTTGACAAATTCCATCACTTCTTTTGAGTCACATCACTCTAAAATGGCCAAATTGACAGGGTATTTTAAGAAAGAACATGCTAAAATACTCCATTTTTTAAAGGCTAAAACTAACTCATTAGTAGTTTTGAAAAATACAAAAGTGAAAGAGATTAATTCCTGCTGAATTGTCATAGAAGTGTTATGAGATAGATGCAGGCTGTGTGCCTGTCTCTGATGAAAATAATGATGAATATGGAACTCTAGTTCTAGAACTACTTTAGTTAAATAATGCAAATCACAAAATCTTTTTTCCCCCTGGTGTTAAGGACAAAAGAGAATTCTCTTTATCACAAAGTTCACCTCTTTTTCTTGGAAATCTGTTCTGAAGCTCTTAGAGCACTTTTYCCTTTCTTTCTGATGTGAGTCTGTCCCAACAGATATGTTTTGCCTAGACGGATATGTTAACATTCATTCCTGGTGTATACCTCGTTATCTATCTGTAAAGAGAAAACTCAACCGTTTTTATTTGTGACCGATATGCTTAACTTTCAGCTTTAAGTGTCTCTATCAGTAGATATAATAATTCGATGTTTCAGAAAACATTAAAAGAAAGCAGTAATGAATATCTGTACTATTTCTGAACTAAGATTACAGCAAGAGGATTATTTCTTCAGTGCTGTGAGAACACCCTTGTTGAATTGTATCACTTTTTTAATGAGCATATGGAAAGGTGTTTATCAAAATTAAAAGCTAATCTGAAGTCCAATGCAGACCATGCATGTTGAGCTGCTCTTTGTCTGTGTCCTCTGACAGTTACTATTTTCTAACAAGGGAGGATTTCCATGTATTGTATTTTGGGCTTTCATGCTGCCGGGGCAAATAGTAATGTCAGAAAATAATAATCAGTCATTTGTTGGGGAGAATTTTTTAAAAATCACACACACACAAAAAAACCTTTGGCAGTTTGTCTTCATAGTAACCACTAGTTTGTGCTGTAGCTCAATGAAATATTGATAAGTGTTTTGGATGTAGTACCTCTGAACACTGAATAATTTTAGCAGCAGAAAAGACTTCTCTTTATATTTGTCTTTGCTCAAGTTGTTTCCATGGTTTTAGAGCTTGCTTTACTGTAATCAGTATATATGTAACCAGAGGGTTGGTAGTTTCTGTGTTAACAGGCTTATATAGAATCTAAACTGTAATCAGGAAGTTAGTAGACAAGTAGCCTGCTTAAACTGTTGCTCTTGTAGCTATATGAAAATTAGTTTGGATATATGTAGCTATTAACTTCAGTCATTTTCTGATAATGTAGAAGTAACCACAATAGTCAAAGACCTGGCTCTTATTTAGAACAGTCATCTTCTAGAAAGCTGCCTCTTTCTGTAGGTCTCTTTTGTAGGGTAGAATTTAAATAGAGTAGGATATATTAGTGAGGTGAAGAATGAAGAGGGAAACTAACATTAAATTCATGCTGWATCAATGAGGCAATAACTTATTTTTCTAAATGAAAAAAGAATTACTTTTTCTTTCATTCTTGTGAAGAAGCTTATTGGGTGGCTTTAAAGGGAATAAAGAGGAGAAATTTGCAATATTTATTCTTTGCCTCGCATACAGAACTCCCCTATGTTGTAAATGTAAAAAATATGTTGATTGTCCCTTATTAGCTGTATATATCTCAAAATATATACTAGAGGAAACAGACAGTCCCTCACCCTCTGTAAAATTAATGATACAGAATCATTTTCTCCTGTGTTATTAAGGTGAAAAAAGCCCCTTTTTTTAAATTCAATGTTTCAGTTTCTACCATGATAGAAAAGAAGTAAAGCTGCTTAGGAGTTGACAAAAGGAGTTAATTAGTGAAATATTTCTTTATTTAAATGTTGTTCTTTGTCACAGGTGTGTTCTCTTTACAATTACCTCTTCATGTGTGAAGGGCATGATTCAGAGGACAGTGAAGTTGATTGAAAAATGTTGGGTCATAGGGTACTGAAAGAAGTTATTCACTCCATTCCTTCACCTTACCTTCCTGATTCTATTGCTTCTACTGAAATCAGCAGGCTTGAAATTGAGTATTTCCATCGCCTGGTCTCTGGTAATCATTGCTATTGCATAGTTAATGTTCTATAGTTCTTGAGAGTTTTTAATACATGTTACAATAACTTATTACTAGGTAGACATTTTCCTTCTGTTTTATTGCCATGAGAATTATACAGATGTTTTCAATTTGGAACTATATGAAGAAAATATAGATAATTTTGCCTCAATCTCTGAATCACATTATCAGTTCTACTGATTTGTCGTGACTGTRCTAAAAGAGGTCTCTAGGTAAGAAAACTGGGTTGCTTAGCAGCAAGCATCAAGAGGCAATTTTTTAAAGCTGCAGCATTCAGATTTCTGAGTTCTAATCTTTTTCAGATCAAAAATTGGTAACTGCTTTTCTCTTGTTCTGTAAATTTGTGTTCATATTTGGCTGTCATGGGGAGAGAATGTAACTTAKACTAAAAACATTAAAAATTCAACTACTATATTTTTGTTTATGATCTGTCATATGAGCTTTTATTCCAGCTTTGAGAAAATTGAGGCACACTGACTTCCTTCTCATTTTTGTTGTCATCAACAAAATCACATTATATATTGTATTTATAATTTTAAAAATAGTTCTGATTCTACTTACATATTTCCTAGAAATGAAAGGATATGAGACCTGTGAATAAACAGTATTTGACTTGGGTGCACACTGGTTCTTTCCGCCCCCCCCTCCCCCCCTTTTTTTTTTATATGTTTCATAATGCTTAGTATAATGTCATTTTAGTTTTCAGTGAAATAGTGAAAACAAGGTGTATAGAATTCTTTTAGGATGCAATATTGTAGTTTTATACATTTGTTTTATCTGCCTACACTAATACTTATCAGCATTTCCATGTTATTCTCTTGATTTCAGTGTCTATGAATATCACTCTGTGGAACAATTTAAAATACTAATTTYGGGAAGAAAATAAGTACTGAACAGTGTTGGATATGCTGTTCTTCCAGCTACATTAGATGCTCATTGCTTTCCCCCTCTGAACAGATTTCAGTACTTATTTTTAGTCTCTAGATATAGCATTTTTATATAGTAAGAGGGTAACACTGCTTGTGCATTAAGGGAGTATTTCTCATATTATTTGCTAAATTAGACTAAATAAGTGTCRTTTTGATCTCTTGGGGAGGTAGGAGTAAGATTTTTTTAAAGGCTTTTGAGTACAAACATACTTGATTTTTTTTGTATATAAATAAATCACATGGTTGGGTGTGTATAGTCTTTTGAGGAAAAATTTATCTTTTAATTCTTGCTTACAATTTGAAAGAGCAAAAGAGACATGAGAGAAATTTAAAAAGGTACATAAAAGAGATGTAAGTTTATTCTAAGTGACTCTAGTGACCAGTACCCTGCAAGACATGGATTGCTCTTTCATTKTCACTGCTCCGTGTGAATGCAATAGGAGCTCATTAGGAGAGAGAGCTCCTTTGGCCAATCTCTTTCTGTGCCAAAGTAATACGTATTTTATGCTACAAAACCTCTCATAAGAATCCTGGGAAAAAGCTCTTCATGTATCCATAGCTTACAACTGCAAAATCCTTYAAAACACTAAGCTGTTAGGCTATCCTTTTAGAGGTAGTGATATATTTGACAATGACTTTTTTTTTTAATGTCACTACTGTTTAAATCCAGTACTTCACAGGATTTAGACCAATACTGTTTAAATCATACTCTTCACATACACTGGAAAAGCCTGAAAGTCTGTGTTAAATTTTATGCATGTTGGACCTTTATTGTTTACTARACAGGCAAGAAGTAGACAGGCGACAACTGTGAAGATTGTTTTCTAGTGGAAGTGATGAGTCGCCCTTTACTGTGTTATTCTTTTAGATATAGAGATAGTTCATTAATTTCAGCTGTAAACTTACTGTGTGGGAACTCTTTTTTTGTACATAGTTAATGGGAAAGGGAGAGAGAATTTAATTTATGAGTAAAGGGACAGCAAAACTGTATATTTTATTATGGGCATTTTTTTACATTGAAATCTGAATATATGGGGATCTCTACTTGTAAACAAAATTACTATAGTCAGTTATTTTTGCAGAATTTAACAAAAGTTATTTTTTATTCCCCACTGACCCTGACTTTTAATTTTTTTTTTTTTTTTTAAGGAACTTCATGTCAGTGTTGTTTATGCCACGACACAGTAGGCAAGGCAAATTAATTTCAGCCTTTTGTAAACTTGTAGTTAGCCAACAAGATGCAGCTGAGTACAAATCCTACATGGCTTTGGAAGTGAAAGAGAAGTTTTGAGCTGACAGGAAGCTGAACGTGATGACGGCCTGGTCTATGGTGGGGAAGCTGAAAATGGAGAAGAGGCACACCAGAGAAGACAGAAGTGTTGAACAAGATGTTGGGGAATGCAGTGCTGAATCTGAGGAATGGACGAGCTCAGAAAGTGAACCTGAGCAACCATACTGCAGAAGCAGCTGTAGCAATATGCAGTGGAGAGAGAAGGAGGTTTCCACTAAACCACATCGGCCACTCTGTCGCTCCCCTTGTTTGGATTGCCCAAGTTTTTCTCAGAGCAGTATCACACAAGACTTGAAGCTAGAAGAAAGTAAAACAAGCTTGGACAAGGAATACCAAGCTAAAATGGATTTTGCTTTAAAGCTTGGGTATGCAGGAGATCAGATCCAGGCTGTACTGAATAAACTGGGAGCAGATGCTCTCATCAATGATGTTCTGGCAGAGCTTGTGAGACTTGGCAACAAAAGTGAATCAGAGGGACAAAGCAGTACCAGCACTACAACCAGTACCCTAGTGTCAAGAGGCCCATGCCCGAAGGAGATAACAAGCCCTGAACTGTCACTTGAGGATGAAGTTGTGGATAATAGTGATAACCTGAGACCAATTGTCATTGATGGAAGCAATGTGGCTATGAGGTGAGTCTCCCTGTTACATTTTTAAAGAAAAAGTCACAGAGATATTTATGAACAAAATCAGCATTCTTGCAGTGTAATTTTGAGTTGTGTAGTATATTTAGATTAATAATAACTATTTCTTACAGACTGTAATCCAGTCTTTTATATATGCTATTATTCCTTTTATGTAATTCCTATTCTAAGTGTGTGCCTCCCACCCTCACCCCTGCATAAATATATTTTTAATTAAGTGCTTCCCTCTGTCATCTTTAATAATTTAGTTGTAGTGTGCTTTTGTTGTAGATGTGTTTAATTTTTAAGTTATTGAAGAATGTTGTCACATATTTTAATTTAATGTCCAGAAGCAAATGAATAGGTGAGGAAAACCTGCTTCTTCTCAAAGTGACATATTGTGCATGCTGATAATATGCAGTGAACTTCGGGATACTTGAGTGACTGCTGATCAAGTTCTCTTAGAATTAGAAACTGTTGAGCTCTGTCAGTGTAATGCTATGCATGACCTAAAAGTGCTAACTTACCCAGCTGTGGTGCTTGTATACTCAGACTCTGTGTGTGTATGTATGTATGTATGTATGTGTATGTGCATGTAGCTGCTTGGGTTGGCAGTTTTTCAGAGATTTCTGTCCCAGGCCACTTATAATACCCAGCTCAGCTAGGAAATGCTTTCTGTAAGAATCTCTTTCTGTAGAGAGATTCTGTAAGAATCTCTCTTAAAAATGCTTTTAAGTAAGAATCTCTTCAAGTGAATTCTTTTGATAGTCTGGTGACCAGTAGATTTCTTTGGACTGGCCTCCTTCAGTATCAGCTTCTTGTGGCAAAAAAAAGTAACCTGCTTTTTTTTCCCCAACATTTTAGGAAAATTCTTTTTTGTTTTTTTGTGGTGTTTTTTTTTTTAGGTATATTGAGATATGAAATATGTTAAACTCCAAATTCTAAAAGACTATTATATATACATTTTTTTCTACAGTCAGATTATGGTTACTTTCATTCAAAAAATGTTGCAGTAAATCACAGATGTATTTATTGGTATAACTATGCATATATATATTATTCTTAAATTGCAAGGCTTTGAACTATTGGTTATTCATAGACTTTAGTTATGCATTTGTTATTAAATATCTCTGTATTTTGGTCTGTTTTGGTGTTATTTTACATGACATTTTGAGTCCAGAAAAGGCATGTGTCTTGATTTCCACTAATCTATGACTTTTTATCCAAAAATAATAATATTAGAGTAATGTTTGGAATGATAATTCAGAGAACAACTTCTGTGGTAATTCACAGAGTAAGTGGAAGCCACTTTGTGTACGTCCAGCAGATTACAGTAGCGAGAGAATATCCTATGATTATGTAGTGCCACAAAACCTCCTTACATGGACTGTCCCTTGTGCTCCAGGGCTGTTGTGAACAAGTCCTTTCCTGTGTGTCTGACTCACATGCTAGGCCCCCAGATTTTCTCAAATAAGGAACGTTATTGCCCTGTGCACAATGTCCCCTGCTCTTSTAGCATCGTGGGGCCTCCCTTGACTGCTTATCCCCCTTCACAGGTGAGAGTCACCCTCACCAGTACACCATACAAAGTGACTGAGTGCCTTTTGAAATGGATGGGATGGTTTGAAGACATCCATTCATTTTCTTTACAAATTCATACAGAGGTCTTTTCAGGAAAAAGAATGAACAGCGTCAAACTAATTGGGCAGCTTGTGACCTATCATGATTGATGAGAAACTACAGTAGTGTTGAAAAGGAGAGGAAAAAAAATAGAGATAAATGCATTTTGAAAACTATGACTCAAGGAACACAACTTTGCCTTATTATTCTACTGTCTCCAAATGTAACTTTGGAAATAGTTCACTTTGTTTTACAAACTGGAATAATAAATTAATAGTAATAAGTGAAGGTTATGCTAGTTAAAAGGTCATATTCAAAACTTGTTTTTTTTCCCTCAAAGTGATTACAGTATTAATTGAAAAACAAACAAACAAACAAAAACCAGAATGCTGTTTTTACTTTATGGCTGTCTGGTTTAGCAGGGATATATGCACTGTATTTTTAATACAAAGAAAACATTGACTTGAATCTAAATATGAAATTCGGATATAGTGTGTAGATCAGTGTG
This sequence comes from Eudromia elegans, assembly GCA_003342815.1. Classification (NCBI taxonomy): domain Eukaryota; kingdom Metazoa; phylum Chordata; class Aves; order Tinamiformes; family Tinamidae; genus Eudromia; species Eudromia elegans. The sequence goes on along the minus strand of PTEX01000111.1, from coordinate 2,449,908 downwards.
GCTCTCTTAGAGCTATGTAGAACAATACTACGTGTACTATAATTATCTCCTCTTAYATATGTGCTTACGTATCATTCAGGCTTTACTGAACTCATTCCTGAGGAGATTTAAAACCAAATTCTTTATTCAGCATATGTTTAGAAAACAACAAGAGTGTACCCAAAAGGTAGAGTGAATTGCATAGTAAAGATTTTAAATACAGTCCCGCAAATCTCTTTTTTTTTCTTTACAAAGACGTATACTATTTTCTAAACCGAATCAGTATTATAAAACAGCTATGTGCTATTTTAGAGATACCAGTGTGCTTCTGTAAACAATATGTACTTTTTTCCCCTTTTGGTTTTGTATAACTTTGAGTAATWTATTTTCTTAAAATATATAAAACATTTTAAAGAAAAAGTGAAACATGCCTAGTGTTAGGGAAACTAGTATTTTTAAGGCTGGTGCTTAAACCACTRTTGTGCCACTGTTGTGGCATTAATATATTTCTTTTCGTTTGCTTCTTTTTGTTATTGCTAACTTTTCATGTTGATACTTAAGGTAAGCACAGTTCATTTGGAAAGGTGAATTTGGTGGTATTTTTTATTAGATTGGCTAATACAGTGGTAAAGAAGGTAAATATTTTGAATATTTTGCATTGGGTACTTTTTTTTCAGTTTTGGGATAACAATAACTCTGAACAGTTGTCACTTTCCAATTATGTAAGCTGATCTAATAAAAATACTCTCTTTATAAAATGTACTTCCTTCATATTCTTACACTGTAACAGCTATCTAAAAAAAAAAAAAAGGCAAAAAAACCCACAAAACAAACACAAAGTAGCTCTTTCTTAATGCTATTAATAATAATAATTTTGCATGATTTTCAGTCATGGCAATAAAGAAGGATTTTCTTGCCGGGGAATTCAACTAGCTGTTGATTGGTTTCTGGAAAAGGGACATAAAGATATAACTGTTTTTGTCCCTGCATGGAGAAAAGAGCAGTCTCGACCTGATGCACCAATTTCAGGTAACAGATTTTTTTTTGTTTGTTTGACACCTTTGTAAAAAAAAAAAAAAAAGTATTGCATTAAGATACCAACATGTCATTCTTTGCTGGGCACTACATACTGGGCTGTGGCTGTGAGGTTGCGGAGTGCTCATCTGTTTGTTTGAAAGCAGAAGACAACTTCGCTGGTAAGGAACACACATGAAGTAGCTGCATCTAAAAAGTAACTCTGCTTTTTGTAATATTAGTGGATCATCTCAACACTCCTGAAGCAATATTTATAATTTTCCCATTAGCAAAGACATTTAAAAATATAAGAACTGATTCTTTRTTAGTGGGCTAGTATAAAATAAGTAATATCAGTCTAGGGATTTAATAGGGTTACTTTGAGAGCTGAAGAGGCAACATGGATTTTGATACACTGGAAGACTTTCRTAATATGGTAACAATTGAAATCTTGATATGTTCAGAAAGAGTAAGAAAAAGTGTGTAGCTGWTTGCAGGGGAGTAGGAGTGGTTATGTAGCCTTAATCAATATTTTGCAGTTGCTTTGGAACCTCAGAAATATTTAATGGTACTTTACATTTAGGTATTTTTGTGATAATGAGCACTTTCTGTGAACACAGTGATACAGCACTTCGTCAGAAAAGAGAAAGTTTCGTATTTCAAAGGCTGCATTTCTTCCTTTTAAAACTTTTGAGAAATTTYTCAACTGAACTTATTTTACAGATCAAGAAATCTTACGTAAATTGGAGAAAGAAAAAATTCTTGTTTTTACCCCATCTCGAAGAGTTCAGGGAAGAAGAGTTGTTTGCTATGATGATCGATTTATAGTAAAACTTGCTTTTGACTCGGATGGCATCATTGTATCAAATGACAACTATCGGGATCTTCAAAATGAAAAACCAGAATGGAAGAAGTTCATAGAGGAACGGCTGCTTATGTATTCTTTTGTGAATGACAAGTATGTTTTTGGTTTTTTCCTCAGAAGTAAGGAAATTTGCTGGTTCACTAAAAACTGAAATTCCCATTTCTTTCACCATAGATTTATGCCTCCTGATGATCCTCTAGGACGCCATGGTCCAAGTCTTGAAAATTTTTTAAGGAAAAGGCCAGTTATTCCTGAACACAAAAAACAACCATGTCCTTACGGTAAGTGTTTAAGTCAAATTGATTTACTGCAGTGAAATGAAGGTCAAGTAGGCATTTGTCATTACTTAAAAAACAAAATTTGCATTTTTTTCTTATTTTCGTCTGACCACCGTATCAATTTTTTATATGTAGCATATTAATAAAAGCAGTGTAACAGAAAATTGAGGATAACCAAATGTTTCAAAATATTACCAAATGCCACGTGGATATCAGAGTTTTGTACCTTTTTCTTCTGGCTTGTATTCAAGGAGGAAGATTCATAACTACACAACTTTTGTTCAAGCTGTTTTATACAGCATTAATTATACTKTTTGTAATTTAAATTATGAACATTAAGGGAAAAAAATTGTGTATATCACTGTTGTTGCAGTGACAACCCTGAATGTAGGTAGCAGTAAGTGATTGCCTGTATGAGTAATTTCTCCTTACAGTGTCAGTATACAAACGTTACTGTTGAGAAACAGTGAAAGATACAAAGATCTCAACTAGAGTGATTTGATTTTGGCCTATTTAACCTGAAGCCACTTTTCTTACAGGTAAAAAGTGCACCTATGGGCACAAATGTAAATATTACCACCCAGAACGGGCAAACCAGCCTCAAAGGTCAGTAGCGGATGAGCTTCGAATAAGTGCCAAATTATCTGCTGTGAAAACTATGAGTGAGGGAGCCTTGGCCAAATGTGGCACAGGGCCATCAAGCTCCAAAGGAGAGATCAATTCTGAAGTGAAACGCATTACCCCAAAACGTCAGTCAGATCCAAGTATTAGATCGGTAGCTGTGGAGCCTGAGGAAAAGTTATCAGTAGCACGGAAGTCGGAGGCCAGCTCTGTCCCATCTCTGGTTTCTGCATTAAGTGTACCAACACTCCCTCCACCAAAAAGCCATGCAGCCGGTGCGTTAAATACTCGTTCTGCAAGCAGCCCAGTGCCAGGTTCCTCACAATTCACACATCAGAAATCCTCACTGGAACACATGTCCAGTGTGCAATATCCTCCTATACTAGTCACCAATAGCCATGGTGCTTCAGTTAATTATACTGACCAGTATCCCAAATACGAATCATTAGGGGACCATGGCTATTATTCCTTACTCAGTGATTTTTCCAACTTGAGCATAAGTAGTATGCATAACACAGATTTTTATGGGGCTGATACAGACCAGGGGATGTATTCTAGAAACTCAAGTCCCTGTCCTGAAAATCGCTTAAGCCATACAAGTAATGATTCTTATTCCTCTTACAATGACTTGTATCTGGGTGTAGCAGATGCCAGTCCAGAAGAAAATGTGAAGATCCACAGACTTTCATCACAAAATCGTCTTCAGCCTTTTTCCCATGGTTACCATGAAGCCTTAAACAGAGTTCAGAGTTATGGAACTGAAGAACCTAAGCAATCCCTCCGCAAACAGTCAGTTTCCCACTTAGGCCTACATGCCCAGCATCCGGTTGTTGGAGCACGGTCCAGTTGTCCAGGAGACTACCCTGTGCCTCAAAATATTCATCCAACTGCGCAACCAAGCCGTGCCTTGGTCATGACAAGAATGGACAGTATTTCTGACTCAAGGCTGTATGAAAGTAACCCAACAAGGCACAGAAGACCACCTCTCTGTCGAGAACAGCATGCTAGTTGGGATCCATTACCATGTGCATCAGACTCTTACGCTTATCATTCTTATCCATTGAGTAACAACCTCATGCAGCCATGTTAYGAGCCTGTGATGGTGAGAAGCATGCCTGAGAAGATGGAGCAACTCTGGCGGAATCCTTGGATTGGGGTATGTGGTGAGCCACGGGAACCACATATTATCCCAGAACATCAGTATCAAACATACAAAAATCTCTGCAATATTTTCCCTCCAAGCATTGTCCTTTCTGTGATGGAGAAAAATCCCCACATGACAGATGCACAACAACTGGCAGCTATGATTGTTGCCAAATTAAGAACAGGGCGTTAAATCAGTACAGCCTGTTTTAGACTGATGAAACTATACAGAAGAGAGGAGCTGGAGTAAAACTTATATGATGGAAGTGGACAAGTCTATTGTAAATATATTTTTTAATATTCTCGTATCAAATTCTGTACACAGTAGCAATCAAATACATACATATATATATATATATGTACCTAGGGACTGTGTAAGAACTGATGGCATTGTAAATTTTAATTAAATATAGGGATTTTTAATAGCATTTTACAGGAAAAGCATACCTTGCTGCATGGATATATCTTTAACAACTAGAATGTCATGTTCAGTGTCTCAGAGCTGTTAATACAAAATTATGTTACTGATTATATTGCATGTACTAGTGTATACTTTCCATATGATTATAAATACCTAATTGGCCTTTCAAAGTATACTCTATGCACTCCCGGATCACTTTTAGGATTTCAGCTTTCTTACTTGACAGTGCCTTTCGGCCTGTCAGATATTTAAGAGAAAAAAAAAAAAAAACTTGGCAAAACCTAAAGTAACCAATTTGTAAGAACAAAAATCTTATTTTTTTCCAACTTTTAGACATCAGTATTGTTGGAATTTCCTAAGTTTTAGAACTGTTCATCAGGAGTCGAGTATCTATTAGGATGTCCAGTACTTTGGATCAATATAGCAGAAGCCAAATTTATTATCATCAAATCAGGACCAAAATATTAAGGTAGGCAGAAAAATGAGCTCCATTCAATAAATTAAAAGGAATTTAACTGTGGCATCTCTCTTCAGATTTGGCTGTCATCTATACTATAAACAACTACCATTCTGGATGAATAGAAATGCTACAGGTTAAAAAGTGTTCATGTCAATTGGATTACTCTGCTTCAAGCAGAGGGAAACGTATGTTCAGCAGTAACTGCAGCCCTTCTGGGAGCAGGGATGGTATTTCTGTGAAACTAATGGTAAAGATTGCTCCACAGAGCAACTTGAGATTTGGGGGGAACTGCTTTCTTGAAAAGAGATGCTACAGTTTGAGCTTGTGGCAAAGCTCTTCTTGTTTGTGCTCTTGAGATCCATGCAAAGGTGGGCATTTGCCTCATGAAAGCTTTTAAAGCCCTTGTTTCAGCAGGGGCTGAAGAAGAAATTTGTGTGTGACATTGTTTGCGCAACTAGTTATCTTGCTCAGGGTGGGAACCTTTGTAGCTAAATGTCTCCAAAAGAGGCGTTTATTGTTTTTTTAAGCTGCACTGACTGAACGCCCTTTTTTGAATCCACTGTATATTTCAACATTTTAAACCATTACTAACTCGATATGTCTCGAGCTAGGACTTGTTGACTTCTACTGTAGTTTTTTTCATGAAAGCTGAGAAGGCCTGGTTTATGGCCTTTTGTTTCTTCATGAGAAGGTGCGACACTGCCTAAATGTTTCTTACTGTGAAACACACGGAACGTGAGGCTGCAGTCAGGGTTGTTTCTGGTGTTTTGATAACGGCTTGCATGCTGCTTTCTGGTTATGTTTGTCTGAGGAACAAAATTACATAATTTCTTCCACTTGTGTTATTGTAATAATGGTTGGATTGATTCAAAATATTTTGTGGACTATTTATCATGTGCAAAAAATGTGTTCATGTCAGATAATAAAAGCAATTGCAAGTGCATCTATAGTTAATGTACAGATGTTTGATAGCCAAATCATTTCACACATGATAAATATTCTAGTACTGGTGCAGGAACCTCTCCAGATTCTCACATTACATAATGATATGGTCATTATGTCATGTAATTGAGTTAGCTTATAGTTGATTCTGTCTTTATGCTTGCTGTTTAGAATACTAAGGTTTTAAAATAGGTGATCTGTTAATGATAACAATAAATCTTCTGACACTAGTTTCATAAAACATATTTAAAACTTGACCAGCTTTCAAAACATTTCTTACTAATCAGCATTTCATAATTTTAATTTCTAACTAGTTTTATCCTTTTCTCYTCTCTTGCATGGTATAAGCAGCTGAGAGCAATGCCTCAAATAACCAGAAATGACCTTTTGTTTGTTGATACAAATTGTATCTCTTTTTCTTGATTGTATAGAAATTGTAAAAATGCATCTCTAGATTAACTTCAGTATTACATTTTCGCCAAAATGTTCGTGACACCATGTGTCACAGGAAGGTAGCCCATGGGTAATTATGGATCTTTTTATTTAAAATGGGCACTTACAGTTTATAGACAAACAACAGCTTTTCAAAAACAGTTTATAACATGCACAGATACTACGTGTGCACCTCAGAACATTACATAAAGTTATTTTTTAGTCAATTTATTAAGCAGATACATTCTTGCACTAGAACTTTATGTAAAAATACTGGTGTTAACAACTCATCTGCATGTGTTTAATATATAACAATATAATGGCTGTAGACTCTGCCTTAGTCTTAAGGGATTAATTTGTAAGCTAYTTGGGTTTAAAATGAAGTTTACTGTGCATTCATACTTTCCATCTTGCATGGAATTAAATATTTATATGTAGAAAAATGTTTGTTCCCTTTTTCTCCAAGTATAAAGACGAGCTATTTTAAGACAAATTTAGTAGGTGTTTTTGATGCACTCTAATTTGTAAGGTTGAGTGGAAATTGTTGTATGAAATTTTGGGTGGAGATAGTCATTTTTGTAAGACTCGTTTAGTCATTTTAATTTTCACTGAAGTTTGTCTTGCTGATAGAATAAGGCTTTTTCAAAGGATGGAAATATTGTACCAATACAAATCCAGCATCTCGTTTATCTAAAGCACTTTGAAGGCAAATTGCCTTTTTCTAAAAAGCTATGCGCAGCTATCCTCCAGAGAATTACAGAATGGGCAATGTGTCCTTTTGGAAAGAGTTTGCAGATTGTATGCTTATGCGGTTCTTCAAAGTAATGACATGTAGATGTGATGTAGTCTCTCCTGATCAGCCAGTTCAATGGTAATTCAGCCATTCACATCTGTTTTAAGATACTTGTTCAAGTGTATAAGTCAATTCAAAACTCTGTCACAGTCATAAATATTCAGCACAAAAGCTTAGATTTCTTCTTACAAAGAAGAGCTGATCTTCAGAAACATATGATTATACTGTCTATATTGTAAATATATGTCGCTTTATAAAATGCTCTTTTTGAGAGCATATTTAAATATGTTTTTAAAACTGTAAGAGTATAGTTCTAGAAGCTATATTTTAATAAAATATATAAATATTTAAAAAAAAAGAAAAAATGAGAAAAAAAAAAGGGAGAAAAAAGCGGGGAAGTGAAATTCTGGCCTACAGCAATCAATAGGACTTAAGCAGTAGGCTTTAGAGGGGCCAGAGCTTTCTCTGGTAGTTCCAATTTACTGTTCTCTTGTTTTAGCTCTCTTACTTCCACATACTTTACTCACTTAAAAGTTCTTGACCTTAGATTTATCAGTTATGATTCAAAATCAAATGCTTTCTGGGATGTCAGCCTAAGTTATTTATTTTTTTCTTTTTTTTTTTTTAAGTATTACGTGTTAGTAATATATTAGATTGTATATATAGGTTTTTTGACTGCTGTATGTCCTGGTGTTGTCTTAATTGAGCTAGAGTAATTTGCTTTATTCATTTGCAGATTTAAACATTACAGTTTAATWGTTGTAAAAATCTTATAAATCCCTTTGGGTTTTTTTGGTTGACCCAAATATAATGTAAGTCTCAATGACAAAATGAGTGAAAATGGATGTTAAACCAGTATTTGGTGTTTGTAAATCACTGTAGTAAATGTGCAATGCTGTAATTGGTGCTGCATGTAATTCATTCATTCATTAGCATGGATGTCAGTTTAGCTTTTCATAAAATATTTTAAACTCTTAAAATTAGAAAATGTGCCTGCAGTTGCTTAGAACAAACACAAGGACCCTCATTAAAAACAAAGTCTAAATAAAGTCTATCTAGTTGGGTTCATATGCATAATATTAATGACAGTTTGCTTCAACTGCATTTTTACATTAATGATAAATGTAAAGAAGTTTAGAGTACTCAAAGAGTCTGTCCAATAGTTCAATTAAAGAAATACCTGGCTGGTGGCATGCATGGATACTCCTGGCATATAAGCCATTACAAAAAGGAAAATCTCAATGGTCATATTTTATTACAGTCTTATATTTAAAAATTCCACTCTGAAGGCAAAGGACATGTGTTATTTCAGTGATTTTTTTTTTTCCCTCACATTTTAAATACTATCTTATTTAGATTTGCCAAAAGTTTACCTAAGGCATTAATACTATATACTGATTATTATTATTACTATCGTGCTAAGTGTTCAGTTTTAGTATTCTTCCAGTACACACAGTGTACTGTCCCACAGTGTGTGGGACAGAGCTCTATTTACTGTAAGAATATCTCCAACAATATTTAAACTGGAAAAATATAATTGAACTGTCACTTAAATTATTCTCACCTTAGTTGCTGGTTAGCCTTTGAAGAACCATTGTGTAACATTTGTGGTATTTAAAGCTTGTAAATGTATTAGAAGAATTGAGAGGCCTCCAAAAGAAAACATAGGCTATTATCTGCTCTTTTTTCCCAGGTGTTCTTTGTTTGCACGCTTATTTAATATATTTGAAAGATGTTATACTTTATATACAAAAATTTGGTTACTTAATAAAACTGAGAGCCATTGGACTATGATTCTAGCTTTTTATTTTATAAACCTCTTCAGGAGACAGTTAAAAAAAAAAAGCTCTTCTGTCTAAAACAACTATTACAGTCCATCCAAATAATTCCTTATTATTTTTAGTGAACTTACTGAAAAATACCCACATTCTGAAATCATCCATAATGCTTGAATATTCCTTAACAATTTCTGTCTTAAGAGAAGTTTGGGGGGCYATTGGGGAAGAGGTAAGGCTAATGACAGTTAAACTTTATGTTTCTTTAGGTCTTTATACTTTTAACTGGACCTGCTTGAAGTTCTCACCGCCTGCATGTTTGCTCTCATGGTAGTCAGAATGAGGTGTTTTTAAAGAAGCACTAGACCCCTCAGAAACAGTATTTTTTGCAAAGTTGCGTTTTCAAAATCCCAGGTGCACTATAGTTAATGTCCTTGCATTACTACCATGTAGGTTATGTACTACTGAAAACAAGTAACAATTAGGATTTTCTGCAGGCTCCTCTTCCTGTTCCTTCCCTGATAAGTTTTATTAAGTAGCGTTGGAGTACTTTTCATTCTGTAAGGGGAGCTGACTTTGGAATTCAGAGAACAAAATACTGAAGACTTACATAGACCAGAATAAAGTATTGAAAATGGATTTAAAAAGAGGACAAAGATAAAGGAGCCACAGACATGACAGTGCAGTGTTTCCTGCTTGCATAGTTTACCCAGCAGTCTTCCAGATGGTCCTAGCATCTATCTCTTAGCCTTTCTCTGGTTTCTCTTTGAAGTGKKTTTTTTTTGTTTGTTTTAAGATTGTAACATAGATCTGGTTAAATTTATTTTACAGGGAGAAAGCTACCTTAAGAAGTCATGTCCAATGCAATGGAAAAATCAAGTATTTGATTTGATTTTTATTTGATTATTTGACTACATCAAAGCTGCATTTCCTCTTTCACCCAGAATATGCTTCCAGTAAGGAAAAAAAAAAGGCATGAAAACAGATTTTACCAAGAAGATCTTTAAAGGAAAAAGAAACTAGAAATAGTGCAGTATTTACCATACTTTCAAAACTTAGGTTTGTGCTGACAAACTTTAAGGAGTATCCAATACTTACTTTTTATGCCATCTGGAATTGGCTGGTTCTATGTTTTTTAAGGTCTTGTCTATGTTTATTATATACTTATATTAGTTTTGTCATTTTTTCAGATATTTGAGAAAATAGCTACAAAATTCTAACACCCGTGATTAAACCAGATTAGACACCAAGGTACAAAAATCCTGAACAGAGCATTACATTAGTATTTCATCTAGGTCTTATCCTACTGTTATTTTAGTAAAAGCCCTCTCCAGTTTTTTGAGTATGAGTACCTTTCTAATATTAGTACTGTTCTAATAGTACCTTTCTATTAGTTTCTTTTTCACAGTCACTCTTTTCATTTTGTGCTTGGTTTCCTGCCTGCTTTTTATCCCAGTCACATAGTACTTTGCTTAAAATTCACGCCAAGATTTCCCAAGTCATGGTTGTTTTTTAAAAGCATCTGGCATGCGTGTATTTTCCTACAGATGCTGAAGAGGAGTGAATTTAACAATTTTGACTTACTAGTACCTTAGCTTTGTAATTAGATCCAAGACCAGGATCTGCATTTCATTATTCTTTTGCTGTTGTCATGACAGATACACAGGGCAATGACTAAAGTGTACCAAGAAAATACGCTGGCAGCTAAGCAGTAAGAACAAACTTCTTCACTGAACATTTCTTAGATAGATTTTGAGGAGCTGCTCAGTAAAATCATAAATTTCTTTAAACAAAATGATGAATGTCTTGCGTAAAAAAAAAAAATCTGTTCATACAGGAAATGAAGTTTTCTTTCCCAGCATTGTATAGAATCAGCACTGCTTGTTTCTGTAGAAGGAATGTACCAACAATTTTTGGCTGTCTGGTGACCACATGATAACCAGAGTAGGATAGGATGACAAAAATTACATTAAAAAAAAACAAATAAGCATTATGGATCATTACTTGAGAGCCACTCTAAGGCTTCCATGAGGTTGGTTTTTTTTTTATTAACTTGCAGTTTAATCCTATGCAGGGTACTGCTAAAGTTGTTTTTCTAGCTCTCTTTCTAAGAATATTAGCATATAATTCAGCACTAGCTCTGAAGAACTTTTTAGATATCATTTCACACTGCTTCATTGCCATTTCCAAGGCTGTTTCTCCTTTGTTTTTAAATACTGCAAATTACCACTAGCCTCACTCAGAGGCTCCATCTTCTGCTCTAAGAGATAAACACCAACAATTTCTTGCTGAGAAGTCTTGAGTAAGTACACCCTTGAGCTCCCAAATTTTTAACCAGGGAACTGCAGAAGTCCGTAACTTGTTTAAGTACCTTAAATACAGCTAAAAAGAAAAAAAACACCACGTATTTAGGAGATGGTAGCTGTAAGTCCTTTTTCTCAGCAACTTTTCAACGACGTACTAAGTCCATTTCTGTAATAGTCACACTAGCTCCTGCCAAAGATCGTAATATTATTTATTGATCTGATACAAGGGTCCTCAAGAGTACTACTTGGAAAAAAAAATCCAAAAGACATTTAGGCACTGAACTGCCTCTGAAACTGATTTTTCAGCTCTTCTAGCTAGATTAAATTTATGGCACAATCCTACCCTGGCAAAATAATCCAAACTCATACATGAGTAYATTAGCTTCATGGGACAAGAAGGACTCCATGATCTGCCCAATGAGGACCAGAGTGTATTTTTAAGAAAATGAAAGTTCAGAAAGAAAAATAGGGTCTATAAAGGTTTGCCTTTAGTCAAAGGTGTTTAACTGTGGGAGAAAATATGCTGAATGATTTCCAAGTATAGTAACTGTAAAAAAACCAACTAGGGCTAAAAGTTCATGAGTGTTTTAAAGAGACAATTTTTCATGAAACTTACATTTTAACTCCTTTATTAAGTAAAATAGTTAAAATTACAGTACATGATGGAAATTAGTACATCTTCACTCAGGAAAAAAAAAAAAAAAAAAAAAAAAAAAAAAAAACACAAAGAAAAAAAGAAGAAAGAAAGAAAAAAGTCCTGGAGTGGTGACTATTTCCCTATTGTTCTTCCATGCCACTTATCTTGTGCAATACTGAAGGCCAGAGGGCAGTCTGCTGTTTCAGAAAAGTTGAAGGCCACTTTTTATTTTATGGAAGTCATTCTGGGTCCATAACAATCCTCCTGTTGTTACAGGAAAGGTCAGTTCTGCAGAGCTGTAAGGAAGAGAAATAAGCAACATAAGCAATCAAACCAATTTAGAAGCTTGCATCAGCATGGTCATTGTGATCGCATTCTAAACATCATTAAGGAAGTTGTAATAGGAATTTTTGATTTCCAAAACAAAATACCACTTCTTACTTTTAACACTGGACATTTAGTTGCCACAGTGTTCGTAAGTTCATTTACGAGGGGGAACAATACTGAGGTGCCGAAGACAAGAACATACCAAAGGAAAGATTAGCAATTACAAACTTTTGGTAGGAAGATGTAACTTCAGAAATAAGTTTTATAACCAGAATAGTTTTCATCTGAGCTGTCCTTTGCAGCTAGGAAAACAAGCTAATCAGGAGCACTGCATGCTATGTACAGGCAGATACCTGCTTCAACGCTTAGGTGCTGCCTCCTGTGCCCAACTTCCTAGTTCAGACAGCCCCCACCTCTGCTGAGCTGGAGCAGCAGAGCTCCTGCGTGACCAGAGCAACTTTTCCCTCTCTTTGCACAAACACTCTATGCCTCTGTAATGGGAAAAGTGATTGTTCAATAAGGCAAATAAGCCTTTAAGCTTCTAATTGCTAGGACTGCCTCAGCCCCATAATGCTAATGCCTGGATCAGAAAATGTAGCACCTGGCACATGGAAACTAGCCACTTCCTTTGGCTTATGAAGAGAGAGGTTGCAGAAACTAGCCTGTTTCCACTGAGTTCAAAGGAAGTTACTGTTTGCTGCCACTCAATAGCATGTTAAGTCACTTCTAAATATAGAAGGTGGCTTACTCCCAATCAGGCATAAAACTCCACTTGCAGAAGCTACCTTGTTAAGGTGAAGTCCTGGAAGACTCCCCCAAACAATACATGAGCATGACTAACACTGCTCTTTTGTGTGCTATAAGATTTTACACACTGTTCCAAGACGCAAAGCAACGCTGAGCACGCAGCTCAAAAAATTGTTGGGAGAACATAGTTCAATGATTCACTATGCAAAACTTTAATAAGGGAAGGAATTCAAATCATTACAATGCTCTAAGTAGGTCACTGACTAAGGGTATGTCTTAYCACTTGTACTCATTTTAAGAGAATGCTGATAAAACATACCCTTTCCCATTCTGGAAWGGTAGGAAAACTACCAAAGCTTTCTAAAAATGCCATCATCCTTTTCATGTATTTCTTTAGTAAATTCAGACCTGTAACTTGAATCACTAGGCAGAACTCTGAAAATGTCAGTGAGCAATGCCAACACAGTGTGACTGAGTATCTGAGCCCTAAAGTAAGAGAAATTTCAAGCATGCTAAGGATCTGCTAACGACTTCCACATAGTTTAGCTGCTTACCCGTAGTATGACTGACTTGGACTGCAGCGACAATGACCTTACTCTAGAAGTGTCCTAGCGTATCCACAACTGGATAGCACAAAGACACATTTGTATTTACTGATGCCAAACTCTAAGCACATTTGCCATCCAAATTATATATAGCATTTTTTTTTCCTCTGGTATAACAAAAGTAATTTGCAATCAACCACTTCCTGGAGGTACCTTCTATCTTCATCTTCAGGTTTTCCCACCGATACGCCCTGAAATCCTCTAGAAACAAGTATCTTTTAGAATGAGTCCCTTCCCACAGGGAATTAACTAGTCTGGGATAACTAACACTAGGTGAGGCTAAAAGACTTGTCCAAGGACAGGCAGTGAGAATATGAGAAAGCTAATATTATTAGTTGTATCTCCTGGCTTCTAGTCCTTAATTCTTTAATAGGAAGAACTGTGGTCTTGCAATTAAAGTTTTTCAGTTCAGGGTTTCATCAAGTAGATTCTGCAGTAAATCTCAATAGATTTTAAAAATTCTGCACTACCAGTGCTAGTAACTCACGATCAGCACAGGCTATCTTATGAATGGCATCAGACAATGTTGAAAGCTATCRGTACAGTCCAAAGAATAGACTATTGCCCTGTGACTCATTAGTTGACAAATCAATGAGAAAAGAACAGTAAGATATTTTGCTTGAACTGTTACAGATATAAATCGGAATCATGAAATTTTTGTACTATAGAACAAGGCAGAGAGATAAATGCATACTTCACAGTTCAAGGACAAAATTTTGCAGAAATAACTTACTTTGTAGCTGGAGATTTCCACTCATCTCTCACTGGTTGATCAAGTAAGGACATCATGGAATATTTATCCAACATGAGACCATCAGGATCATCGGTCTGACCTGGGAGTTTCCCAATAGGAAAGTCTTTCCATTGAACTTCATCTGGGTAAAAAAAAAAAAAAAAAAATCAGCACCTAAACAAGAAGTCCCGGCTCTCCAGAGAGACTTTTTTAAAAAACAAAAATCCCCACAAATACTGTCCCATGCAAACCAGGTACTCAGCAAGAGCTGTATGATACAAATCTGAGTTTAAACTAATTTAACTATTGCTTCCAAAGAAAGAAACAGGAATATGGAAGACAATGGGAAAAAATCTGGAACCATGGGATCTCATGCAGGCTATACAGTGCAGCCTGTCCAAAACACTGGGAGATAATGTCTGTTAACAGAAACCTCACAGTATTCTGAAGCAACCCTTAATATTCATGTCTTTTGAACAGACTTTCATTTGAACCTGAAGTATTTATATAAGTAAAAAAAAAAAAAAATCACACTTTGAAAAAGTTCTTCAAAAAATTCACTCCGCATACTCCTGTAATGGAGAGAGTGTTTTGTACATACATGAAGATACAGAACCATACATTTGCATCCATGCTTCTTCAGGACTCACTGAGATTCCCAGTTGCAGATCAATATCAATAGAACTGAAGCCACAAAAGTAGAAGCAACAGCTGTAGCTTTAGGAAAGCACTAGCTAAACCATTTATTCACTCCACAAACTCTTTGCTGTTTTCCTTTCTTTAGTTCACCACCATGCCATGACTTCAATTTTCCTAGAATCTGGAACTTACCAACATATACCTAGTGCTTCTCAGTGCAGCCAAAGTTTTTAAATACCCCTAAATATGACAAGCAGAAGCTTTCAGCACATACTGCTGAAATGCAGAAAATGACCGTATTTTCTTTGCCATTCATGGGGCATATATCCTGCCAGACCAGTTGGATACAGGTGAAATTTTAAGCATGGACTTTCAAAAAGCCTGACCTTAAATGTTAATAAAGCAGCAACAACATGCTCCAGGAAAAAGTATTCTGGATATTACGATGGCTTTTAAGAAGTCTTATGCTGATACGCACGTGTTCTGGAAAAAAAAAAAAAAACAAAAAAAAAACCCCAAAAAACCAAAACCCTGCAGGAGTTTAGATCATTCTTCAGTTTTGAATGACCCCAGATGGCCTTTGCATTTCTGTCAATATTTGCTAGCGATGTAGATAGTCTAAGTCTAAAGTAGTCCCTTTTTACCTGCAATGATCTGCCAAGCAGACCCCTGAAGCACAGCCCTTTTTTCTGCAATGGCCAACAAGTTATCAGAATGAGCAAGTACTTCCAAAGGATTTGTTTCAGTCACCATCTCTTCTTCTGGTTCTTCCTCCACCTCCTCCTCACCATCATGTCTCCCCAACACATCATCTTGTATCTCTACAGTCTGCTCATGATTTTTAGCCTGACTTTCTTGTCTGGCCCTCCACTGTAAGCTCTCTATGGTATAAATTGGCTGTTCACTGGAGTCTGAAGACAGCCCTGGACTGGACAAAGAGCCACCTCCTTCTGTGTAAATGGAAGTGAGATACAGAAGGTTCTTCCGCGAAGAACGTGGCAAACGAGGCTTCATGCTTGTAAGAATCCTAGAAGGAAAAAAAAAAAGAAGAAAAAAGCATAAAAGTCTAAGAAGCAAAAACAGACTCCATATGTAGTTTTATCAAGCTAAGTAGCCTTTTAAATCTGAGTTTCCTCTAGGACAGCTTGCTCATCTCTATTAAAAGCAAAGACGATTATTCTGAAAAAATATTGTTCCATTTTTGTGGTAAAAAATAAGGACTTCTGATCTTTATAACTGAACCTCTCCTTTTGCTTTTTTCATGTAAAAATGTTACCAACTATGCTAATCCCACATAACCAGTATAAGYGGACATAGCTACTGGCCACTTTCTTCCAGACAGGCTGCTTTTCTCCTGCTTCCCCAGATGATTTCCATTTTGTTCTTGAAGGAGCAATCAATAAGTTCTGCTGCTTCTCTTTTGTTGAATCAATAGAGAGATGAGCAGCACAAGCATTGCTTTTTATGTACCTGACAATTTCTGGAAAACATAAAGGAAGGGAGCATGGACTTAACTCAGTCTACCACATGCAAGTTGCCCAATGTCATTACAGAGCACTGCTGTCACCTTTCCAGGTCATAGGGCCAAACTTACAGCTGAAGAAGACGTGGAGTTGCCCAGCAGGGAGCCTCCAAGCAATTATCAGTGAGTCTAATCCAATGCAAATTAACTTTTTGGAGGAATAGCTCCTTCACATGTATCCGTTTGTTAAATCGGCGTTTCTTCTTCCCTGCAAAAAAGAGTAACAAAGAGAAGATGGTGCTAAAAAATTAAAAACAAACAAACAAACAAAAAAACCACACAACCCACCCCTCATGCCTTTGTATTTCTACTGCAGCCTTGATCCTCAAAAAAGTCTGCATTCCAAACCAGCTCCAAGACCAGATATGCTGACTAAATGTGCCAAGGTTGTTGGAAGTAATTGGCAATGCAGTGACAGCCAAGTCAGCTCTAGAGTGTAGATAAATAGAATGTGATAAACAGTGAGATGCAGAGGTTCCCAAGCTGGCATTGTGCATGTCATCTCAGATGTGGAAGTCACAGAGTTGTGTTTGTACAATACTGTTTCCCATAAATGCAGTTGAGTTTCCAAGACGCAAAACCATTCTAGACAGCACCACAAGTAGACTTAACAGCTGGTAATGACTCATGTTCAGGGATCTTGGTACATAACAGACACACGCAGTACTGATTGAAAGCATCAGACAAACCTGAACCTGTGACTGCCACAAATACTTGCAAAATCTTGGTGTTGACTGAGACAGACTGACAGAAAAAAAGATGAGGTRACAAAATGACATTAGCTGGAAATCTGCAGGCCTGCGTCTCAATATGAAAGTCCAGTTGACACWACTCCTATGACACACTTCAAATAATAAAAGTTTTTCTAATGGGTGGAATAGAGAAAGTGCAGCTGTCTCTGGAGTGAAACGTAACAGTTTGACAATTTAAACAGTTTAAGGAATTAGGGATAGAAAGCAAAGATCACTTATTACTTTTACTTATTTTTATAAAGCATGAAAAATCCTGTGATGGGATTAGAAAAGGATATCAAAACTATGCAAGTATCTTGCAAAGACATTGCATAGCTAAGTGAGGAAAGAACTGAGAACAAGGGACTCGTAAGAATCTGCTTATGACATGTCTATTTGCTATCTACTTGGTAATCAAGCCACTAAAATWAACTTTATCTTGAATAAAAGTCCCTTAAGAGCCTGATTTCTCATGCAAGAGATTGGCTTTTCACATCTTGAGGAAGCCACAGCAAAGCTGCCAAARAAACAGTAATTCCCATTTTTGATGAGAAATGCATGACACACAAGTCTACCAGTTAATGAAGTCCAAGAAATGTAATGCTGAATCACTCACAGAGCATATAGATTAGAATATTACACTTCCTTTCTAAAGTTCTTGCAACGGTGTAGAAGAGACTCTTGAATTTTTTCCACACTCACCAGCATTAACTCTAGCAATGCTAGTCAGCATCTCGGAAATCCAGCTGATCAGGAACTGGGGCCGAAGTTCTGAAGAGTCCAAACATTCCTTGAGCTCTGTAAACATTTTCTCTATTAGAATCTGTGTGAAGCTTCGGGAAAGAAGGCTTGTCAGCAAAGGCTGCCAGAAGGAGTAAAACGTCTGAGGAATTCTGAACTGTAGTATCTCTTTATTTGCTGAAACAAAAAGAAGAAAGGCAGCCAAAAATCACTGATGGAAAGAAAAGCACTCTGATTATAAAACATTGGTGCAACTTCTGTTGCAAACTAAGTAGCTTGTACTGGAATCCCTGGTTCTGTGTTCTGTTCTGGGAACACCACTGAACTTGGAGATATTCATTTCCTATACTAGGAAACTAAAATAAGCAATATAATTAAAGTTCATTAGTAAACTTCAGGAAAATTTACTTCTGTTTTGCTAAGCCCTTGCCAATTTCAGCGTATTTCCCACATAACAAAAAACTGTTSTATCTAAAAACATACTTCAAAGAGAAGGTTCATTGAGAAAAATCTCCTAAAATTTTACTACTACATTACAGTTAAAGAAACTCGAGGAATTTGATTGGAAGGTTCTTTGGTTCATGTTTCAAAAAAAGTTCCAGAAAGATATAAAAATTATTATTTTTCATTGCTTCTAGATACCCAATTTCCTTGAAGAAAATCTAAGTATTTCTAAATCTGCATACAGCAATGTGGAACTAAGATAAAACTGAGGTGAACAGGGTGAAAAATAAAACTCCATTACTTTTGACTTGCTTCAAATCCTTAATGTGGAAAAGAAATTAGTAGGAGTTCATGAAATCTGTAATTAGGACAGGTATGGACAGAGATGTCAGCTTTGGAAGAAATCTCCTTTGCCATGCAGAATTCAGAATTCATAAAGGTGTCAGGAGAACAGGTCAGAAGATGTTTAAGGACTCAGATGTATAATACATAGAGCATTATACCTTTCCATATGAGAAGAAAAGGAACAGAACTGGATATAATACTAACTATGCACTTTTTATTTATGTGGTGCTAGAGACACTTACCTTCATATTTGATATTTAACATCTTGAGACATTCCACTGTTGGGATGAGAAAGCCATCACTGAGAAGTGCTTCAGCCACTGTCTCTCTAGAGCAATCAGACAGCTTTGTTAATGTCAATTATGCTTTCGTATTTCAAAATATTACTTCTGCTAGCCTATAACAGTTTGGGAGCCTGTAATTATATGCTCCATGTACATGCTCCCAACTAAAAGGGGGTACTGTAGCCTGCTGCAGGGCACTAAAATCTCATATTGGCTTTGGGAGAGCTATATCCCATTAGAACTGGAGGTGATGTGTAGTTGTGCAAACTGAAATAGAACCAAAATTGTAAAGAAAACATTGCTCAAATTGCAGAGGAAAATACCTACCATGGGTATTTCACAGGCAGCATATGAATTTTTCCTACAAAACATTTACAATACTGAAATACTTGTAACTGCAGTATGATCTATGCCTTCCACAAGCATGTCGGACAAGATTCGAGAACCTCTAACCAACAGGACTAGATTAAATTTCAGAGGAAAAGCAGGCCCTCTGGATTTGTGGTATCAAGGCACTTCTTAATATCCCATTTACATAGTTGTTCAGCAGACAAGCTGCTGTTAGATCACAACTATTCTTCCCTACAGTAGATTCAACTTGGGTTTTTTTGGAAATCTTCTACCCTCACAGCTGACATCTGAACGACATTTAGCTGGAAAGCATGGCATGGTCCAGCTCAAGGACACATATGTTATCAAACTGTCTTAATACAAGTGAAATGGGAGACCRAGGACATCAGTAAACTGAGTTTGGAATTAAAATACAGTGGAAGGGGCGGAAGCAAAATTTCCACAGCTATCACTATACCTAGCCACAGGCTTCTACTGAGTTCAGTGTTTAGTAACATATAAGGATATAGAGCTAAACCCAACACTTAGCATAAAAAATCAAGACATTCATTTTCAAACATCAAATAAATTCCACAGAAACAACTGCTTTCAAAATCAGACTGTTTAAAATTTGGAATGGTATGACTCACGTGAAGTATGGCCTATTTTGGTAAAGAACAGAGGAGTAAATTTAATGTTTTCTCAAACAGGAATGACTTTCAAATCTAGAAATCTAGGCATGATTTGGATCCAATTTCAGGTTTTTATAAATGCAAACAAGTGAAATATCTGAGGGCAGAAAAAAACACAAATACTGTATCATTTTGTCTGAGGTAGATGATACGGTGTGACACMAACTTTTATGAAGGCAAATGAGAGAATGTAATTTATTCTGCAAACCAAATTCAATTTCAATTCTCCTCTTCTTTGGATCCTGTTCAAAGATAATTACTATTATTCTTACATGTAACRACTGCTCATCACCAACTATTTAACTCCATGCAGATGGTAGTTTCCATAGAGGACATTTAAACAGAAGCACRTTTGACTAGGGAAGGCCCACTAGGTTAGCTTCATGGAGCAGAGGGCAAAAGASTCTTTGCAGTTCGCAGCTCATTTTRCTTTAGCTCTAAAGAAACTTCTGCCCTCTGTACAGTCTTAATTACAAGATACGCGGATAGATGAGATGAAAGGTTTTAYACAGAATTACACTAGGATTCTAAATTAGGAAAGTATTGCCTTTGATGACTTGACATATTTAAGAGGCCTTATAAGCCTTGTTACCTCTGAATTCATAATCCAAATATTCTAACCTAATGAAGCCACAATCTCTTTTTTTTCTGCCTGCCTGCTTTCCACCTTGATGGATTTTTTATTTTCAATGAAAAATTTTCTGTTAAAGTAAGAATATTCCTGCCAGTCCTTCAATGAAGCATATTTGAAAATATACAGACTGCAGTAGCAACCACATTGGGCAACCTTCATTTGAGAAGGAAGGCACGGTCAGACAGTCCTCCATAAAAAATTGGCCACAGCGAAGCCATGAGGCATAAGCTCCATGGGACCGATACAGGAAGAGAGTTACAGCAATTCAGCACRTACACAAAACAGAGCAGATGCAATTAACACTATGGTATTTGGAAAAACAAATAAACAAAGAGAAAACAGTGACTTTCTATTGTAATTGCTTGTGTACTCATTTCTTGTCCAGTACAATAATACTATTTATCTTCTCTCACACAAATATCAGGTGGCTACAATTGCAGAATGGATTGGTAGCAAGGGCTATCAAGGATAAAACTTTGATGAAGCTTCTGAAAGGTTAAGAGAATCTATGACCATTCACACATGAACACCTGATGGAGAATTCCCTCCAAAAAAGATAAAATTTGCATTTAAGAGAAACTCCACGCTGACTTTCTGTATTAATGTTGCTCTATAAAGATCAGTGGAAAAGAGTGTGAGATAGGGTCCAATTTTCAACACATACTATAGTCTATAGTATTACTAATATAGTATTACTAATAGAGATTCATGCAGAGATACATGCATGGATCATTTCTGGGAGTTGCATTTAATCACTCTTGACTCCCAAAGAAAACATGTAGGAGGTTAAAAGACATCACTACTCAGAGCCTCTACTCCAGAAGGTGGATGTAGACCTACACTTCTATTAGCTATAAATATARTGATTTGTGTTCTTTAAAAGTTGTATCTCGATGGTAGAATAAAAATAACCTGAGATGAAGTCGATGCCCAAAGATAAGCTATGGGAAAGAGACTCATATACTAGAGATGTCTCTGCCATTCTGACGGTTCTGACCAGCAACGCAAATAACCAAAATCTCCATCTTCCCCTCCACAAGAGGGAGTGGACTTGGGATTTTTCTGCTTGCCACACTCCACCCGAGTGTGGCAACTCAGGTTTCTGCATTTCTGAATGCCAGCATTTCTGAATACCAGCATTTCTCCAAAGAGTTGCTGTGTGATATATGACTGGAGCCTGTTCAAGGATTTGGAAACTAACACCATCCACATTAGTGCCTCAGGTTGTTTCAGCAGCCCACTTGAGCTCAGCACTTGTTTTCCCATTATGCTAGCTCACTTATTCTGCTTTGAAGCAAGGTGCCAGCCAAGTTACTTGGTCCATTTCCCCCTTATTTCCTGATCTGGATGAGAGGAATGAGAGACTCCTCAGGAAAAATGAGTTACCAGAACTTCCACATTTCCCTGTGTCCCATGACCGCTCTTTGCTTTGGTTCTGCCAGCTCCCAAGAACAAGTACATGTGTGAATATATCCAAACCATCCTGTACAACTTAAGAAAAATGCCCCATGACTGCAACTTGCCTTCCTGACACCTACTGTCAAGGCCAACAGAAATACAGAGGAAAAGTATCTGACACACCATTCCCAAGGCTTACTGGAGTTAACACAGCTTAAAGGAAGAAGCAAAAGCAGAGGAGAGAAAATCTGTAAGGTAAAAGAAATAAGTGCTGGTCACTTGCTCACAAAGCTGTGCTGATCCAAAAACATACACGCTTCCTTTCTACAAGCTTGGCTTGAAGTCTAGAACTGTAAAACCAACACTTACTGGATTTTTTTTTAGATTCTTGAAAAAACTCTCATCAAAGACTGACTACATGAGGCAGCTAGCTACAAATGCAGAATCTCTCTGCAGTGGGGTCACTGCTGCAGGGTTTGTTTCTTTGGTAGTTTTGCAAACTATGGGTTGAGAAATAGCCCTTAATCCTCAGCAGCTGTAGGTGTACTTTCATTTAAAGTCTGGTTTAAGAGAACCATCAGAGAAGTCCTAGTTGATATAAAATAACATAGTGAAGACAATCAAGTATCAAATCCAGCTATAGCATTTTGTTAGTAAGAGCTGAAGAACTGTAAAATAACCCAGTAAATATGTTACTCAGGTGATACTGAATTATCAGCTTTTTTTGTTACTGTTGGAACACAGGAACAGACGATGCAGTTTAAAATGAAAGACTCTTGCTCTACTTCTTTAGGCCATACATAACACAAGTCTTTTTCTTATCAAAGTTACTGCACTGAAATTCCAAATGAAGCTCTCAATAAAAACCTGACAGTGAATGCTGGAAATGGAAAAATGGCATCAGGCTCCTGGAACCCGCCATCCGGTCACAGAACTCTCTCAGATATATGGCAAATGACTTCAAATTTGTGGAAAGCATCTCTTCCATGCACACCAATTCACTGCTGCACTGTAATCCATGCTATCATGCATGCCTGAAGGATAAAAAAAGCTGTTCAACCTTATTGTCATTTTATTTAAAAAAAATTTAAGAACAGTGAAATTCTCAACACATCTTTGAGAACTGTTTCATTTATAATACCCATTTATCCCAAAATATTTCCCACAAACAAGTCTTTTTGAAGAACAAGAAACTAACCTTCTATTTGATCTAAGCACACGCTTTGGGCAAAGGCCTACATATTGCAACAGTAACATTGTAGGTCTTAGTTATTTATCCTTTTGTTCTAATGTGTTTTCAGAAGAGATTTACATAGAGGCCCTTTTAATGTGTTTAACAGCAGCTAACACAGATTCTTTCCAAGCTAGGGATGGAGCTGAGGCAAATGGATAGTTTCCTCTCTATATCCACAGGTTGGAGTTTCCTAAAGAAACAATCACACAAGAAAAAGTTGCCATATATTCTGGTGATCGCACCCCACACAGAATAGTATTCCACTGAACTGGATTCAAGCAGTTGAAAGTTACACTTGAATTCAAACCTGCTAAGTTGTTTCAGAGGCTAATTCACAGGAAAGCAAATCCTTACTTGCCTCAAAAAAAAAAAAATCACAAATGGAAATTGCTATAATTTAAATTCTAAGTATTCTGGTGGAAGATCTAATTTGATAGTTGAAGTGCATGCTGGATTTCTTTGGATGTCCATACTACCCATGCTGAACGTACCTCATGCAGCTGCATATGACAGAGAACAAGATCAGACCACATCTAGAATATCGTGTCCAGTTCTGGGTTACCCAGTACAATAAAGATATGGATTTACTGCAGCAAATTCAGTGAAAGTTCACAAAGATAATCAATGGATTGKAGCAACTTCCATGTGAGGAGAGGCAGAGAGAGATGAGACTATTTAGCCTGGGGGAGAGAAGGCTCAATGGAAGCTTATCAACATTTATAAATATCTGAATAAAGGATATAAAGAAGATGGGAGCAGATTCTTCTCAGTGGTGCCTAATGGCAGGGARGAAGCAATGGGCACAAACTGAAATATAAGACACTTTAACATAAGAAAACACTTTTCTGAGGGGATGGTTCTGAGGGCTAGTGTTCACTAGCCCAGGTCTCCCAGAGATGTTGTGGAGTCTCGAACCTTAGAGGTATTCAAAAACTGAATTGACATGGTCCTTAGTAACCTGCTTCAGGTGACTCTGCTTGAACAGGTAGATTGGACCAGATGTTCTCCACAGGTCCCTTCCAACCCTAACTATTGGCACTTCTATAACTGTACCTGTTCTCTTGCATTAGGTCTTTGATCTGAGCCAAAATCCAGTCCACCTCTGAAGAAGAATTAGACCACAGTTCTCGGGACTTCGAAATTGATTGTGTTGTCTGCATAACCTGAGTGAAGCAAGAAATTCAAACATTACTACAAAGTAGATAAGGTGCCATCTCCTAAYAGTTGCAGTAAGAGAGGCATTGCTATGAAGAGCAGATGCACATGCCATATTTACTTCTTCAATATCACCTGAAGAGGAGGAATTACCTCTTACCAGAGAAACATTAAAAGTTTGTGTAAGCCATGTCATACTCTGGACAAAGGCTTGAATTAGAAGGGTAATAAAACATTTCTGATGTCCTCATTCTTGTTCTAACATTTGCTCTCTTTGACTTCAACACAGCCTGGCACAGACTCATTTTTAATCATTAATTCCACAGGGAGAAAGTTTTGAGGTACAGATTACCTTTTCAAATAAAGTAGGGGTTTTTTTTTGTTTGTTTTTTTTTGGGGGGGGGGGGAGGGGGCGGGGAGAGGGGGAGAGCGGCACTAGCTGTTCCTGGATATATTGTGCACAGAGAAGATTTAAGTATCAAACTAACACAGGCATCTAAGCAACTTCTAGTCAGCTGAGTGTCTAACAAGCAGGAATAATGTGGAAATCAAGCTACTGGGTTGTATCAAGACTGGAAGAGAGAGTATTGAAAATGATCCCTCTCAGAAGTTAGTGGATTCATTGGTTTGATATATATGATTCTCAGGACTGTAATTAGCTCACTTAACCTATATACCCAATACTACATGCAAGACATACTTTATATGATAAAAAGTATAAAGACATGRTCTAAACCCTGTTGCTGACCTACCCAAAAGCACAACTGTGCAACAAAATACAGTCTCCAACAAAAAGCTCATTTTGTCCTGGTTCATACCCTAAAAATTTTAATAATAATAATAAATTAACAAAATAGCTAGAGAAATATCTTCACAGGATCTGATCAGGAAATGTACAGTTTCACTGTTAAAAAGATAACTTCTGCTATCGAAAATTCTACTTCCTACATGAAAAAATACAGACAAAATACACATTTACACAAGGGACTTTTAAGCATAGCAAGAGAGGTACAGTTTTGCTGCTAGGTCCATTCCTGTTAAAGGCTTTTTATATATATATATATATATATATATACACACACACACACACTCTCTAAAAAAGCTTCAAGTAAAGTTTATCTGAAATTTGGAACATTCAATTGCTCTTATGGTTCAAGGAAATAATTATTTACACGCATTAAGCTATCTGTTCTTAAAGATTAAAGAATAAGCCCATAGCATATTTTCCAYCCAATTACAAGTGTCTCTTGTATTGGGGAGCCCAGAACTGGACAGAGGTGGCCTCACCAGAGCTGAGTAGAGGGCAAGAATCACATCCCTCAACCTGTTGAAAAACGCTCTTCCTAACGCACTCCAGGATCCCATTGGCCTTGGCCACAAGGGCACATTGCCAGCTCGTGGTTAACTTGTTGACTTCCTTGACTCCCAGGTCCTTCTCTGCAGAGCTGCTTTCCAGTAGGTCAGCCCAACCCGCATTGGTGCATAGGGTTATTCCTCCCAAGGTGCAAGGTCCCGCRCTCGCCTTTGCTGAACTTCATGAGGTTCCTCTCTGCCCTTCTCTCCAGCCTGTCCAGGCCCCTCTGGATGGCAACAGAGTTCTCTGCTGTATCAGCCACTCCTCTCAGTTTGCTCAACAAACTTGCTGAGCAGGAGCTCCGCCCCTTCATCCAGATCATTATGAGTAAGTTGAGTGATACCTGATCCCTGAAGCAAAGTGCACCACCACAGGCCTCTACCTAGAAACTGTGTTAATGAACACAACCCTTCGAGCTCTGCCATTCAGCCAGTTTTCAAATAATATAAGGATATTAATCAAAAGGAAAGTGAGAATAGGTCCCCATTAATGAAAAATTTTGATCATGTCATAGCCCCCCAAAACCTTAAGGGTTGTATAATCCAGCTGTCAACATATTTTAAAAATTACGATTTCTTTCACTATTGAGAAGATTAAGCTAAGCAGAAAGACAATTCGGCAAATTATTCAGTTCACTGCATAGCAGTAAGAAGGCAAGACTCCAGATTTGTAATTGCAGCACTTGATCTCCCAAAACACTATGGTTAATGAAGAAAAACTCAATGCTATCGACCCGGACAAGGCAGGCTTAGGATCTGCAACAAATAGAGATCTCTTTTACAAAGTGCATGCATCAGAAACTATCACAGCTCACATTGCTTGTTCTCTACAGTGAAGCATTGCTTTGACAAGGCATGTGTGACAGGATTAGAGAAGATAACTAAATAACTAATCAAGCCTCTTCCCTCACCCACAGCAGTCACAGTGTTCCTACAGCTTATATGCTAGACAGCARAACTACTTTAGGTAAGCATGTAAAAACTGACAAGTATCCGAGTGGTGCAGGCACTGGCCTATTGGCATATCTTCAATACTGACGGAGTGTTAGAGACCTCTTGATAGATTCTAACTGTGGGAGAATATGACTACAGAGCACTGAGAGAAAAAATAATGCAATCCCTAGAATTATATTAAATAAAGTTCAACCACAGCAATATAAATTGTGCTAGCCCTCATATATTTCAAATGAGGTCTAACCAAGAGTACCATCTCTTCAATTTGCAAAGAATGAACACAAGACTTATTGCCCCAACACAGGAAAAGGAGAAAAAGTAAAAGAGCTGATTATYGGACAGCACTTACCCGGAACTGCTCATTCTTGTAGGTTATGAGCACATCTTTGACTTTTTCTAGAAATAAACAAATATATGACTTACACGGGGAATGTATAAACTTGCCTCAAAGTACAAGGGATTTTTGTCACCTTGGAAATTTGTCATCTATCTCCAAAAGTATCTTGGCAAGCTGCTTAGTTCTGCTGAACGTCAATGAAATGGAATAATAAATTCAAAGTCAGACACACTCTGAAGACTTCTGTCCCCACCCTGGACTCTTGTAGTGATGTATTTTGTGTTTATCATGTGGGATCAAACCAGRAATTCAGCTGGTGGTGCTCCTAGGTCCCAAAATTTAGATACAGCCTGTAGTTTTCAACTGTTCTAACTAATTCTGTATTAGTCTCAAAACACAAGACTGATGTAGCTAATAYATCTGAATTGCAGCCACTGTACCTATCAAGGAGCCCGAAGGTATCTAGAAGAGATCTTTGTGAAGGAAAAGAAAGTCATCAGGAGTAGTCAGCACGAATTCACCATGAGGAAGTAATGTTTGACGAATCTGATAGCCGCSTACAATGGGGAGACTGGCTGGCTGGCTGATTGGAAAGCCATGGATGTTGTCTACCTTGACTTCAGCAAGGCTTTCAACACCGTCTCCCATAACATCCTCATAGGAAAGCTCCGGAAGCGTGGATTGGACGTGCGGACAGTGAGGTGGATCGAGAACTGTCTGGATGGCAGAGCTCAGAGGGTGGTGATAAACTGGGCTAAGTCTAGTTGGAGGCCTGTGGCCAGTGATGTCCCCCAGGGGTCAGTGCTGGAYGCAGTGCTGTTCAACTTGTTCATTAATGACTTGGATGAGGGCACTCCAAGGAAGTTTGTGGACTATGCCAAACCAAGTGGAGTAGCCAACTCTCCAGAAGGTTGTGCTAACATCCAGAGGGACCTGGACAGGATGGAGAGTTGGGCAGAGAGGAACCTCATGAGGTTCAACAAAGGCAAGAGCAGGCTCCTGCACCTGGACAGGAATAAGCCCAGGCAGCAGTATAGGTTAGGGGCTGACCTGCTGGAAAGCAGCTCCACRGAGAGGGATTTGCGAGTTCTGGTTGACACCCAGTTACCCATGAGGCAGCAATGGGTCCTCACGGCCAAGAAGGAGGATTGGCTCCTGGCTGCATCAGGACGAGCATTTCCAGCAGGTCAACGGAGGGAATCCCCAGTTCTGGGCTTCCCAGGACAAGAGGGATATAGAGGTTCTAGAGAGGGTACCGCATAGATTAAGGGACTGGAACATCTATTGTATGAGGAGAGACTAAGCAAACTGATTAGCCTGGAGAAGGGAAGAATGAGAGAAGATCTGATCAATATGTACAAATACGTGAGAAGAGAATGTAAAGAGGATGGGGCCAAACTCTTCTCAGTGGTGGCCAGTGGCAGAACAAAGGGTAACAGGTATAAATTAAGGAACAGGAAGTTCCATTTCCATGTGAGCAAGAACTTCTTTACTGTGAGGGTGACAGAACACACGAACAGGCTKCCCAGAGAGGTTGTGGAGTCTCCTTCTTTGGAGATCTTCCAAACCCACCTGGATGTCACGCTGTGCCATGTGCTTTACATGTCCCTGCGTGTGCAGGGGAGCTGGACTAGATGATCTCTAGAGGTGCCTTCCAATCTCAAACACTCTGTGATCCTGTTTTGTAACACATCTTAGGCCAGAAGAGTCATTATAGTCACCTAGGCTGGCCTTCCAGGAAACAGTGAGGGTCAGTTTAGAACTTCT
This sequence comes from Eudromia elegans, assembly GCA_003342815.1. Classification (NCBI taxonomy): domain Eukaryota; kingdom Metazoa; phylum Chordata; class Aves; order Tinamiformes; family Tinamidae; genus Eudromia; species Eudromia elegans. The sequence goes on along the minus strand of PTEX01000111.1, from coordinate 2,421,270 downwards.
GTAAACCTCTAGAGCTTGGCTACAGCTGCTACGACATGTTGGACCACGTTATTTCCCATAAGCAGACCAAGTTTTGTCAGAAAATTTATGACTAGCAGGTACTGTCATTTGATTTACTGTTTGCTACCTTACAGCTATCAAACTCAGGCTAATCATCTAGCCTGACCTCCTGCTTGAGTCAGATGAGAAGGCTTTCTCCAATAAGTCGACCAAAGCAGAAAACTACTTTTAGAGAAGTACCTGATCTTGGATTCATATACTTTTGGTGATGAAGTCAACTACTTGAACAATTTAGTAAATTTCTGTGTTTTACACTTGGTATCTCATCAAATTACATACAGGTTGGTTTTTTAAATAACGCTAACAACTACAGTTATTTCCTGTTCACATACCAAATATTTAGAAACAGAGTGAACTGCCCTAATCCTAGTCTTGCTTAAATTATGAATCTACAAGTGTTGATGGCTATAAAAGGAGCATGATTTTCTTTCTCATTAGTGGCCTGTCTCAGAATCACAAACTGCAAATGGTTTTTACAATGCTTGGCCCTAGACCACATCAATGTAATTACTGTTACTAATCAGGTAATGGATATCTAATAGAAGTATGAGATGTTATGCTACAGATTCATTGAGTTAATATGTCAAAGGAAGAAAAGAAAAAAGTCACCCCACGACTCTCTCAAGGTCCAAAGGGTAATCCCACATTAGCAGAACATTCTTAGCTATTGGTGTGGTAGAAAATTACTTTTTTTTAAACTCTTTTCTCCAGCACAAGAAAGACGCAAATCTTTTATCTAATGCTGTTTTAGGAACACTTACCATGGAATTCCTTATGTTTCTGACAGGCCTCATGCTGTGGGGTTTCAATCTCCCAGGTGTCACTGCCCATCTCTGTATTTGCTTCAGTATCTTCCTGCTCATCCTCCTCTTCACTTTCTTCACACAAATTGTTGCCCAACTGACGACTCCAGTATGTCTTTCGTAGCCAGTCTAGGACAACATCGCAGCCTAAAGGAGAACACACATTCTCTTCTCAGCGAGATATTTTTTTAACATATGTATGTGGCATGTTGCTAACTTGCACTGTGAAAAGAAACGTGGTATGCAAGTTAAACGCTGAAATTACACACAACTCCGTAATAAAAAGTTGAATGACAACACAGAAAAACAACATCACATACCTAGTGACACCTACCCACTACTTTTTTGGCAACAAGAGTTTAGGTGATTCTACAGCGCTGTGTGCTCAAGTTAGGCCAAATTCTGGCAGAAACCAAACCCCAGCAGTGGAGGTCTGATTAGAAAATGAGTCTCTTTTTTTTTTTTTAATCACCATGATAAACACAGWGTCTGTAAGGACATTCATATTTTGTGCAGAAACTACAATAATCATGAATGAAGTAGATGCAGAGTGGGAAAGYCCTTCTTTTCCTCCATAATCATTCCAATATCTAACTTAGCCAAGAGAACTTAATTAAGGTTATTTACCCGGCTTCAGTAGTTAACCCAAAAATCTCAGGAATGGTGGAATCTCTTTAAATGCTGTGAAGTGGTCATTTAGCCACACTTGCAGTACCTACTGCATTGTGCAGAAGTGGCTTTTTTGCAAGTTCTCATTTCCTTTACAGCATGAGGAAAAGTATTTACCTCTTCCACTGACATGAACTTCACATATCATCAAGAAATAACTGGGCTGAACTATTGTTTCCAGTATTTATTACTCAGAGCAAGTAGAAAGTCTCTGAATATCTTCCTTACAGCACAATACAGGCTGGAGCCAGGAAGGCAGAGGAATATCTCCACTAGGACAGCTGGCTGTTTTCATCAAATGACAAGTCATTCCTTCCCAGAAAGTCAGAGAACCTCCAGTCCTTTTTAAGAGTCAAATTTTGACTATTTCCAGTTGCGTTTTCCACTTTCCAAAATGTGGAAAGAAGACAATGTAAAGGGAAGGGCAATATTACTTCTCCCATTTTTCTTCCTCCATTCTGCATGTTGTCCACACAAGACCATTTAACCAGCCCCACATGGCAGAGGTGGCCCCCTCCCAGACATTTCGTACCACAGCTCTCCCCCTCAGACTGAGCCTGCTGGGTAGCTGTGCAGGATTGGCACAAGCAAGCTCCTCCCAGGTGTTTCAAACCACAACTCTCACCCCCATGAGCCTGCTGGTGCCCCGTGGGGCCCCCAAAAGAGAAGGTAGTATGGACAGGGAGCAGCTGTTCCTACACAGGCATCAAGTCAGCCCAGATCCTCTGGCAACAGCAGCGGGGCCTGGGAGGACACAGTTGCACATCACTCCAGTCCACCTCTGAGTGGAGGGGAACACTCGCAGGGGATGCCCTGCTCGGATGGCACTCACCCTTGCGACAGAGTGCTAGCTGGGGTAACTTTCCATGGGTGAGCTCGTGACGGAGATCAACAACCCATATCGGGATATCCACCTGAAGGAACAGCCACAGACATTACCATACAATTACCACTGTAACCTGCTGTAACTGCACACACACACACACAAAGCTTTCAGTCCACACATGAACAGCAGCCTCTTCTGGGCTGCTCCTGCACTGCTGTTCAACAAGTTTCCCTCTTCAAAGGTTGATTGGGGTCACCGCCTCTGATGCCATAGCAATCCAGAGAACTACTCTTCCATACAAACTCAGGATTTTATAGTTCAAGTTCTTCAATGCTGCTTATGACAAAGGGATGTCTTTTCAGACAGAGGCATTACATATAATTTAATGAGATGCTAAAGTCTAATTTTGTATTTAAACTGATGAAACCTTCTGGATGACAGTTTGATACTCTTATCATATATACTGCAAGCTGCACATTTTGCAATTTTTTGAGGATAACTGACCTTGTCTATGCAAGATCACTATTTTGAAGCTTGATGAAGTAATAGCAACAGATTATTTTGGCATCTGAATTTAAGAGCTGAGAAGCAGCATATATTGCTTAAAAATAAACCAACAGGAAAAGACCAGTTCAACATTCTCACTCCCTGACTCTGTATACAGTGAGTCACAAATATTGTCTGGTATTCACTTTCAAAACATGTTTCAAAACATTCAGATCCTGGTATGATGCTTGACTCAATAGTCAATAACAGAACTTGGGTTGTTTCTGCAACTACAATTACACTCTCTACTTCTCCTCCTCTGTACAGAGCACATAAGCTTATTTCAAACAAGAGAAGATGACAAGATCAAAACACCAACCCCTATAAGTATGATATGATTAAGTGTGCTCCGTGTTCTAGGTGCACTTTGTATATGTTCTATGTAGTATAAGTTCTCTCTCTGGAGAACACATAGCTCTTTCCATATCTCAGCAGCTAAGAAATGGAAAAAGATGAACATGTCAGAAGGACTGTTTAGCACTAATTCATTTTTTTTTCATTACACAGCCTTAAAAACACTTTCATGAACATGATCCTGTGTTAATTTGAATACAATTTTTAAAACAAAATTTTAGATCTAGTTACATGAAGCCTCTTTAAAGATTTGCAGTTGAGCAACTGCAGCCAAAACCAATTCTATGAAAAGAGCTAGCACCTAGAGCCATTGTTTCAGTGATGAAAAAATGATACGCACAATTCCTTCCCCCATATTTAATATCTAGTACTTATGTTCGCTGTATATAAAAGTTATCAGGCAACTTTACCTCTCTGGCTAATTGTCTCAGAGGAATGTTGATCATTTTCTGTTTCTTTTCTGTGATCAAGTTGACAAATCTGCATGTGAGTTACAAAATAGATTAAAATCAAAACCACAAAACTATTGAAACTATCAACAGCTGCAGAGAAACTTGGGATCCCAGAAATAAACTCCTTGCACACTGCTTAAGAGTACTGAGCTCAGAGATGCATTGTGAAACTGGGGCAAAATAACACTGTTCTGTCCACATCCCCTCCTTCCCCCCTCAACACACAGGCCTTCAGCATCCTACCTCACAAGAGCCAGCCCATAAGAGAGGATGAGCTCATGTGACCTCAGTTTGCCAGATGAATCCAGGACCTTGCAACGAACCAGTTCAGCAGTACAGTCCACTGCAAGAGGCATTTTAGGGCCATACCTAGAGATAAAGGAAAGGATGTAGAGTACTTTTACAAGGATATGCTCTTCCTAAAAAAAAAAAAAAAAAGAGAGACTAAAAGAAGAAAAAAAGGCTATCAAATGTTTCAACTTGTTTGTTTGTTTGTTTGTTACAACACAGTGTGAGAAAGGGAATGCAGAAAGGCACTGCAGAAAGCAGGTATCAGAGGTTCTCTTCTGAAGACCTTATATCTGCGGCAAAGCAGCCTTCCTGCCTTTAGGCGAGCGCCAGGCAGGCAGAACGCGCAATGGCGCGCACGCAGTGAGAGATGCCGGACGGCCCCAGGCTGCCGCTCGGGCGTGGCAGGGCAGCAAGGACCGGGAAAGGCCGCCCGTGGCCTTAGGCACGCTCGCAGCCGCGCTGCGCCCTAAGGAACTGCAGCACGCGGCGCTCCCAGCCTCGGGCACCTTCCCGCCGGGCCCCGGAGAGCCGCCGCCGCCTCCAAGCGCCGCGAGAGGCCGCGAGCGCTGCGCGCCCGCAAGCGAGAGCCCCCCGTCCATACCGGCTCTTCCAGGCCGAGATGCGGTCCAGCGCCTCCTGCTGCAGCCGGCCGTCCTTGCAGTACAGCCCCACCATCACCTGGTCCCACTCCGTCCTGCCCCTCCATGCCACCACAGTCCGCGGTGGCCGCAGCCGCCCGCGAGTCGCCACCGGCCGCCACGGCGGCTTCGCGCTACCCGCCATGGTGCGGCCCARGAGGCTGCCTCCGCCCACCAATCAGCGCCGAGGTCAGCCTCCTGTTGCTGCCCGCTTCCGGCCAATCAGCACTGAAGCTGAACAAGCCTCCACCAGTCATCTCCATCCACTCTGTGCTGCAGTGGGTGAGGCTTCGCTCCTCCCCCGCACGCAGGCTCGGGGCTATATCTGGGTCACGTGAGGGCAAGCTTGATATTTGGGATGCGCGCACCGCCCACGCGAGGTGTAGGGGATTGGGCGACAGGAAGTGTGGGGCACTCTGCTGCTGGGGCGGTGCTGTGAGTGCCGCGTGGGGACGCTGAGCACTGAAACTGACTTCTCCATTCTAGGATTCTATGTCCCTGTTGGGAAAAGGAAGCCATTCTCCTGGTGGCAGTCACGGAGGGGGCAGAAGCTCAAGAACTGAGCACTGAAGGAAGCAGTGYTTTCCAGATGCTGAGCAGCCACGATGTTATCCTGTGTTCCCAAAGCTGCAAATGGCTGCATGGGGACTATGAGTGAATGTTGTAGATGCATAGAACATGGCCTTTTTGGAGAATGAGGACTCAAAATGCTTTTGCCTCTGGAAGGAGTCTGCAGGGGTTAGTTGCTGTCCTTTTGGAGAGTAGATTCTTTAATCTGTTCATTCTCTCTTCTTTTGTATGACTTGGTAACAGTATTGAGAACCCTGGTGTTTGCCTGTTACTCAGGCTCCATTTCATYTGAGCTTGTCTCTTCATTCCTGTGTAAGAGCAACAGCTTTGGAAAGTCTACTTGAAAGGAAATTTCATATGAAGTTAATTGTGGGAACACATTTCTTGCCTGGATCATCAAGTATATGCTGCCCTTCCTGGAAAAATCACACTYGTCTGTGAGTGCAAAAGATTAGCTGTGGGGCATCCAGAAATGAAGAGAGAGTCCTTTAAACCAATAAAAAAGTGACAAGAAGGTGGGAGGTCAGTTTGGTGATTTTTTTGATTTGYTTGTTTATCATGTTATGGATTTTGGGTGTTTTATATATATATATTTGAGTAAAGCACAGCCAAGAAAKAACCATGCTCTTCCTGCCTTTCTGTGGCTTAAAAGTTTAATTATCCCAGGACATTTGAACTCCACTTATTTCACAAACACTATGGCCTGTTGAGGTTGTTAGAAGAGCAGCAGGTGGCAGGGCAGTCAGGAGCTCGTCCGGCCTGGCAGTTGCATTGTTTAAGTGGTGTTCCCTGTAGCTGGGAGAGTGGCTGCTGATTGGAGAAAATCAAGAGGGAGAAAGGGGCCTCTGCATCTGTTGTGCATGATTGGCTGCATTTGTTTTCTGGCATCTAAGAGGCCTAAGATTTGGCGACTGGCCACTGAACATCCTGTTTTTGCTGAATTTGTCTCTGTTCTTCCCTGCTGCTCCTGCTTTCTTCTGGTTGCAGAGTTGCTGTAATTACATAAAGGTAAGAATATGAAATAAGACTTTTTTAATCATTTTTTGTATGAGGAATTGCATGTATAAGAGAAACAACTGGCATTCTAAGCAAATGAAAGCAAGTTTATCAGGGGTTCTCAAAAAAAATGCCTTTTAACAGCTAGGATGCAGAAGCCAATAATGTAGCTCTAGGTTTGCTGAGTGCTGAATTAATTTAACCTACTCATAGCCAGAACAGCAGATTGGTGGTAATTCTCTTGTGGCATGACTGCATGACTTAACTGCAGTTTCTAAACTTTTTTTATGAAGCCAAATGAAGTGCTGTATGCAGTTCTTCACTTCTGGGCATTTCCACTGGGGCAAGATCTGTTTCCTTGCAGATTCTAGCTGCACAGGAGTAAAGAGTGACAACTGGAGGTTCTTTGTGCATGGTCTCAGTGTGCTGAGCAGAGAGTAAKAGAATCCAAGCAGAAAGGAAAGACATGTTTTCAAAACGCTTTGTGATAAGAAGAGAAAGGTCAGAACTAGAAATGCAGGGTCTAAGAGAGGATAGGATAGAAATGCGTAGGAAGGAAGGTTATTGGAAGTGTRTAAATGCTCAGAAATGGATACATAGGGGTGAGAGAGAGCGGCAGTACCTTTACTAGCCATTTCTTGCCCTATTCTGCACCTGTCCTCCATGCTCCTGGGGCTACAGAGATACTTGGTCTCATTCCTTTCCTGGAAAAAATGATTATGCAGCATGGCATCAGTTTCTTCTAGGTGTGTTGGCACTGCATGTTTTTCATTTTGTTTGATGCAACTCCTGAAAAGACAGTGTCCTCCTCAGACAATACGGCCAGAAGCAGAGACTAGGAACAGGCACTGAACATGATGGTAAGGGCAAATGATGCTTTAAAAGTGATGAGATGAGGTACCTTTGAAAATTTTCCTACTCCAGAACTTCATTTCTTCTGCCTCTTTTAATCTGTGGGTTTTTTTCTTTTTCACTGAAGATAAACAAAAGCCCATGAGGACTTGTGCCTCCCTGCGCACAGATGGAAGACTCCAAGGAAAAAGTCATCCTGAATGTTGGGGGAGTCAGATATGAAACATACAGCAGCACACTCCGTGCCTTTCCAGGAACCAAGCTGTGCAGCCTCACAGAGCCCCATGCCCCAAACATCTATAACTATAATCCCACCACCAAAGAATTCTTTTTTGATAGGAGTGGTGAGATCTTCAGCTGTGTGTTGAATTACTATAGGACCAAGCATCTCCACTGCCCCATAGATACCTGTAGGTCAGTTTTAGAAGAAGAGCTGGCATTCTGGGAAATAAATGAGACACAACTAGCATCCTGCTGCTGGCTAAAGCTGAACAACAAGAAGGTGCAACYGGAGGAATTACACATTTGGAATTAAAATGATCAGGCCGATGACCAGTGCCTCATAGTCTAAACAGAAAGGATAGATTTCAGCTGCAGAACCAGGTGGCAGCCAAAGATTTGGTCTATCTTTGAAAAACCCTTTTCCTCTTCCAGTGCCAAGGTAATATCCAGTGCTAAGGTAATATCCTTGGAGACGGACACAGCCTATGTCCTTTGGGATTACTGGAATGTGTCCATAAAAGATGTTAAAGAGTGTTCAGCTTTGTGTCTTTTTGGAATTTAGATTGAAAAAATAAACATCTTGGAACCCCTACTCTGATGCTTTGACAATAGAAATGATTTACTTATTCCTCAAAGTGCATTCTAGGTTTTACAGCTAAATACACCATGAGATTTTGCAGCAGATATTCTTTCCCTCAGCGGCTGTGAGGCTGCTTCTCACAACTGTGGTCTCCCTGGTAAATGCACTGGTAAATGTACGTGAAAATTGGAGAGGGTGTATGTTCAGATGCCCTTCYTCTTTCTTGTTGCAGTGGCAGGTGAGGGTAGGTGTTAAGTCTCGCCTCTTTTCACAGGACAGCTGTCCCTGCTTTTTCCCATAGGCAGCCAGTAAGGGACAGCTGTTCAACTTACGGACAACTTGCTAGACCATAGGCGTAATCTGTCTTTTCCTTCCATCTCTACCCAGCATGAATAACCAAAATGAATATGTCTTTAAGTAAAACCTGGAGGTTGTGTCCATATGTCAGGGTCCAACGTCAAACAACAAAGATGATTAAGGGACTGCAGCATCTATTGTATGAGGAGAGACTAAGCAAACTGATTAGCCTGGAGAAGGGAAGAATGAGAGAAGATCTGATCAATATGTACAAATACGTGAGAAGAGAATGTAAAGAGGATGGGGCCAAACTCTTCTCAGTGGTGGCCAGTGGCAGAACAAAGGGTAACAGGTATAAATTAAGGAACAGGAAGTTCCATTTCCATGTGAGCAAGAACTTCTTTACTGTGAGGGTGACAGAACACACGAACAGGCTGCCCAGAGAGGTTGTGGAGTCTCCTTCTTTGGAGATCTTCCAAGCCCACCTGGATGTCACGCTGTGCCATGTGCTTTACATGTCCCTGCGTGTGCAGGGGAGTTGGTCTTGAGGTCCCTTACAACCTTAACCATTCTGTGATACTGTATATTGATTTCAGAATCTGTTTTCTCACTGATACTTTTTTTTTAATACCCTTTTACTATGTAAAATGCACATCCATTCCTTTTTTGAAAGTTCAAGCATGCAGAACAACAAAAGCAAATTAGAAACTGAGAAGATGTTTTCTGGCATTCCAGCATTTTTGAAGCCAACACTTAGTGCTGGAAAGATCTTCAGTGTGAATCTGTCCATGTTACCCCATCTGTCAGACGTGTTCACTACAAGCTCAGATATAGGAGTTAGGTTGTTTTTTGTGTTTGTTTTTGTGAGTTTGTTTGTTTTTCTCCTTGACCTCAATTTTCTATATGTTTTTTTCCAAGCCTGGAAGGAGAAAGATACACATCTATGCAAAAGAAGTCTTAGCATTTGAGAAATGTGGCATCCTGTGTCTATGGAGGGGATTCTAGGCTTGAGATAGAACAATAAGGTAATGTGATACATACTTGTTAGAATAATGCTATCTGTACCCTTTATTCCCTTTGCAGTGCCTGGCTGTTGTTTCTCTGCTGTTCATCGTTGGAATTGTCATCATATTCTGTGAGGAGACCAAGGCACAATTTGAATTTTTCCACTGCTAACTTCACCTTTATTGACCATTCTGGAGCTGTCCACAACTACCATGAACCCCATTGYCATCAGGCTGCGTCCTTGCTTCATCTGGAGCTTTTCTGTGTCCTTTGGTTTACTTTTGAGTTTTCTGTGCGATTATGTGTCTGKCCAGACAGAAAGAAATTCTTCCAGAATCCCTTGAACATGGTAGACTTCCTCTCACTCTTCCCAGTTTATATTGAACTCTTTGTGGATGGGCAGATTCAGAAGATGCCAAGTTTACAACTTTGGCTTGGCTTTATTYGTGTTGTCTATCTCCCCAAACTCTTGAAGATATCCAAGCTGATAGAAACCCCACTTACTCTCAGAGTTCTGTACTACACCCTGAAGTCTATCCTCTGCGAGATCTGCATGCTGTTGGTGATTTTAGCCTTCGAAACCCTTTTCTTTGGTGCTCTGTTTTTCTATGGGGAGTTGCTTTGTAGCARTCCTTCCTACACAGGGGAGCTGCATTTCACTGATATTTTTGCCTGCTTCTGGTGGGCTTTGRTAACACTCACTACGGTGGGCTACGGAGACATCATTCCTCTTACTTCTGTTGGCCAAGTGACAGCAACCTTAGCAGCAGTATTTGGCGTGCTAACTATTATCATACCAATCCCCATTTTCCTAGTGAAATTTAAAAGCTACTATGCTGTTGCTCTCTTGAAACAGAAGCTGAAAAGTTGAAAGAACTACTAACTCCACTGATTTTAGAGCTTCTGTTCTCCTTTGACCTTGAGCAATAAACATTCAGAATTGTTTATTCCCTTTGGTGGGAAGAGAGAGCTTATAGTCTGTGTTGCCTTTATTTGCTGACCAGTGATAAGGGCTGTTGAATTCCATGGGTCTTTCCCATGCAGAATGTAATCTCATGCTCTTTCATTTGCTCTGTCTTTTTGGTGCCTCTGTCTTTTCCCCTGCTACCCCCATCTCTTTTCACGGAGAGGGTCTGTCATGCTGTAGTAAGGCCTGAACATGTGTCATGCAGAGCAGTATCATGCTCTGACATTGGAGTGGCTCCTGGTATACAACCCCTGATGCCGGCTCTGTTCTTTTTCACTTGACTGGCCACTATCTCATTTTGCATGAGATAATACTAAGGAAAAAAAAAGTTTGTGTAGGATCCTAAACTGAAACTGGGAAGAAATCAGAAATTTTTAAACAGTGTTCTGTTTTCTTATTTTAAATTTTATTAATGAGGCCAGTGTGTCCAGTTTACCTATACTTGCCCACTACTGTAAAGAAGGGAGCAGACTTAACTGGAAATCTGTGGTCCTGAGAGCTTGCACTGTTAACCTGCTCTGCAGGCTCAGTAGAGCTGTGGCATTCAGGTAGCAACAAGGGAGTCCTCTAACCCCAGATCCTTTTGGACTATGCTTAAGTTAAGGTCAGTGTTTCCTTGAACCTCAGTGAGATAAAAGTTCCATTGCCCACTTCCAGGTGATAAAGACTTTTATGTAACAAAATTGCTGATCTATTAGTCAAAATATCTGTAGTTTTTGCATTCCTAATATTCTAAAAGGAAGAACATGACTTGAAATGCTCAGTGTAATTTTCATGCATTTATTTCCTTAAGGCATAGCTATAAAGTAGAAATGCTTAACTTTTAACTGGATCCCCTTAATTGTTACATATATTTCACTTTGGACTTCTTGAGATAAAAAATAATTACATCCCATTATTAATATAGCAGGGATTATGAGCTAAGATTTTGTTTATTAATTAAAAATGATTGTGTTCAATAATACATATGTATTTAAATTCCATTAAGAGTGTGTTTTAATTGCAATATTGATTGATTTTTTTTCTGCCTTTTTTTTTTTCTTTTTAAATTCAGGGTAGCATTTTAAAAGTCCTTCGAAGGAAGCTGTTGTCCTGCACTCAATTTACTGTGGCCAGCATAGAGAGGACCAGCAGGTCAAAGTCACACTGGCACATTGGTTTTAGCTAATCAGAGCAAAAATGGTCTTATGTTAGCTACAGATGTATAGCCTTGGAAGTTCATGTATATTGCAGCAGTCAACAGAGGTTTGCCATGCCTGTCATCTGGCTGTCCCTAGTCCAAGAAAGGAACTGTGATAAAATCACAGATAAAATCTGTAATATAACCACAGATCCTGACTCTCATTTTATGAATGCAATTCAAATCTGCTGCGATGTTTGCGCTTTATTGTCTGAAGTTAGGAGGTGCCTCAGAGTGCTGCAGTGGTTCTCTTGGCAGCCCCGCGTTTAGCCGCCGCCTCTCTTCGTGGCAGGTCTCTGGCTACTGCGGAGAYGAGCTCTCAAAGATGCTCCCGGCAGAGGGGACTCTCTCACAGAGCATGGCAGGCTCAGTTCTGCGCCAGGAGGATCAGAAATGATCTCTGTGCTATTTTCAGTACCACAGCTCTATCTAGACCACAATGTAGCTTCCTCTGCCATCATTTAGTATCTTTTCCCGTTTGCCATAGCGTCAGCAGTACGTAGGAGGAACATTATATTAGTCTTGATGTAAGAGACTTCATAGACACCATCATAGCTGTGCTGGATCAAAGGATCTAGCCTAGCTAAAAACTGAGCTCTAGAATTATGAGAGCAGGAATATGTACTCTAAAACAARTGGAAAAAAAAAAGACAGTGGCAAACAATTGGTTAGATCAATATTTTTTGCTCGCTTAAAGAGCAGTGTATGGAAAATAATTGCCTATGAAAAGCTGCCAAGCATTAGTCACATTTCAGTGCCTGCTAGTGATCTTGGTAATGCAGCTGCTGTGGTATCCTTGGGGAAAGAGTCTCATTTCCTCAAAGTTTAACTGCTCTGTATATAAGGAAAGCATGCTTTAGAAAGTGCAGTCCCAATGTAATGACTGTGATATAATTCACTACAGCAAATCCATTCATCTGAGTGACAAAGCTCCAGGGACAGAAATAATTTCCTAAACTACATGCTGGAGATGCAGTTGTATCCCTTGAGGTTTGTCCAATCACCAGAAGATATTCTGGAAATTCTAAATGTACTTTAAAAGAGACATGCTGCTCTCAGTTAGACCTTCTACTGTTTGCTTTTCCATTTTGGAGACTTCTCACCCTGAATAAAAAAACTACCAATGAGGTTGATGTCTCATAGATGGAGAGAAACTGACAATAAAAACAAAATTATCTTATTTGCTATCCTTTCCTTTCCTGGCGTCTTCATGTCCGAACCTAGCACAATGGGACAGGAAAAGAGTGGGAAGGCATAGAAGAAAAGAGAAGAATATGATTGTGTCAACCAAGCTTCTGTGACTTCTATCAGCTGGATCCAGAGCTCAACACTTTCAAGTTTTAAGTTCAAACGCTGTCAGTGTCCTAAAGCCAGCTGACTGGCAGTGCTCCTGTTTCTGCTCTTTGCAGCTCCCAGACTTTTGGAAACTTCTTACATCTCCCTCTTCCTTAGTGAGTTGTGAGGACAGAATACCCAACCTTTGCACTGCAGTCACAGGTTCCAGTGGCACTTGAAATGCAGCCTCCACCCTGCACTTCGCCCAGTGCTGGCTGGAGCAAACGATGCTCACCTGTAGCTGTCCGTTGCCCCCACTCTGAGAGCATCACCTTGGGGCAGTCTCGTGTACTTTGGTCCTGGCCGCAGAAGCTATGCCTTGCAGAAGATAAGTGTCCTATGGCTTGTCTGTGGTGGGAGGGGGCTCTCTTTTCCCTTTCTGCAGCATAGAGGAGGACGGGCTCTATTCCAGCCCAGTCACTCTGGCACCCTCCATCAGGCAGCTGCACCAATGCAATGCGCAGACATGCTATGTGCAAGTAATGCTGAGGGAACCCACCATCCCCGCAAAACTGCCTTCCAGGCTCCTTCTCCCACTGTCTTTTCCTCCTCAGGCTTGTCATTGTGCAGTACTTTAATCAGAGGAAGCAGATCTTGGAGGAAGTCAGTAGTGGGGGTGGGGCAAGAGGGAAGAAGAGGAAAATCACATCACAGCTAAGTCTGCCAGTGTAAACACTTGGTGATTTCCTGTTATTGTAGCCTTAAAAGTACCATGACATCACCATTAGGCCTTGGGAGTCACCCAGCAGGAGGAAGGGTGCCTGTCGCCTGCCTGCACAGGCCTGAGACCTCCGGCACTATAAAGCAGTGAAGTTGTGCTGGTGGTGGAGATGCCATTTCGAAAGTGCTCTTGTTCCTGGCAATGCTGAGGTCTCACAAACAGGAAAAACTGCTTTTACTTTTCCTCCCAGGGAACTATTTATGTCTCATGGGATGTTGATGCCTGGGACTTTGTTTGCTCTGGAAGCAGAGTGGATATGTGAGAAAGGCTCTTGGACCAGCGAAGGAGTCCCCTCCTACCCAGCCAAAGTCCTGCCTGTTCACTGTTCCCAGACAATCACTTTTTTCTTTTTCGCAGTACTCATGGAGTCCTCCTCCCACATGGTAACTAATTCAAAAACTCTAGATTTTATTAAAAAGTGTAATGARAAATTAATACGATCATTCTGATAGATGGACCTAGCCCTGGGTGAAGCAGATATTGCCAGTGAAATGTTTATCCTCCTCTTCTGTTCTTTAAAATATCTTCTGAGATATTATTTACCCAAAAAATGAGGAACCGTGTTTTTCTGAGCTTGGACCTGACCTCACAGATAGGTTTGTGTCTCAGTCACAGTTGATGGCTGCATTTGGTCTGCACTAAAAAAAAAACCAGCAGGATCAGGCTTGTAGAGACCAGTGTTCATAGTGTTGTTTCTGCAGGAACAATAGTTTGTCTGACCACAGTCTCTATGGACAACCTTTAGGATAGGTTATCTGTGGTGGATTTCCACCATGAAACACGATGAGGTATCTGCAAAATCTGGTTTTTTGTTTTCCTTTGTTTTGTTTTGCTAAAGAGGGTAAAAGGCTGTAGAAAGTAGTATCCTATTCATAATCATTTAGACTCTTACCCTGCATATCTGCCAAATGCTTTCCAAAGAAATATCAGAAATTCTAGTGTAACTTGGTATTCTTGAAATAGGAGAAATAAGGGCATATGCATGTTTGTAGAAATCTGAGCCCCCAGGGCACACTGCATCTGGGTACGTGAATGCTGATGGATTGCCAAAGTCTGGCAGAGATCTGACCTCAGATCAATGTGCCTGACCAAGGCCTTTTTCAAGGGAGACTGGAAAAAACATTTAGGTAATTTAAACATAAATTATGTTTTCAACTATGACCTTTTAAATACCCTGAAATCAACAGGCAAGACTGCCGTGACAAGCGAACAGATATAAAATTATGTCAGTGATCCAGAAATGGACCCAATGAATTATTCTGAGAGAAACACTGGAAAGGTGTTTGCTTTGAAGCTTTTTGGACTGTTCTTGCATTTGTCTGTTGGTTGCAAGGGGTATGCACAGCCTTAGGGCAAGGACTGGTTGCTGGACTGTTGAGGCAGGTTGATCTATAGAGACTTGGGGTGGGAAGGGGGGRTATCTGCTACATTTTCATTTTGAAAATCCAGGATTTGATACATATCATGTGGTGTAGGAATCCCTGAGCATTTTCTCCAACAGATACCATTTCAATTAATTCAAAATTATCTGCATCTTCAGGTAAAGCAGGAGTTTCCTGGGCAGTGGCTGAAGCATCTTGCTAATTTAATTATGTTTGCTTGAAGAACATATCAGCAGCCTGCAAACATCTTCAAGTTAGTGTGCACATCTGCATTTGCGAGGGAGTGGACCAGGCTTTCCAAGGCCATTGATGGGAGACCTGCTGCTCAGCACCCCAGATAAGTAATGCATGACAGTGTCTCTGGTAACTCTAAGGATAAGCATCTTCTGACCAGAAATAAAAAGTCCCAAATATCATGCTTAATGTCTCCAGACAGGGAGTAGAGCTTGTTCATCAGGAAAATTGCATCATTTTGACATTTCCTTGTCCTGTTACACAATATTGATACTAGCCTTCACACTTATGCAGCCTGAGCATCACCTGTGTGGAARTATGCAGCTAAAGTAACACATGCCATTGCCATTCCTGCTCTGAAATACTTGGCAGTTGTCAGACAGCTTCCTCTGCAGCCTTGCTGCTTTTATTTATCCATAGAAACAGGGATTTTTATCTCTGCAAGTTTACCAAGCATAATTGTGTTGGGGCAAATGAGATGAATCGCCTCCAGTAGCCTGGGCATAGCACTGAGGCAGGAAACCTCCTCCTGTGACAACTGCAAATACCTACAAGTCTTTTTAACACTTTCCCACTATAACATCACCTTTGCTTGGTGGTTTCCCCAAAAGTTTGACTTATAAGAAATAAACTACTTTTGAATGAGGAAATACAGTTTTTGTTCTCTGTCAACAGAAAGAAGCCCTGTAAAAGCCCCGGTATCCTCATAATAATAAATGAACCTTGGGCATCTGAGTAATGCCATTACCTTTCCTCATCCTTTCTCAGATCGCAATGAGACTCTTCATTAATCCTGTCAGCAGCATCCCAGTAGGTCAGCATTACCTGTGGAAACTGAGGCAAGGCAGAATGAATTGCAATAATTTCTCTGGAGATTAATGATGCACTCTTTCAAAGAAATCCAATGTTCCAGAAATAAAGCATCAAACCAGGAGTATGTTTGTGAAATACAATGAGATGCAGTGATATCCTTCTCCATGTTCATACGTTGCAGTGAGGAAAGTTTATCTTTTCTTCCAGGAAAGTTCCACGTGTCTAGGCAGGTTATACAAGTGGTGTCTGACCCTGTGCTAGTTTTTGGAGGAGTGACTCTACATATGTGTGGCTGATATGAAATCTTCACTATATTGACATTGTAAGTATCAACACATGAGGATGTGATGACCACTACTAAGAATGGCTTTGTTTTCTTTCCACTCCACTCTGTTCCTCTCTATCTTGTACAAATACATCAAATAACAAAAAAAAAAAAGGATGGACTTTCAAGAAGTCATCTATTCATTTTTTTTCTTTAAGGCAAAGTATCCTACCTTAGCCTTTCTGCTAGTGCTCTGACCGTACCGCAGGCAATGAAATACTGAAGTCAGTTTGTGCACAGTGGCTTTGCTTGGAGCTCTATGGCAAAGAGTGTTTAGTTTGAATGTTATGCTCTACTGTCTTTGAACAGGAGCAGGACAGGTTGTGTGTATGACTGAGAAGCTCTTTGGAGCAAATTGTATGTGTTGATACAGTTTTTAGGGGTCGTACTTATGAATGTACTTCCCTCCTCTCCCTACATCCAACTTTCCTTGTTAAACAGTGGGTATGCTTGGATATGCACCAGCGCGTGAACTTTTTGTGGACATATGATGGTGCCCAGGGCCAAAGCATTCTTGCACCTCTTTGTTGATCACCTTAGCTTTGTCTGTAGAAGGGACCTTCTCGCCTTCATTTTGTGATCACAAGACGCTGGAAGTAGGATTGCTACCCTGCACTTCAAGAGAGCCAACTTTGACCGCTTCAGGGACCTCCTTGGAGAAATCTCATGGGCCAGGGTCCTAGAAGGAAAGGGAGTCCAGGAGAGCTGGCTAGTATTCAAGAAGCACTTTCTCCAAGCCCAGGATCGGGAGCATTCCGACAAGAAGTCGAGCAACAGGGGCAGGAGACCTGCGTGGATGGGCAAGGAGCTACTGGGTAAACTTGATGAGAAGAAGACAACATATATAAGGTGGAAGGAGGACCAGGTGACATGGGAAGAATACACGAAGACTGTAAAAGAATACAGGGATGCAATGAGGAAGGCCAAGGACTGTTTGGAATTAGAGTTAGCAAGAGATGTCAGGGACAACAGGAAGGCCTTCAATAAATATATCATCAGCAAGAGGAAGACTAGGGAAAATGTTAGTCCACTGCTGAATGGGGTGGGTGCCGTGATGACAGAGAATAAGGAGAAGGCAGAGTTTCTAAATGCCTTCTTTGCTTCTGTCCTTGCTGCTAAGGCTAGTCCCCATGAACTACAGAGCCTAGAAATAAGAGAGAGAACCAGGAGAGAGGAAGACTTTCCACTAGTCAAGGAGGATTGGGTTAGGGATTATTTAGGCAAACTGGACACCCATAAATCAATGAGCCTGCATGGGATACACCCAAGAGTGCTGAGGGAACTGGCAGGGATTATTGATCAGCTGCTTTCCATCATCTTTGAGAGGTCATGGAGAACGGGAGAGATGCTGGAATACTGGAAGAGAGCTGACATCAAATAAGGGCAAGAGGGAGGAGTCAGGAAACTACAGGCCCATTAGCCTCACCTCCATCCCAGGAAAGGTGATGGAGCAGCTCACCCTAGAGTCCACCTCCAGGCATATCAACAAAATGAAGGTCATCAAGAGTAGTCAGCACAGATTCACCATGAGGAAGTCATGTTTGACGAACCTGATAGCCACCTACAATGGGGAGACTGGCTGGCTGGCTGGCTGGCTGATTGGAAAGCCATGGATGTTGTCTACCTTGACTTCAGCAAGGCTTTCAACACCGTCTCTCATAACATCCTCATAGGAAAGCTCCGGAAGTGTGGATTGGGCGTGCAGACAGTGAGGTGGATCGAGAACTGTCTGGATGGCAGAGCTCAGAGGGTGGTGATAAACTGGGCTAAGTCTAGTTGGAGGCCTGTGGCCAGTGATGTCCCCCAGGGGTCAGTGCTGGACGCAGTGCTGTTCAACTTGTTCATTAATGACTTGGATGAGTGCACAGRGGGCACCCTGAGGAAGTTTGCGGACTATGCCAAACTGGGTGGAGTGGCCGACTCTCCAGAGGGTTGTGTTGCCATCCAGAGGGACCTGGACAGGATGGAGAGTTGGGCAGAGAGGAACCTCATGAGGTTCAGCAAGGACAAGTGCAGGCCCCAGGCACCAGTACAGGGGCCGACCTGCTGGGAAGCAGCCCCGCAGAGAGGGATTTGCAAGTCCTGGTTGACACCAAGTTACCCTTGAAGCAGCAATGGGCCCTCATGACCAAGAAGGCTGATTGGCTCCTGGCTGCATCAGGAGGAGCATTTCCAGCAGGTTGAGGGAGGGGATCCTGTCCCTCTGCTCAGCTCTAGGGAGGGCGCACCTGGAGTATTGGGTGCAGTTCTGGGCTCCCCAGGACAAGAGGGCTGTGGAGTTTCTAGAGAGGGTCCAGCATCGAGCAACAAAGATGATTAAGGGATTGGAGCATCTACTGCATGAAGAAAGACTAAGCAAGCTGGGTCTGTTTAGCCTGGAGAAGAAAAGACTGAGAGGAGATCTGGTCACTATGTACAAATACCAGAGGGGTAAATGTAGGGAGGAGGGGGTCAAACTCTTCTCAGTAGTGGCCAGTTATAGGACAAGGGGTAAGCAGCATAAGTTGAAACACAGGAAGTTCCATCCCCATGTGGGGAAGAACTTCTTTCCTGTTAATTTGACAGAGCACTGGAACAGGCTGCCCRGAGAGGTTGTGGATTCTCCTTCTCTGGAGATTTTCCAAACCTGCCTGGATGCCACCCTGTGTGATGTGCTCTGGATGTCCTTGCTGGAGCAGGCACATGGACTAGATGATCTCTAGAAGTTCCTTCCGACCTTAACCATTCTGTGATTCTGTGATTCTGCCTTGCCCACAGCTTCAGCAGAAGATAGAGAACCTGATTATTCTATCCACATTATGAAACAAAGAAAAAGAAAGTAAGGGTACTACACAACAGAAGGCCTGTTTAGAAGGCTGTCAGACATTTAGCTTTAATCCTCACAAAGGAAGGAGTGCACAGAACAGAATTGCTATGACAGTGCAATAGCTGCACGTTCCTCGCATGGAGTCCTGTTCTCTTCTCTTTTGACAAGTGACCAACCTGATTACGGTACAAATGAAGAACATACTCCAAACCCGAGCACAGACCTGAGGATTACATCTCACAGGTCTGTCCCCTCTCAAAGTAACCAAACAAAATGATTCTTCTGAGTGCAGGGGTGGAATCAAGGTAATCAAGCTGCAAAGAAAACAGTCTATCTGTCTGCCTGCCTGTCGGGCGGTCCATTATTCTTCTTTATAATCTACTGACTGCCCTGGAATCAGTTCCTTAATGCCTTACTTCTATGCATTTGTGCATCTGAGGTGCCATGGCAGGAGGAAAATGTTTAGTGAAAACCTAAGAAAAATAAACATTGTTGCAGCCACAGCTGAGGCTAGCAGGGACTATGTGATGCAGGGTGGTGGCTAGCTGGGGAGAGAAGAGCTGGATGCTGCATGTGGGGAAGGAAAGGCTGGCTGTGAACCTGCCCCTCACTTGTTAAACCCCTTGGCAGAGCTCACTGCACTGTGTGGCTGTTAGGAGGGAGAGAGTTCCCTTCCTTCATGCATCACTCAGCTTGGGGAGAGACATAGATGAGACTCCAGCTGCAGACATCTCCTGCACAGTCATGCTCTGCTCATTTTTTTTTTTTCCTTTTTTTTTTCATCTACTCGCTGTCCCATCACAGAATCAGCTGCAGGATACACCTGGACAACACTCTCATGGGCCAGGTTTTGACGTTCACCTGGAAAAAATCTGCAATCTGAGCAGAAACCAGCAGTAAAGGCTTTGCTGTATTTTGTTTCTGTGTTGGAATAAAAATGTCTGGCAACTCCTTGGATATTTTTAAAAGAGCCAAAAATAGATCCACGTCTCAGAGAAAATGAATGGAGCCAAAGAATAGATGGAAAGAACTAGTAAAGTGTGGTTTGTCTGAAGCAGTGCTGAGATCATCTTCCACATTATATGTCGCTACCTGGAAACACGGCCTGGTTTTCTCCACCCCTCTTTACAGCTGCCTGAGCTCTCTGTGTCTTATGAGCCCATCATCCTTTGCTTGATGATGCTTCAGTGCAGCAGGGAAAACTGATTTAGCATCAATGGAGAGACTGAGCGCTTTCTCCTGCTGCTCCTGCTCAGGGCACTGCAGCTCTGCAGAAGAGGCAGGTTAGATCTGTGTGCGAGGTGCATATGGCCAGTTTGATCGCACATCATGGGGAGGAGGAGCAGGGACTCTTTGGAGATAACACCACTGGGGACATGCATATGGACTTGAACTCAATCAGTGAAGCTGGAGGCCACGGATGAGCTGGTGATGTTGAAGTTTTCAGGCTGACAAACTACATTGCCCACTTTTCGATGACAAGCAGTATGCACGAATGGATACACTGTAATACTGAGATGTTCAGCTCTCATCCTGTGGGCGTATGGCTATATTGCAATTGTGTAGAGGGAATGGGTCTGACTTTCCAGCTGTGTTTGACAGCTGTGTGCAGCACAATCACAGATACACTTTCCCAATGTGGAGCASACTTTAGACCCATTGCTGTGCACAATTATATAAAGTACTGGGTGCAGAGTGAGCCTGCATCTACTGTGGCCATCTCCTACTGAAGGCAAATTTGCAGTTAATGGGGTTTGGCACAGACTCTTGCACAGCTTGTCCCCTCTTTGTGCATCGTAGAGCTTGGACATGAAAATCAGTGGTTGCCCTCATCCTGCTGTTTGTCTCTCCGGTTCTTGCAGTTAGCAATGCTATGAACTGYTCGAACTGCAAAACGTCAATGGACTTGAAAAATAAACCCTTTSCATTAACAGCTTCAAAAATTATCCAGCAAATATTTTTTTTTGCTTGTCTGGAGACTGTGTTTTTTCAATGCCTCTGGCCTGTGTTGCTTTAACAGCACTCAGGGAGAGGCAAACAGATTGGTTTAGCTATAAGAGCAAGAAAATTGTGGTGTTTGAGCAGAGCAGCAGTTCCTGTGTTGGTAGCAGGCTCAAGACTTCTGAGAAGATGAAGTTTGTTCATGCTGTCCCTGAAGAGCTCCTATTTTCTTGGCTGCCTCTCTCTGGCACCATAAAACACACTCTTTGTTTCCTCTGTCGTATGGTTTTTGTTGCTTTCTCTGACAACACAGAATGACTTACTCATGAAAATCTTGCTTTTTTTTTTTTTTTTTTAAGATTTTTTCATGGGTGCTACTACAATGCCCAGGGGAAATTTTGATGAAGTTTTGGAGAATACCAGAATCAAGAAGTTTGTTTCATTTGGGAAAAAAAATATAGAGAGGGATGGAAATGAATAGCTTACATTGCCTCTTTCATAACACGTTTTTGGTATAGTCATCAGTCATCCAGGCCAACTCAATGCTATCTCGATATAATTGATTTGCCATTTACTTGATCAATAGCAGTCTCTGTGCTTAAAAATCAATGACAAATAATTGCTAATAATCATTGTGATGCCCAGTGCCCTCCTTCCTTGCCCCAGCATCAAATGTGGCTTGTACACACTGGACACTTAAGTTCAGTTAGATCCATTTCGACTCCTTCAGGAGCCTACAGCAGGGAAGATGCCTGGTGATTTGTTAATTTCTGTGCATCAGATTCCCAGATGGTGTCCAAACTAGATCCAGTTTAGTCCTATTAATTGCTAACATGTGTGCATGTGTGTCTGAGTGTGTGTATTCACCCATCATTAGAAAGGAAATTAATTTAGGATTTTCTCAAGCCTTTGAAAAAGTTAAGAAATGGACAATAACTGGGTGGTGAAGATCCAGTCCCTGTGTGAAGACAAACAGCATCCTAAGAAAATATTTTGAATGATCACTCAGAAGTAAGTCCTGTATACTGTGGATTCCCATGTAAATACATCTTGCTAGTCCTCCTTCCTCTCTAATGTCAGATCTCTTGCTTTGTCATTTAATGAATTACACAACAAGAGCTCTGCTTGAATCAATCAGACTTCCCATGGAYTGAAACCTTTGCGTGGAAGTGCCAATCACACCGTGTCTGGGGCCTCCACTATCTCTTGTTGGGAACAGGCTATTTGCAGGAAGGGAATGCTGCTATGACATCTTGGTGCGGGTATAGGTGAGTCACATGTCCTTGAGAGAGGTTTCACTTTGAACAACCAAACCATGCGGATGGTGAAAAGCCCTCTCAGAATTGGCTTCTCCCTGGTTTTCTAAGAAGCTCTCAGTTTGGGCCTTCTATGGCCTTTTTCACCTTCTCAGACCTTTTTACACACAGTTACTCTTCTAATTCTTACATTTTAAAGTCTTAAGAAATCCCCAGTGTAAACAATTTCATTCTTATCTAGTACTTACCAATATGAGAAGCATCTGGTGCTCAGCCTGAGCGGTTGGATGGGGCACCCACATTCTCTGGGAGCCACAGATGGAAATGCCTGGTGGCCTTCACTGCGTTCTCCGAGTTCCTAGTCTCTGAGTCAGAAAGGCAGCAGCCTTACATGGTTATTACACCAGCACCCTCATTTTGGCCCTACACCAAGCATCTAGGAGGAAAGGAAAGAGAGAGGAAGGGAGAAAGGAAAGCGAAAACTCCAAAACATGCCTTCTGGGGCTCTGCAACTGCAAAAGCTATTGCTGAACACTCTGTATTGTCCCACTTTCTACAGCAAAACCTGTCAGTGATGTGCATAAGTCCATGCTGATCTGAGTGTCATTGAATAAAGATTTGCTGAGATTTCATGTCTAAAAAGCTTTGGATTGTCCTGTTAAGAAAATGATATGGAAGAAGACTGACAGAGAACTGTTAGATTTTGGAGCTTTAATTGTTTGGTTTTGTTTTGTTTTGCCATGGTTTCCTTATGGTGAGGCTTTGCTGGTCTATACAGCTCTGATGTATAGTGTCTGTCCCAGACACTTTTGTGGACAATCTCAGGACTGTGTATAATGCAATATTTAACCTCCAGCTTCCTACCCTCAGGCTGATTATTATTGGTGGTGACTTCTATAAATGCTTAATGGTCTCTAAGAGGTTCATGTAAGCAAGCATATTTCCTTTTGGATACTTGTCACTCCATCAAATCTATCACAATAAATATTGCTAAAACTATTTTTTAGATATTTTTCCTGAAACTGAGAGCCTTACCTTGATTCCACCCCTGCACTCAGAAGAATCATTTTGTTTGGTTACTTTGAGAGGGGACAGACCTGTGAGATGTAATCCTCAGGTCTGTGCTCGGGTTTGGAGTATGTTCTTCATTTGTACCGTAATCAGGTTGGTCACTTGTCAAAAGAGAAGAGAACAGGACTCCATGCGAGGAACGTGCAGCTATTGCACTGTCATAGCAATTCTGTTCTGTGCACTCCTTCCTTTGTGAGGATTAAAGCTAAATGTCTGACAGCCTTCTAAACAGGCCTTCTGTTGTGTAGTACCCTTACTTTCTTTTTCTTTGTTTCATAATGTGGATAGAATAATCAGGTTCTCTATCTTCTGCTGAAGCTGTGGGCAAGGCAGAATCACAGAATCACAGAATGGTTAAGGTCGGAAGGAACTTCTAGAGATCATCTAGTCCATGTGCCTGCTCCAGCAAGGACATCCAGAGCACATCACACAGGGTGGCATCCAGGCAGGTTTGGAAAATCTCCAGAGARGGAGAATCCACAACCTCTCCGGGCAGCCTGTTCCAGTGCTCTGTCAAATTAACAGGAAAGAAGTTCTTCCCCACATGGGGATGGAACTTCCTGTGTTTCAACTTATGCTGCTTACCCCTTGTCCTATAACTGGCCACTACTGAGAAGAGTTTGACCCCCTCCTCCCTACATTTACCCCTCTGGTATTTGTACATAGTGACCAGATCTCCTCTCAGTCTTTTCTTCTCCAGGCTAAACAGACCCAGCTTGCTTAGTCTTTCTTCATGCAGTAGATGCTCCAATCCCTTAATCATCTTTGTTGCTCGATGCTGGACCCTCTCTAGAAACTCCACAGCCCTCTTGTACTGAAGTTATCCACTGTTAGTAAAAAACAAACAAACAAACMAAAACTGTATGCAGGAGAACTGGTCTCTTTTATAGGTATTTGTGTTAAATAATTCTACTATTTCAGACCTGCTTTTTCTGCTTAGAAAAAGGTACAATAAAAGGCTTGATTTAAACAAAAGTAACCCAATAAATCCCCAGTGAAATATCAGACCTCCTCTCAGGAGAATGTTTAATGTCATCCTGGTCTAATCTAATTCTGAAATACTTCAATATTGTTTAAGTCATGAGCAAGCTGGAAACAGGAACATTTTTAAAGGTCCTGGGCAGTGTAATTCAATCTGTTCGGCTTCCTCCAGGGAGGAGCTGTAGTGAGCTGGAAGTTTTACTGCTTTAAATCTCATTCTACAGCTGGGGAGGAGAGAGAACCCTTGCTTTATCTCCTCGGGAATCCACCGGCTATGCTATTCTCGTATGGGGCCAGACTGGAAGAGTCAGCAGGAGGCTGCTTGCAGGCAACTCCTCCTCAGCATCAGGCATAGAGAGGGAGGCGAGACCTTGCTGCGGTACAGCTATGTACAGCCATGGCAGGAATTCATAATGATGTTGTAGCTGTAAACCCTAGGATAGTGTGGTGTGAGAGCCAAGAGGTCTCAGATGTCTCCACCCGCCCCGCTGCAACAGGGAAGAGGAAAGGAAGAAGTAGGAGAAGTAAGGCATGGAGACTGACATCCCTGTCACAGAGAACCTTCATTGTTCAAAGTAGCATGAAAGGTATTTTTTTTTGGTGTTGCTATGAGTAATGGAAATGAAGGACAAGAGAAGTAGTTGGGATAAGAAAGAAGTGTCCATTCTGCTGTAACCTCTATTCTGTCTTATGTCTTCAGAGTGCATGCTGTGTGACACCTGGTTTGTGACTTTTCAATGCCTGACACACTATGAGTGGAAGTATGTTGGCAGGTCTTGTTGGTATGGGATTTCCTTTGTATCACAGCTCCTGTTCTCAGCAGGACAGGCCTCCCAACATGCCTCAATTTAACAGTAATTCCAGCAGAATCCTCTAATCAAAATAAGGAAAACATTTTACTCAGCAGGAGTCTATACTGAACTGCCTGATAGATCTTGGCTTACCCCTTTTCCATTTTATATCTAAATTTATGTGTAAATTTCTACTTTCCTTAAAATTAGAGACACATTTAATTTATCGACAACATTTAATTTCCTTCTACTCTACAAAATGTGTTAATTTAAAAAAAAAGGCATATCTTCTTGGGAGAAAATAGGACTAGGGTCACTATTTAAAGGATATTCAAAGCACCAAAAAAGGAGATGCCTTTTTAAATCCCTGTTTAATGTTGGGCTGTCACCCTCTCCCCATGGCTCCAAAACACAGATGGCATGAGAGGGTTTGGTGAGGGGTCTGCAGCTGGTCCTCTAGGCATTTCAGTATGTGAGTTTGGTTGTTCATTTATATCCTGTAATTATGTCAGCAGTCTCTGAGCAGGTCTGGAGATGAGGGGTTGTTTTCCTGCCAAGTCTCGGGAAGCCACAGCCCTTCTACGTTAGCGGTGCTTTTAAAACGCCTGAAACAGGGTGTGTCATTTTTAGCTAAGCAGCACTGCAAACGGCCCGTAAATAAGAGCACCAGCACACGGCACCCTGAATCAGGAGACTCGGGGCTTACCCCAAGCATTCACGATTCAAAAAAAAATGGAGGAGAAAAGTATCCCCACATGCCAGTGCTGTGGTCTTGCTTTTATGCCTAGGAAATTTGAAACGTGCAATTTGAATTACAAATTGAATTTGAAAATGCAATTTGAAAATGCAATTTGAAAAGTGTACAAACAACAATATTTTAAGCTCAGTTAACACAGTACTTTCAGCAAAGACCAGAAGTGCCAGTAACACCGAGTACGCCAACACGTACAGCGCGCACAGCGCTCTCCCGTTTTGGGGAGCGAACTTCAGAGACCGGCAGATCCGGCGGGACGTGCCGCGCGGCCCCGCGAGGGGCGCTCTGCGGCGGGCCCGGGGCTATGCGGGGGCTGCTAGCGCCGGGTGTGGGCGCGCGGGCGCGGGGCGGGGCGGGCACCGCCCGGGGCGGGGCTGGCGGTAGCGCAGTCCCGTTAGAAGCAGCGCGCAGCGAGCAGCCGTCCCCGCTGGTGCAGGAGGAGAGAGCGGTTGTGCCCGCCTGCCGGGAAGATGCCGAAGACGGTGGGTGCTCTGTGCCCGGCCAGTGCGGGGAGTGGCGGCTCCTGGCCGCGCTCGGGGGTCGCTGCGGCGCCGGGGGCGCGAGCAGGATGTGAGAGTAGGGCCCATCTTCCACCAGCGCGGCCCGGTGGCGCTCTGGGGGCCTGAGAGGCGACGCGGGTCCAGGAGGCGACGCGGACCGGCGGGCGCGGTGGTGCGTGGTCCGATCTGGCCCGGCCTGGCACGTCAGGGCCCGGAGAGGGAGGAGGTGTATGGGGAGTGCGCGCTCGGGTTGCCGCCGAGATGCGGCGGGCGGGGCGGGGAGCGGAGCTGCCTCTCTCCCTCCATCTTGTGCTCCTGGCCCTGCTGGGGCGCTTCCTGGCGCGGCGCGAACCGCGCAGCTCGGCGGAGCGGCAGCCGAGCTGGGCCGAATTCCACTCCGGTTCGGGGGTCGGGCCGGGCACGCTTTGCTGCGCTCCCGCCCCGCC
This sequence comes from Eudromia elegans, assembly GCA_003342815.1. Classification (NCBI taxonomy): domain Eukaryota; kingdom Metazoa; phylum Chordata; class Aves; order Tinamiformes; family Tinamidae; genus Eudromia; species Eudromia elegans. The sequence goes on along the minus strand of PTEX01000111.1, from coordinate 2,394,606 downwards.
CAGTGGTGCTCGCTAGCGGCGCGGTTGTGCAACTCCGCTCTAGAAGCTGCCGGTCCTCTCTAAAATGTCGTCTTTCTGATCGGTGAGGAGTGTCTCCTTCCTCTCGTCCCTCGTGGTTAGTTCTGCTTTTTGCCCTCCTTGTCCGGGAGCTCCTGAACTCCTTGGTGCGCTCTGAGCTTGAATAAATGCTTTAAAAGCATGTTGAATAAAGCTCTTTGGAACATGATGGGAATTAATTAATTGTATGGCAACTTCTCACGAGCTCTGTAAGGATCACAGGTTTGGGGTTTTCGCAATTCAGAATAATTACAAGTTGCCAGGGAGCCTTGTCCCAGCTTGACTCAAAGTATTTCTTGGATGGAGAGATATCTCTACTTCAGAAAGCCTTGTCAAGTCTGTACTTGACTCTCCCTCTCCTAGCAGGAGTTTAATGACTAATAAGCACTCTTTTATTTCATTTTATTATGTTTTTCCACTATTTTAATCTGTTCTGGTTGGAATCAAAGAATTAGTTCTCGCCCTTCATTGATAAAACAGGAAGGAGCAGGCTGGAAGGCTCTGGATGTTTCCTAGCTAAGAATGATTCAAAATGACTTAGGAACATCTAAGCTGTGACTCTATAGTTATGTGCCTACCTGACTTCTGCTTTTTGTTTTTGTCTTAAGCTAGGTGGTTGTGTAACTGTGTATGTTTAAAAACTTAGTATCTAAAAAGATAGTTACTCCACTCTCAACGGCTAAGAAGACAGTGTTTTCTGAAACTTTACTAATATTTGAAGAGACCACCTTTTTAATGATCAGTTCAGTAAAAACAATGTAAGTAACTCAAAGGACTTCTGTGAAAATTGCCACYGAGATCTTTAGTGTGTATGGGTGTGATGAGCATCTTATAGTGTGAGATACTCAAAAAGTTCTGAGCATGTTGTGGGGTGCAGCATGGGTCATGGTTTCCCTGTCACCCAGGCAAGTCCAAYAGCTTGGTGCTGAACCACAAGATGCTGGTTGTGCCCCAGATTTGGAACATCCTCTGAGGCCTCTGCTTGCTCTGGTGCTCCTTGCAGAGCAGCTCTGCATTTGGAGTTTGAGGAGACAGAGGTTGGCAGACATTACTGTGGGACTCATGCTCTGGAGTTCCAGAATGCTTTTTGGATGTCTATGTCTCCGGCAGTATGAAGCTGTAGCCCTTCTCTTATAAAAGTCAGTAGCCTTCAACTTCCTGCCTCATGTGCTCTAACTGCAAATTCAACAGAAATATTTTAAATGCTACTTCWTGGGCTGTGGTTTGCCAGGAAATACTGGCAGAGCTGTGTAGTCAGTTCTCTGTGTAAGAAACATGACCACTAGTGTACTAGCTTAAGATTTGTTAATAGCTRTTTAATTAGCAGTAAAATACAAATGACTTTCCTTAACCAGGGTCAATTGTGGGTAAAACTTGAGTAGTCAGAGGAAGCCGTATGTAGGCTTCATCACAAAAATAAATCCATTGTGAAGAAGACAGATGGAGGAAATGTTCCAGAGATCAATTCTGGTTGGGCAGGAAAAACATTTGTCTGAAGTGTTTGGTAGTTCTTATCACTCATCTCACCAGCATAGAGAGCATGCCACTGTGGTTGCTGCTTGATCTGAGCAGCAAAGCATCTTGACTTGTGAGTTGCTGTTCTTCGCTAAGCCAGGCTAAATGTTAATGTTTGTAGCTAGAGAGTGCTGGTTTGCTGCATGAGAATTGGTCAAAGTGACGCTATGCTTTGGTGCCCTACTAATAGAAATCCAAGATTAACTCTGGCAGCCTTTGAACTACTGGCACATGACTTGCTGCTGTGTAGCATGTTTCTGGAGACCGAAGCATGGGGGTTTGGCTGCTGGAGTCTGTGAAGACAGTCTACTGTGAAGACAGTCTACTGTGAACAGGGCCCATGGATCTGTGCAATTTCTGCAGGACATCATTATTTTATCTAGGGTGCAATTGTTGGTAAGCAACCACCTCCTGTGGATAAATTTTTCTTTTTCCTGAAGATACCTGCAAGATCTAAGCAACTAAAGCACACAGGAAAGGCCATGCAGTTGCCCTGCTCCCCTTGTCGTGCAGAGGGATGGAAGTTAGCTTCAGTGCTAAGACGCCTCCTGTGAGCTCTTGTTGAACTCTGTGGGGTCTCTCCTCCAGCTGAGAAGTTCCTTGCTTAGCCATGAGCAGGTTCAGCTTCACAAATTGCTGGTGAGTGCTCCTGTTGCCCTCAAGACATTTTGGACATGGCAGAGTGTGAAGCCGCACTCTGTCCCYGGTCCCCATGGAACTGAATGAGCTTCTGTGCTGTAGCTGGACTGAACTTGTAGTTAACTGCATGAGTTTATTGCTTCCACCTCACAAAAGGAAAGTCTAGCTGATGGGAAGGAAAGTGACCTTTTGGTACCAACTGTGTCTGTTTAATGAACTGATATTTTCATCTATTTTTTGGTAATAGAGAAAGCAGCCCTTCTATATCAGAATTCACTGACTTTTGTGTGTTTATAAAGTATACATTCAGTTCTTATATGTCCTGCTGCCAGGACTTGAGTAGTTCTGTTTTGGGTATTTTAGTTCTGACTCACTGTAGAGAAATGGGTTTAATCTGGCTTAATCTTTTGAATATAGCAAGTTTCAAGCAAGGGCATAGTCAACTTTGGACACCCTGTATTAGCGAATTGTTTCTCTAGCTGTTCAATTTAGCAGTCTCCAGGCTTCTAGGGCAAAGTATTATTGYAGAAAAAAATCAACTTTGACAAGTATGATATCTGCAGCAAAAATTAGTGAGATTCACTCTCACTAATTAGTGAGCAAAAATTAGTGAGATCTCAACTCTTATATTTGTTTAATCTTTCTTTTCTGCTGTTGCTTTTCCTCTTTGTATTTTCAAAAATTCAGTATGGCAGTTAGCCTTTAGGACCTTCAAAGAGCTTGTCTACAGTTTAAAGAGATGATCCTAGTTCCCAATGGGACTGCAATTACCTTGAAGCGTATTTTCCTCTGTTCTTTGGAACTGGTGAGTCCTGGTGGAGACAAGGTATTAGAGACCCAGAGAGGTGACTCGAAGGAACCCTTGGATAACTATATTTTTAATCTATAGCAATTTACTAGGAAAACATGCGATAAGATAACTATGTAGCATTCTGCAGAAATGTTCAGGTGATATTTTCTTGTGGAGTTTCTAGAGGACTTGGAAGATTGAGTGGATAATCATGGGATCCATGATTTGTAAGGGATGGACTTCTGGTGTCTTGGATTTAGATCTTATTGTGCTGTGAAGGAATAGTAGAAGCACTCCAGATGATTTTTTTCCCATGTCAGATATTTTCAATGCTGTGTTTCCCTTCTTCAACACAAGCATGATAACTCTGGCTAAATTTGTCTCGAGCAAGCAGCAATTTCAGACATCGAAGCTTGTCTAACTTCCATGTCTTATTGAATTGCAATAAAAAGGTATGATTCAAAGTGCTCAGTTTGCTTGATGAAGAGGTCTGTTGTGCCCAACTCTGGGAATTTCCCTTGACTGTACTTCATAAGTCAGTTGTGCTGAAAGTCCTGTGGATTCTGGTAAACTGCTGGACTGGCATACAGTGAATCATTGTTAACTTTTTACCACACCTAGGATGTTTCGAACTAGGAAAGACTGTTATGTGCTGGTTTGTGTTGTACTCGTGAGCTTGTTTCTTAGATGCTGTGAGAATAACAGGGGATTCTACCGCTTGCATGGGCAAACTGTGGTGACAGTGAGCAAAAATTACTTGGTATTCATGGGCTTCCTTTGCTGAAGTTTAACCAGGAGTTAAGAACACCACTGATAAACTTAGTATTCACTTTACACAGTGATATGATACAATGTTTACTTTCAGGAGAAATATGCAGGAAAACTTCGTAGGAACTTGTGAGCTTACTGCAGTAGCTGAGAAACAGATAAATCTGTTTCTGTTGCTCTCTAAACTACATAGTGTTATCTAGTTTGACACCATAGACATTCACTTAAAGTAGGTTGAGGCAAATCAATGCAAATTCATGTTTAAAAACACATGCAGCCAGATGACGCTTCCTACAAGTGTAATGGACAAGTCCATCTGCTGTCAGGAGCAACACTTGTAGCTTAGGAGCAGTCATGAAGTCTGTCCTGGTTCTTGAGGATGTTCTTTGGTCATCTGTGCATGGGTGGATGGAGGGAGAAATTGTAGTAGCCAGAAGAAGTTGCCTTACCAGATATAAACCCAAAATGCTAAACCTGTAGGGTAGGTAGGGCTGCTCACCACTTTTAGCACTTGAAGYAAGCGTGTAGTTTAGGGTTTATGGTAAGTTTAAAATATTCAAGGAAATAAAATTCAGAAACTAATCTTCCATTCAGTGCATGAACCTTGCTTTTCCTACCCTGTCTTATACAAAATTTTGTCCCAAATTAGGAGTGTTGTGCAGAAAGCCTCAGTTATACTGGCGTCAAACTGTGGTGAGCAAGAACTATTCTGAGCACCCAGAGTTCACTCACAATCCTGTTTACAAAATTCTTAACACAACAGGTTATTGGGACTAAGAGGATTTATCATGCTGGGGGTTCCATCAAATCTAATATGCTGAGTTCTTACTTTCCTTTTTGGCTTCTTGATTTCCTGCTGGAGGCCCATGAGCTAGCTTGATGGGGTGTGCATAGGAAGGAACTCCTGAGGAAAGCTTTACATCTCCCGCTTCTGCTGTAGAGCCCTGTGGGGAAACAACCTGATTTCTGCGACTGGTGCTCCCAGAAGTCTTTCTTGCTCCTCACAAATGCCACGTTCCCTAATGACACCGGGCAGATCTCTTTTTGAACCTACAAGAGTTGTGGTACTCTCCTTGTGGTTACTCTGCCGGCTCCGATTGCTCATCATTGAAGCCTGGTTGCACTTCTTGTTTCTCTAGCCAGGGTGCTTCATAAGATGCCTTAATATGGACTCCCTTTGCTGGCAGGAAATCGCATTACTGCCTTTGGAGGCAGCCGTCTTGTTTCGTGAGCTGTCTAGTGTGGAGTGAAATCCTCTTGTGCAAGGGACTCAAGTCCCTAGGCTGCCACCAGCATGGCAGCTGGTGAACTGAAGTCTCAAAGACCTTCTGTCCCAGCTCGCTGTGGCACTGGGGGCAAGGGGCATGGGATGATGGGGGCAGGACAGGAGACTTCTTGAGCTGCCAGACTCTGCAAATCCTCCCAGACAGGCTGACACTGCTTGCAGAGATTTTCTGGGGAGAGGTAGCTCTGGCCCAGCTCCAGCTTCTAACGGAAACTGACTAAAAGCTTCCCCTGCTGATGACGTCACCTCCTGGACTCCTTCCTGGCTTAGTACAGCTCAGCCTTATTTGGCTTTTTTTCTCCCTCTTTGGTGCAGCAAGAGGCCTCCCTGAATTTGCTCAATAAAGCTCCTGTCATCTGTGCTTAATCACCACTCTGCAGACTACAGAGGGGTCTGCCGGAAAAGGCATCCAAGATCTCTGGGTGCAGCAAAGCTCCCCTTCCCACCCAGGTGTTCTGTGTGCCTGCCTGCTCTGTGCCTACCCTGGAGATGAGCATCGCCCTCTGAGGAGTGCTCTGCTGCAGATGCACTGTGGGAAGACAGGAAATCCCTCCCTAACCAGGAATAATCCAGGGCAATTAACTGATGTAAATRTAGAACACTAGCATGCAGCTGCTTAATTGCTTGTTTTTTCCCTAGGGATGTTTGAGAAAAGCAGCAATTTGCATAGTGCAGCTATTAATGCTGCATCGAATAAGTTCGTTTTTATCTATTTGAAACTTCTAAGGCAGTCTCGAGTCCTCCAGGTTTATGGGAAGCTCTTTTTGGGATAGACCTCTTCCTGACACTTGTTACAGCTTTCTGGGTGCAGCACTGAACTATTCTGGAAGCTGTGGGCAAAACYCCACCCTTCCGATGACAATAGAAATGCTGATCCTTACTGCAGTGCTGCAAAAATTTGGCGGTGATGTAGGAAGAGACAGTCATTGGCAGGCTTGGCAATGATAAAACTGCAGCAGAGCTGCAACTGTTTGCAGACTTAAAATGAACTCTCGGATGGTTGGGTCTCATATTTGAAAGAATTATAGTGGTAACAACTGTGCACATGGTGATCTAATGCTATTTCCTGCCTGTGCAGTTATAAAGTGATGTCTTCACTTTGTGAGTGTGCAGACCCTCATTGGAGCAGCAGTCTGGAATTCCTGACCTATGTACAATAACTTTTTCAACTTGTACAAAAATGTGGATGAAACCGTCTTTAAAGATTTTTTTTTTTAGTGGTATGACTTTAACAATTTTTTTTTAAACTCACTTCACCCCCATTGAAACTGCAACTGAGGAGCCTGCTTTCAAAAAATCAAAGAAGAAAGAAGGAACAATATTCTGTCCTCAATTCATTCCCAGACTAAAAAATAATATTTGGCAGTACTGGGCTACTGTTCTTTTGGCCATTACTAGTTAACCAATAACTACAGGCACAAGCACAGAGGTACTTCTAAAGGAGGAAAGAATGGAAAAGCTCTGAGTCTCATCACCTCCTCAGAGAAATGTGAGATTAGGCAAGATCTGGATGGYGGGCAGAAGAGATGCAGCCTCCTTAATCTGTGATGGGCCAGAAAGGGTCAGTATGAGATGGCTGAAGGTAGTAAATCGGAGTGGTACTCGAAACGTAATGCAGGTGGGGTTTGTGCTCTTCCTGCAAGCTCCCCTGCAAGGACTGTTGGTCATGGAGGAACACCAACTGCAGCAGAGCCATGGAGTGTAAATGCTGGATAGCCCCAATGAGGCATGATGTCAATGTCAGGGGATCTTGCATGGAGCGTTCTGCAGCTCTGCTACTGTGCACCTTCCTGTTTGCTACAGATACTTCCTTTTTAAGGGAAAAACTGGATGATTTCCTGCAACCATGAACCATTTTTTATTGTCTGTCTGTAAATCACTATTTTTTTCCTTCGTAAACGCTTATGATTCACAGCTTTCTCTCTGGATTGGGAGATTCATTTAAGGTGGGGAAGTGACTAAGCTAAGGAAAAATCTRTTCTTAGTCTGATCAGTCATTTAGTAACACTACCTAATAAATGTACTTGATTTCATATGACTAGCCCATACTTTGATGATTTATTAGACTAAATACTGCCTTAGAATCTTTTAAACTTTGGTATTGATTCACCAATGGAAATGCTGTGCTTGATTACAGTGCAAAAACTGAGATGCCAGACCAATTGCTAGGATGAAGTGTCACGTGAAGTTGAGAATGTGCGCTATCTGCTTCCTGGAAGAGTGGCTTTTTTCATATTTTTTCAGAGAATGATTCAGTGGATTCTTTTATTTACCTTGTGAATATGGTCTTATAGAGTAATGAGTTAAAAACAAAACAAAATCCCACAAAACTGTATTTATTACCTTAATATATTGTCTTCTCAAATTGGCTGCTGGATGGACAACAAGATTCTTGTTATTTCATTGTATTTTATCTATTAAAATTCAGAATTTGATTTCATTGTCAGAGGATCATAGCCCATAGGACTTGTAGACTGATAGCAAATGACTCTGAAGACGCCTCCTGAGGAAGTAAGGCAATTTGCTTGCTGACAAATTCAAGCAACATCAGATTGCTCAACAATAAAATAATGATACAGAAACCACACAACACTTAAGGATCCAGTACATTCTCTTGACAAAAAATGGCTATTCTGTTAGCATGACAGCAGGACGTTTTCTAGTTAGAAAAGATAGAGGGATTTGTGCCTATGTGCTAAGAGTAGAGGTTTACTTAATAGTTCAGTAAGAAAGTGCTTTGATGAATGATTGGCCTGTTAGTACACAAGTAAGGGACAGAAGTCTGTGTATGGTCATCTTTGGAAACACTTCCTGTTGCGCGTGCAACCTCACCAAAGTTGGCCAATGGGAGTTTCTGCAGTAGAACTGACTTTAAGAACCGATGGTTTAGATGCATTGCTAGCCTGAAAAAAGTTGTAATAGTGAACAACAAAAAGTAAAGAAGAAGAAAAAAAAWTCCAAAATTTTCACAACAGCATGACAATAAATTTGCATAACTTTTATATAATAAAAGTATTCTAAACTGAGTTTGGAGTTGGAGGAAAACTTCTGTTCTTACCCTTCCTTTCTTTTGAAGAAAGATTTATCTGCTCTGTCCTGCACAGTGCTGCACATTGGATGTTGGAGGCATGGATATCATTTTGGATTAGCTCTTTTTGTGTGTGTATGTGTGTGACTTTCACAATGCTTTCATGTTGTATCTTGAACTTGCAGCTTTAAGGTTGTTAAGAGTAGATTTTTTGAAGATGGAAACTCAAAAGATAAAGGTTCTTGGTGAACTTGGCTCAGATAAYTATTCTACTTTTAAGGAAGTTTATTTTTCTCTCTTTGGAAGGGTAGGAGGTTTTTAACTTGAGAAGTATTATTCTATAATAACAAAAATCTCTGTTCAATTTGTTAGTAATACGATTTTTATTTTTGTGTGGGCCTCTGAAAGAAATGGGGTAGTATTGTTAATCAAAACCTCTATTTGGTTGATCAGATTTACAGCTGACTGCTAAAATAAATCTTCTGGTAACTGTATATGTCATGAAAGCAAAATTCCCTTAAAATATCCATTTATTGAAAAAAATTTACCTGTATTGTAGCTTATAGCACAGCTGAGAATAGAATTCTCAATGTCCAGAATAGCAATGTGCAAGATTGGGAGATGCAATTTTTTGTTTAAGCTACAGCTTTTCTTTAAGAATGGCACCAGATACCCCTCCAGAAATAAACCCCATTACATTGGTATGTTCTGCTAACTTTTGTTTGATGGCGTCCATTAATGCAGACTACGCAGTATGTATAATGAAGGGTAAACTTGAACAGCAACACTTTTAAAACTGCCGTATGTCATGTACCAGTTGTGCTGATAACTGTGCTCTACCTCAGACTTGCACGTTCCAAAGCTCAAACATGGTGGTTCTTATATCATAAGAACATATAAAATAAGCAGATGTTGGCATATATGCTAAGAAAACTTCAAACATTTTTGAAAAGTATGCACTGAGAGTATGAGTATATTCTCAATATAATATTGTATTGAGCAAATGAAGATAAAATTAGCTGAGAGGGGTAGAATCCAGTCTATTTCTGTGTTCAGAGCTTTGGCTATTGCTCTGCTCCCTGAGATGTCAGGACCTGAGATCACCCCAAGATGAGAGAACTTTTTCCTGTCTGAAAACAGTCGGTCGAAACTCTGTCATTGCACTGTCTGTGTCTTCCACCAAGAAATACTTGATAGCTGAACTTTGCTGCATTAGGAAAATACAGAAAGCTGTTTAAGAACAGTAGAATGGTTATGTGCTAGCTAATATTCACTGTGCCCCGGAGAACCAGAAACTGCTAAATGAATCAACTGTACGTTAAGCATGACTGCTCGTTTTGTGAACTGCCTCAGAATGTGTCATGAATATGGTTACTAGTAGTTGGGATAGTGCAAACAGAAATGGCTAATATATACTTCTAATACCTGAAAGCTCTAATTCTTTGGTCAGGAAGGTGGTAGACTTTGGGAGAATCCTTCTTCAGCTCTAAAAGATATATCACTAAAACAAGAAAATATTTGAATAAACAGACCCCCAGCCTGTAGCTTGGTGGTAGCTTTTGCTGTCTCAGCAGAAAATTGAGTTAATAACATGGGCATGTGTGGCTGGACTGTAGAAACATCTCACCAAGGGTTTTCAATGAATGCCAGAGTGAGCACAAAGGACAAAAGGGGGTGCCTGGAAGTAAAGTAGTAGTAGTTAGATAGCTTGGCCTATCTGATTCTGATGCACCCGGAGGTGTTTTACTCTTCCCCTCTTTATCACTGGTACTGTACTAATGTCCTTGCATCAGTGCAGTGAGTGAGACCAATGAGCTGACTTTACTGGAAATAGAATAAGAATGGTTATTTCAGCCCAATTCTGTCTCTGTGTGGCGTGGCCCCTTGGCTGCCAATGCCTCTCCAAAGGTGGCGCTGGGAAGGTGCAGCCTGGTACAGATGGGCCCTTTGCCAGAACTTGCAGGGCTGTATTCCTGCTGTGCTGGTACCACTCTCCAGAGTTCCTGTGGCAGTTTGCACTGTTCCCGAGCCTTCTGACACAGGGGACTCCGTATATCCCTGTGCTGTGGTGTGCTTCTCTATTAGGAAGGTCCAAGTACTGGGTCTGGACAGAGCTTAAAATAAAGAGGATACTTCGGTAATTACAAGTTGGTCTCTTAAAACATGCACAGTCTCAGTAGAGCTATTTAAAACCTAAAGTAGTTGAGTGGAAAGGCAAGAAAATGTTTGTGGGGAAACTTGCAACTTGATGGGGCGGGGGAGAAAGATACTTGAACTGTTTTAGGGAAATCCTGCATTTTAGGGAACTGCAAYCTAAATAGAGGCTAAGAGGCTGCCACTCCCAAATGACACCCTGTGTGGAAAGGACATCTCTGGCACGCTAGAGATAAACTGCAAATCACAGGATGATAAAAAAAACTCGGCTCTTGCCTGCAGCAGAGCCTGGAGGGACGCAGAACCTGACGCCAGATCCTGCCACGGACCATAAGCCAGCTCTTCCATACCTGCTTTTGCCCCCAGCACTTGTGGCCTAGTGCCGCACCGAGGCGCTGACTTAACCATAGGCAGAGCTGTGCTCTGTGGTCCTTTTGCCATCTGTGAGCTGAATGAAGTGTCAYCTGCCTGCTGTCTGGGGGGCAGAAAACGACATGCAGCAGATAGGCTCCTTCCTGGCTTGTCCAGTCATCCAGATGCTGGGATCGCTTGGAAAGACAGRATTACTTGTGGCCATGGTCCTCACTCTTCCTCCTTGGTGCATGATGTGCAGGGTTCTGGAGCCCAGGGGGGTTCATGTTTGCTTCTTTGGATGCTCTTAAATCCAGAAGTTAGAACTAGAAGGGGCTTTTAAGAAGGTAAGTGCATCTGGAGCCCTTTACGTGTGATTAGCTTGTAACTTGGGAGCCGCAGATGCTTGCTGTAGCCATGCTGTCCCTGTGCAGCCAACACTTGGTTTGTTGACTTAATGTCTTGATCTTGTTTCCAGCAAAATAACCACTTGTAGCTTTGGCAGGCAACCACTGGATGCTAGATTTGGAGAGYTTTTGGACCGTTTGGAAAAGCATCTTTTCTGCTTAACCTCTTATCCTGTGTCTTTGCAGCCCATGCAAAACACTGGGAAATCCCTCAGCTTTGGGTGAAGATGAGTTTAAGCTAAACGAAAGATCTTCTTGGAAACCCTGAAACTGTTTCCAGTGCCGGGTGGTGATGAAAAGCATTTTGGCAATTGAACTACAGCAGTGATGTGCAGGCAGTGTTTTGGGGAGAGAGGGAGAGGACCCCCTTTGCTTGCAACCTGCATATTGCCTAGGAGGTACTGGCATTTTGGATGTGTCCGTGGCCATCCTGACAGCCCGTAAGCTAAAGGGCTTCAGTGAGGGTTTGGTCTGGCTTGGACATATGCAGTGTGACTATACCGCTGCTGCTGAGCTTCAGGGTCTCTGGTAAGAGAGGGTCTCTGAGCAGGGTCTCTGCTGCTGCTGCTTCAGAGAGTAGCACCTTCTAATGGGCATGAAACAAACAGGTATTAAAAAGTGAGAAAGCTGCCCAAAGTGTAGAGCTTGAATGATGGGGATGGCATCTGGTGGTTCTGCTTTGAGGCTTTGCTTTCTGATTAAAATATTGAGAGGAAGAACTTTTTTGAATGTACTTCTGCATTTTGACTAATAAAGGATGTTTGTTCTACTTAGCCCAAATAACTCTGACAAAAATAGTTATTCAAAAGGTTCTTTTCAAACTGGTTCTAAAGAAATAGCAGATAACATTAGGGTTTGGAACAGCTACAGGAAAGTTAAGGGAGGTGCGTGAGGAATTTATTTGAGGGAGGAAATGACAAAAATAGAGGAATTTACCCATTGCACAAGGCTATGAATAACTTATATAGTAAGTGACATGCAAATCCCTGTACTTGACTGTGAATCTGGGGATCCACCCATGGCTTCACTTACTGGCCCAGTAATTTTATTGCATCATGTCACACTGAAACTTCTTTGCCCTCCCAAAAGAGTGGCAATCTGGTAGAAGTCACCCTGATATTAAAACTGGTGCTGTTAGAGGATGTGGGCAGTTACTGTCTGCTAGGCTGAAAAGGAAGCAATAACCTTCAAGTAGTTTTAGCTTGGAAACTTGTCATTAATGACTTTAACTGTTGGAAGCCAAGATATGTGTGTGGGATAGGAGAGGAATTTCCTACTTATATATATTTGAATCATTTTATAGTAATGCCCTTATAAAGCAGAACCTTTATTCCTGAAAAAGCTACCTGAGACTCCAAATCTGGTCACTAAATAAATGGATGATATTTCCAGAGTTCTAAAATTTTAAATTGTCTAACTTGTGAAGAAGCACTGATATAAGGCAGGCTTTTCATGGCCTTGTGTTCTTGCGTTGATAGTATGTGCTTGCTAGTAGTATTGAAATAAGATACCTCTCTGTTGTCAAGATCCTGTCTGTGGAGGAGGGGAGGAGTCAACTTCTGACATCTGGTCTTGAGAACTGTAAAAGCAGTGAAGTTCTGCTGTGCTATTCTGCTCTGTRGACCTTACCAGCAGGTGTCTACAAGGAAGCTGGAGCATTCATAGGAATATTCCTATTTAACAGATGGTAGATGGAGGAATTATATTTTCTTATCACTGACAGATGAGCAACCCAAACTTATTCCATAATGAGAGGATGGGAATAAGGCAGTCATGGTAAGGGCTTAAATGCTAGAGTTGATGCAGCAAGCTGCTAGAGTAAAATAATACAGCTCGTTGATATGTTGTTTATAGAGCCTTTAAACTAATTATTTATGATAGGCCAGTGAGGAGATCCCTCATGAGAAGGAAGAATTGAAATGCAGAGCAACTTGTCCATGCCCTACTGCAAACAGGGATTGGTAGAAAAAAGGTTTGAAAGTCTGCCTGTTTCTGACCTTCTGATAGGGATGGTCACAGTCACTAGCGGTCACTAGTAGCCCTTTCTGCAGCTCTTAGGTTCATGTACAGGTACGTGTTCTCCGGTAGGAGGCTGTTCATGCTGTTTGCTCCCAGCAGATCCTTTGCTGATATGCCTCTTTATATAACTCTTTTTGCTTTTGTAAACTTCTTGCACTTGGTTCTAGTGTGCGCTCATCTGCTTGTATTCCTGCCATGTTAACTCGAAAGAAATAGTTAACTGTGTAGAATGCATAATTTCGTAAACATCTGGTATAGGTGGCTATTGCTGGGTGTAAGTGTAGAGGTCTTGCTCTTCAGCTAGAAGAATACACAGCTGTGGCAAGAAAGATCTGGGAAAGATTTCTGGTCACTCCACCAGCATGCTGTATTATAATTGGATGTGATATGTATCTTAATTGCACTGTTTTTTGCCATATAAAAATAACTGGTGGATATTGAGATGGTATTTCCATGAACCACTGAAATAAGTGAAGGAAACAAGGGGAATTGCTTCCTTGTGTCAGGAGGAATGCACTTCTCAAAATACTTCAGCCAAGTATCAAACAGAAGAATAGTGTATTCACAAGGTGGTCAAGCAGGAGATTAAGTAAGTGGGTAAATGTTGGTCATTAAAGCAGAAATTCTGCAGTTAAATTGGCAAAATTGCTTGCTAGTGTTTCTTGAATAAACTTTCCTAGAACTCTGTTTACGTGGGCAAGTTACTTGCCATTTTAACTGTAGCTTGCAAAATTGTGTTCTGTGGTAACTGCCAAACACACATGTGAAAATTTACTTCTTACTTTGAACCTATTCAGTAGCTTGAGTAAAATTTCTCTACTTTTCAAGCTCTGCATGGGACAGACACTACTTCAGTTACTAAGTATTGAAATAGGTGAATTGTACCTCAGCTCTTACAATAATGGCCAAGCTACTGTAACCAGCTCTCCCTCTGTCTGCTGCTTATACTACATGAGTGCCACAAAGAGGAGGTTTGCTGTAGGAAATGCACAGAAAACTTCGGCAGGGGCAACACYTGCCTCTGCTGAAGTGGCATGAATGTTGGAGGCGCATTGGTGTCACAGGCATGTCTAGTTTCCTGTAGCCTGGTCCTCCCTCCTCCACCCCCTCTYATTTCAGCTTCTGAAAGCAGGGTCCTCAAAGCTGTGCATGTTCTCAGTCTTGAACGCAGTGGCTGTGGCTTACTTCCTGTGGCAGCTTTTTAACCTCACTGCTCTCACCCCCCTGGTTCTTCAGAACCATGTGAAAGCTGCAGCCTCTTTCCTGATGTGCAGTCTTCCTTTGCTCAGGCTTGGAGCAGCCCAGGAAGTGGTGTGGGACACAGCAGCAAGGGAATTGTCAAATGTGGCTTGGCAATGGCTTTGTCTCCAAACCTTCACAGGGAAGGAGTAGGACCTCACTATCCAAAATCCAGTTATATTTAGCGAGATCACCTTCCTGGCCTGTCTTGTCAGTGTTCCTGCAGACAGGGCAATGCAGCGAGGCAGGGAGAGGCTACAGTACTGCACCTTGGATTGGTGTGTATTGAAGCAAAATAGGATGCATCTCATTGCACCGTTACTGGCTTCAGAGCACCCCAGAGTTATCGGCATTTTTGCCCTTCTTAGATGAGAGCTTGAGGTGCTTTCTCCTACCTTTTACTTTACCTACCTTAGAATAAAAGAAAGGACTTGTGCAAGTGGGTCTACTAATGTGCATGGTGTATGTAAGGTAGAGCAGTATATTGCATATGTGGTTGCAGTGCTCTGCCTATCAGTTGGTGATTGTACACTCACATTGGATCATGTTTGTGGCTTAGCTGGGTAGTGCTTTGCCTGGCCATACTCTTGCTTTTTCTTCTCTAGGTCACTAAGCAGCATTAGGTACTGGAAACTGGAGGATGGTACTACATCCTTGTCTCTTTGTGCTAGAGCACAGTGATACATGCTTAGTAGCACGCTGGATCTACAGCTTCTCCCAGCCTTTTACGAGGGTTGTGGTGGTGAAGATACCAGAGTGGGGCAGCAAAACACTTACTGCTGAAACTCCTAAGTGGAGCTTCTTTCTATGATTCCAGACTACTGCTGTTGATGTCTCTGCATTACTGTAAGTTTAGTTTTGTAGCTGTGAACTCAAGTTTCCTTCAGCAGATGCCTCTCTACAATAAGCCTCAGACCTACCATTTCTTGCTGAGTTCAAGACCCTTATGGGATTTCCTATGGGATTTTCCTTGCCCAGTGACAGCTATGTGCCTCTTGGTTATATAAAATGGTCTTATATTTACAGTGTTAGGCTAACTTTCAGTGGTGCTGGATGCATAAGGTACTGTAACCTGTAAGAAAGACATTGAGTTACAAAGACTTGGCAGTTTAGTATCTTCAGAAATTGAAGGGAAAGGCTGCCCAGGTCCAGGATGTCTTGGGAGGGTTAATATTTTTTCTCTGGCCAGAGGCTTGAGTGTCCTGCTGCTGCTCTGCTCCTGGAGGAGCTTAGGGCTATGAAAAGGTCCTTTAAGACTGTTGGACGGGGCTTGATTTAATTAAACATAATCTCTTCAGAAATTGCAAGCACTTTCATATGACCAAGTCCAGCCTCGCCGGTACATGAGAGACCTGGGACTGTCCTCAGAGAAGCGCTGCTCAGAAAGCAGTCAGATGTCTGTGAGTATCATGGGTGCTACCAGGGTCTCATCTCTGGTGGGGCAGAGCAACGGGGTCCCAGTGAGCAGGTCCTGCTCCTACCTGTATGTTGGGTGGGTGAGATGGCAGCATGGGGTGAGCTTATCTGCTGCACTGGATGTGAAGTGCTAAGAGCATCTAACCTCTGGAAATGCTTGGTAGTCTGCAGTAAGGTTAGTGTAGCCATTCATCATGCTGCTGTTGGTCTTGCTGAGAGCCAAACCAGATTTTTAGATTATAAGATCTTGAGTTCCTCATGTGACTTAATTTGGCTTAATGCCTTTCTCTGGTCAGAACTGTTGGCCCTGATGCATGGTGTTGGTCTGGTATCTTCATCTGCAGTAACTGCTGTGTGAACATAAGGTCTGTAAAGATGAAGGGTTCTCCTGGAATTTCTCTTCCATTAGCTCCTTTTCCATGACAGCCAAATGAATGATGAAGTATAGCTTTTCCCTAGCGTGGTTTATGCTGTTTTCTCTGGCAGTTCTCTGGTTGATGACACAAACCTGGGAGACCTTATCTGAGGCATGAAGCCTGCAGCCTAGCAGTGTGTAACAGCTTTCTGGTGTTTGGGAAGTATAGGCAGCAAAAAAACCTCAAAAAAAAAACCCTCAAAAAAAATCAAAAACCCTCAAGGTCAGGGTTTATGGAAATAATACACAGTTGTGCTTACTCTGCCTGTTGTTCTGAAATTAATTTCCTTGTGCTATTCCTGGCTCAGAGCTTATGACAAACAATTATTTGTTCTACCTCCAATGCTGCTTGACATACTGAAGTACTAGTACCAGCAGTAACGGCTCTTGTTTAATATGATGGTATCAGTCTTTCTTTGGCCTCTTACATACGGCTATAAACCATTTCCTTAGCAAGTAGCTACAGCAGGTTATTAAAAGGGTTCATTCAAAGATGTGCAAAATAACTGATGACAATTGCTACTAGTAAAACTTTGAGAATTGCAGTGGGGCAAAAAATAGGCTGGATGGTGTATGGAGAAAGTAAAAAATTCTTAAAAGATCTGTTGCATGTGGTCTGACTCATGGCACCTCTCTCCCGTTGTGTGCAGGATGCTGCTGCTAGAGGAGGAAATGGTGCCTGTAGCTGGTGAAGGCTCTTGCGTACCAAAGGAGCTTTCTMTGCTTGCAGAGCTCAGCTCTGGGCTGTGTCTAATCCATGCAAAGGGCCCTGTCTGTGCAGGGGGTCTCAGCCTCGCGCAACACTGACCTTGGTAACAGGAAACTCCAGTGTGCTGTGTAGGGATGATCTGCAATCCAGATTTACTGATAAAACAGTGGTGGTTCCTCAAATAGACTTACTGGGTTTCTGGTTCTTTCCTGGGGGTGATGTTATGAAATGAATCAGTTGGTTGTGCTATTTTTGGTTTTGGCTTTGTTTTGTTTTCCCTGAGGACTTAGCTTGCTGAATATAAACTTCTCCATGGAAATATTTAAATTTTATTCTAGCAGGTGAGGTGGACTTCTGAGAGCATTTCATGCCATATTGTTAGCTCTTTGCATGTAAAATATTAAATGACAATGTAAAAACAAGTGAAGCTTCTTTAGAGTCCAGCCATTAGGATAAAAATTCTGATAGTTTAAGATCTGAGGAAGATTTCAAGGGTGGCAGATGTTTGAATGCAGTATTCACTAGACTATAAACACTAAGATAAATGAACTCAGCAGTTTGCTTTAAATAGAATTTCAGTTGAACTTACTGAATGAGGTATGGAATTTTTGGTAAATCTGCTAGAGGACCTCCCAGATTTCATCACTAGTAGCACTTCCTGAATGTTGAGAGCTCAAGACAAAAGTTTACTAAACCAATTTTGGAAAACGGATCTTTGCTGGCAGTGAGGAACTCATGGTCTGATCAGTGGGGGGAATGTCTCTTATGAGTAATAAGAACAACTAGGATTGGAAGTGTGTGTGGCATTCCTGTCCAGACTTGGAGCTGGTTTTTATGTACCAGATCTTGAACCAAAACAGGGCAGAATGCATCTGGATGAGGTGGTTTGGAGGCTTTGTTTCATGTCTCCTGTCGGCTAGCTGGGAATGGAGAGTGGTGCCTCCCACCATTTGAAATGGGGAATTGTCGCTATGCCTTACCAAGCCACAACAGCTGGCTCCAAAAAACAGCTTAGCAGCATATGTCAGGAAAAAGTTTGACTGTGTGCCGTTTCCATGCCAGCGAGGTTTACAAGGCTCAAGCTTTCAGCAATCTGCTGCTCAACCCAATGTGTACCTGGTGMTTAAATGTGCTCAGGGCACGCCAGCCCTTGCTCAGCCCATTGACATTTGGCCCCTGTGCTGTGTTTCATGTACCACCACTAGGGTGTGGTTCCCTTTCCTGTGGTATCTTGTTATGGAAAGCTGAACGAGCACAGCTCATTTGGCCCACGTGGTTCCTCTCAGGGCTTTGCTGTTGCTTCTTGTCTTGAGGCATCACCACTGTTCCTGGGGACAGCCTGAACATGCCAACCAAAGCACTGTCCCTGCTCACATAGCATGTGTGCTCCAATGARTGACAGCAAGAGGACTCTTTCCTGAATGGGACCTTATCTTAACATGCTTAAAAAAAGACACAATAAGATTTCTGCATGAATTATATAAGACTTGCATTCTGTAAGAACGTTTATTGAAGCAGCTTTATTTAAATTTTTAAGATCTGATTGGAGTGATGCTTAAAAGCTATTCGGACTCAAGATGGAAAGAGCTGGCCATGAMCATTTCAGTTCTGTTTTCTTCACTTCCACCGTACTTAGATGTTTAGTGTTCAATCACTGACACAGATGTTAGCAGTTTCTGGATTTTATCCTTAAACTGTGGAACAAAATGACTATTTTCCTTTCTCACTCATTGGTACCACAACAGTGGCTTGGGAGAAAAAGAAAGACTTTAAAATAAACAATCAAGTAATAACCTCTTGCTTAATATCTCACTTAGTGTAGCCCCTGTCACAGCTTTAAGTGGCTCACAAGACACCTTGGCCTTCCCTGGTGTGCCTTCTAGGCAAGGCAGGTGGACAAACCAGCAAATGAGCTGTGCAAGGGACAATTTCCAAGTATAATTCACAATGTTTTTCTTCAGGGAGCCCTCAGCACTTCTAGTGAGTGTTAGGATTCCTTGTTCATGAAAACACTGTAAAATCAGCCCATTGTCAACATCTCCAGCACTGGGGACCAGTTCTGGCAAGACCTAGCAAGTATTCCTAAGGCAACTGGAAGTGGCTAGTTTGGAAATACAGCCTAAACTCAGGAGCTATCTGGTGTTTTGTGCTCTCCTTACTACTTCTGTGGGATGTTTTTTTCCTCAGTTCTGCTTCATGTCAGAAGGTTTAGAGAGCTTCAAAAGCCATTTATTCCTTATCTCTCATCTCCTTGCTCCAATGTTGTCAAAATATACCTCCCTACTAAAATGAGTGCTGCAGCTCTTCTTGACTTCAGCCTTGCTGTGCTAAGCCTACCTTTAACCTCTTGGAGAGCATGCTAAAGTTTGTCGTTAAACTCCAAGCAAGAACCAGCCCCACTTGCTCACCAGGGGATACCAAGCCCCAAATTGTGGTGACTAGTACCAGGCTTCAGTGAGGTTGCCAAGAAACTTTGAGATATATTTGGATGTGGTGGTCTACCTGCTAGTCCTTCACGTTTATGAACAAATTTAGTTATAGGTCCTTTGCAGTCCTCTGAGTAAAATAGATGAAATCTGTATGAAATTTGTCAGTAGAATTAAGGGGATCTGAACTGGCTGCTTTCATAGCAGTATTGGGTGGTTCCTTGAATATTTCTCTGCTTACTGTTGCCTTTTTTGGTCTCTAGTGTCATGTGGTTAAAATCTAGTCTAAATTTGAATTTGAGTTATTCTTAGCAAAACTGTCCACAGCCTACGCCTTCTCCACCGCCCCCTTCTCCCTTCTCCTCCCTCTTTCTTCCCTTCCCCCCCCCCCCCCCCAAGGAAGGGAGGACTTGTGGGGAGGGCTAAGAGGATTGATTGCACTGAACAAGCAAATCGGGATTTGGTGATGCAGTTTGTTTTGGTTGGCAGGGGCAAGAACTAGAAATGTAGGGCCTGTGTGGTGGGGATTGTTCACTGGCAATCTCATCTGCATAACTCTCTTTTGAAACTCTCCTTTGAAGAAGCATTAGAATACAGTTTGTACTAAAACTATTTCCAGACTGTATACCTAAGCTGTAAAGCTTTTTTTTCCTTTTTAAATCGATAGGTACAGAAATAGAAATGAATTCTCCAAGCGCTGTAGTGTATCAGAGAGCCTTAAAATCAGCCTGGTCAAAGCTTAGCAGTCATCTCTGTTCTCAAGCTAGAATGTTCCTGTCAACCCCTGAGGATCTGCAAATGTTTCCCAGCAGTGCATAGGAGCTGTGAAAAAAAGCAGCTCTGTTTTAAGCCTTTGTTGGAGAAGAGGGAAAAGCTTTTGCTGGGTAGAAATTTTCCTGCTTTTGTGAGATGAAATTGCAAAATCTCTTGCTACTGTCTGCTCTCTACTTTCATGTCACATGTGGAAACATGCTTATGAGATTTTCCTATGGTTAAAACAATGTGTTATAGAGCATTTCTTCTAAAAGAGAGTTGGTGATATTACATCTGACTTGTTTTTTATGTCAAAGGCCTAGTATTGTTATGAAATCATGACTGCATAGTAATCTGTACGTAAAAATAATCCTTCAGCAATTATAGGGATATTTCTCTTTTCAGGACTTGGAGGCAGGAAACCACTGCCTAGAGATGCTTCTGCCACCCCGAAGTGTCTGCACTTCTTTGTGTTAGATCAGTATGCATTCTTTTTGCTTTAACACATAAGATCATTCTTCCATGCTGTCTGTTTTGTACTCTGCCCTCCAAGTATTTCAGGGATTATGCCTTGTTTACTTAAATATCCATGGAAACTAGAACAATATTGTTCCGTACCTCCTGACCCTCTGCAACAGACCAAGTTCTTAATGTTTCCCAGGATGACTTCTGCTTGAATGTCAGAGAAGCTGGGTGTCTGATTGTGTGTATCAAGGTCTGGAACATCTTGCATGGGTGAGAAGTGTGCCTGTGCTCAGAAAGCCAACTTCATAAGCTCTAATTGGCTGTCTTGCCTGTGGCAGTGTCAGTGGGAACAGATGTAATAAACTCTTACACTAGAAGACGGGAAGGTTTATGTTCTGCTAGCTAACTATTAAGAGCTGGGATTGCTTTGCTGACAGGAAACCTGTAACTGTTGGTGGAGCTGCTGGAGGTTTGGGAGCTGCCTTTTACTGTATATTGGCACTTGGTGCATGTCTTGCAACAATGCATCTTCTGTCTTTCAGATCAGTGTGCGTGTTACCACCATGGATGCTGAGCTGGAGTTTGCCATCCAACCTAATACTACAGGGAAGCAACTCTTTGATCAGGTAAGTGATAGAGCACTGGAAGGCCTACAACTGGTACTGATGTTTACTGTTGGAATAATGAAAAATCACAATGCTTTCTTAAGGGGCTCAAAGATTAAACAATCCTTCTCTGGAGATCTCCAAAACCCACCTGGATACCACACCGTGCCACGCGCTATAGGTATCCCTGCTGGGGCAGGGATCTAGAGGATCTAGATCTCTAGAGGTCCCCTCCAACCTTAACCATTCTGTGTGATTCTGTGAATAGGATAATATACTCAAGAGAACTTGTCATAATCAAAAATTACATGCAATCTCAAAAATAATATACTATTTTTAGTTCAAGGAATGTCGAGGCCCATTCTGACATATAAGAAACTTGACTGTTGTTGTGTCACRTAAAGGATCCATAAGGAGGATGGGGAAGCAGTAGATGTCTACAATCATAGAATAGGAACTGTCTTGTGGGGAAGCTATTAAGCTTTTGTTGCTTGGTTTACATGCAAGTGTTGCGTAATGGGTTTTAAGAGCAGCTGGTCTCTGGACCGGGAGYATACCTGGCACTTCAAAAGTTGATGCAGCTTTTGAGTGTAGGTGAAACAATGTTCTACCTGATATTCCCACTAAGCTCTGAAGGAAATCTTTGTTTAAAAACTATGTTCTGTCTGTTTAGCTAGCTCCATATGAGTGCCTAAGAATCTGCCTTCATCTGTGAAATTTCCTCCTATTTTGGACCAAGCAGGAGCAGGGAGGCATATGTAGCCAGAACTTGGAGCAGATGGAGAGAGTTCTTATCAATTACAACTGCAGTAACATTAAGAGGCCCCACTATGTGTCTTGGCTGTGATCCTAAAAGACATTTCTGAGCAAGTGTCTTCCTTTCAAAGCATCTCTTCTGCTGGCTAGTGAGGTGGTCTTGTCCTGCAGAACAGGCTTTTCAGATCACTGTGGGAAGACATCAAGCCTTTGCTACTTGGATAGGAATCTGAACATAATGGCTTAAGGAAAAAAACTTTTAGGAACTGTCTCACTGGATGTGTTAAACATGGTGTGGTTCAGCATTCCTGGGTGTTCTGGGATCAGCTTTATGTTGCATCCTTTTTAATGGGGAAGCTAGAGGACTGACCCGTTCACAGAAATCTACTATCTCGTTTAGGTCCTGGTAACCAAATTTATTTTTTATCTTTGACCACAAACTGCTACTTCCTCTCATACTTCTCTGACTGATCCAGCTGTAGATACCATAATATCCTCTGCGCCCTAGTCCCGAGAGGCTCCCCAGGTAAGATCCTGGCCTCTTGATAAAAGAACATTCTTTCTTAATGAAGAAGCCAAATAAAGCTTTTTTGGGACAGTACTGAGTTGCACTGTAGCTTCTCAGCTGTCTGTATACAATGTCATAGATTGGTAGCTCCCAGACTTATTAGCACTGCGTGATCTCAAGTCTGACCTATTTGATACCTGGAGTGCTGGTTTGGACTAGGATACACATGCATGATGCAGAACTGCACCATGGGAGTTTTGTGGAAGGATATGCCAGTAAGACTGACCTGATGTGCTATAAGTTGATSAAAAGTTGAACTGTTATTGGGAGATGAATGATCCCCTTAATTGGGTGCTTCTTGTGATTATTTTGCTGTGTGTGATTTCTGACACAGTTATCCAAATAARGCAGCTGGTGCTTAAACTCTGCTACTGACTTTAGTGGTATTTCCACTCTGCTAGTGACTTTTTTTTCCAGTCAACTCAAGTCCATTTGCAGCTTTTTTCCTCCCTTCATGTGCAAACTGAAATTACAGTGTGAAACTTGGACTTAAACAATTTACCTATATTTTGAAATGCATCTGATCATGCTTCCTTCATGGGAACTCTTCATGTCTTAGTAGTTGATTTCACTGCTTTGTGTCGTGTTCTAAACTACCCGTACATTTTCTTCCCTGCAGTGCATTTCACACTACACCTGTCTTGATAGAAATTTGTTTTCTTTTCCACTGTAAACACTGTCTGGAGGGATAAAACAAATTCTGTTGCAGAACTGGGTCTGTATGTGTGATGTAAATGAATACACATACACACCAGGCTGCTTGTTTCTTGATGGAAAATCCAAGGTTCTCTATTTCAGAGGAGACTTTTTAATCAGACTTACCCAGTAAATGAAACTGAAATTACTGGGGAGGGAGAAAGCAAGCATTTCTGGTAACTGAACATGCTCAAACAAATTCTTAATCTTTGCATGAAGAGATAAATTGAGTTTTGAAACAAAATATAAGAGCTTCTAGTGAGCTAATACTAAGTAACTAGTCTTACTTGGTTAATGTTGTGAGAGGACTCTGAACATCTTAAATTACTGGTCTGTGAAACTTGCTTATCAGCAAGTGATAAATCTCATTTTGAGTGTAAAGTCATCATGAGATCTGATAAACAAGGAGCCTCTGGTATTTCTTTATCCAGTAAAAATCACCTGGAGGCAAAGATATGAATAGAGGTAGCTCTTCTGTGCTGCCCTTGTAGATGCAAATACTACTCTCCACTGTGACCAGACTTAGTGATTTGTTTTAATTGAATCATCTCATCTTATGGCTGATTCTCAGCAGATTGTTACAGACTTCTTGTATGTGGGGAAAAAACCTGCCTTGCTTTGGTTTATAGTGCTGTACTTTCATCTATACTGACTTCTCCCTTAATCTCTTACTTTGCTCCACTGTTCTGTCTCGGTTCATGACCTTTTCAAGCTGTCATCTACTGACCTCTCCTTAGCAACTGAGACAGAGTGGAAGCTGGCAGATAAGCCACTCTTTCCCCTGTACTCTTTCTTAAAAATGTGTTACGGGGTGTGTGCTAGCTGATGGTGTGTTTCAAATGTCTGAGCTAGCATCTAAATTAGTTCCTGCAGAAAGTCTGGTCCAGCTGGTCTCTACTGACACAGCTAAAGGGAGCTAAGTGAAGGCTGCTGCCTGATGCTTAGTCTGTGCACACTGTCTCAGGATGAGAAGGTCTTGGCTCCCATAGTGGGATAAGTAAGAACAGGGTTTTGGCTGTCAGCAGTCTAATTGCTTTAAACTATGATGTGTTCCTGCAATTGCTAATCTAGTAACTTCTCTTTGTACTGGTGTTGAGCAGTGGCTACCTCTATCAAGACTTTGGGAGTATAGCAAGTTTTTCTATATAAAGCTATCTTATGATTTTGCTGTTGCAGCATATAGAATTTCTGGTATGAAACCTGATTTTGACTCTGCACACAGCCTGAATGTTTTTGACCTGGAGTACCCTTTTGCTTTGTGTGACTCACTAGAACTGACTTCGGAAAAGAGGAAGCTCCTTTTATCAAAGTTTCTAGTTACCAGCTATTGCAGCGGAGGGTGATGACTTTGGAAACATTTGGGCAGTGTCTGTTTCAAAGGTGAAATAAGTATGTTTGTCCTGCATTTACTTGCCCACTCCAAATGGGATATAAAGGACTTTTGGAAAGCTTTTTTCTAGTTAATGGCTTCATGAGGTTGAGCTGTTTGAGTCCAGAGATTTTTATAATGGTGGTAGCTGAACGGGCTTTGGATAGAAAGTTCCCTTCTTCCATTCCCTTTCTTCTGCAGCAAGTCAAAATATAGTTTGACTAAAGATTAGTGTGCAAAGCATTAATTTGTACATCTGTCATAAGAGAAAGGTTAACATTATCTGTAGTAAAACTACTTAGACACAACTACAGAGAGCTCTGAAATCCTGTGTCTCTGCCCCTTCTTTCCTCCCCACTCCCCTGCCTCTTTTTGAGTTAAACTGATTCTAGGTTCCATCAGTGGGATTTTGGTCTGTTTTCTGACAGCCTGTACCTTGCACAGGGAGAGGTCACAGTAATTCATTTGCCCAATGCTCTGTGCTTGGCTGCTTCCCAAGAAACTCCCTGGTGTTTCAGACACTGATTCACCAGCTTCTGGGGAAGCCAGCGTGCAGACAGGGGTGTCAATCTTATGCTTCAAGTACTTCTGAGATGTTGAAACCCACTCCTTCCGCTGTGTCCCTAACACATGGTATATGGACACTTCTCAAGCTTGCTGYTCTTGACCCTTGGTTCCTCCTTGCTTTTTTGTCCTTTTTCGAGCTCCCCTTCCCTCTGATACCGAGAGAGGCTCCCTGGTGTCTGCAGCCCAGATCCCCCTAGGGGTGAGCAGGGGGGTATTCTGCACCCATCCACAACCCTTGCATCAGGGTCGTTAAAGATGAGCTGAAGCTGTTTAGTCAGGACGTCCCTTCCCAGCTGAAAATGAACTATTTACTTGACTCCAGACCAGACTTGTTCTTCAATGGCATGCATTCCATCTCCTAGTCTATACTTTTTGATACAAACTTCAGTCCCACCAGTGTTAGAGTCTATATATTGTGAAGTCTAAGACATGACAGTCATGGCATGTGACTCCAGAAGAAGCTGTTTACAAGAGGAACCAAAGCACTGTCCTCCCTGGAGGGCATAGCTGTCCTTAAGAGCCACAAGTTAAGGAGAAATATTAAACTAGAAATACATTGTTGTTTCAGACTTGAAAAGCAAGCAGTTAACTTTCCTAGGAAGTTTTCTCACCAATTTCATGAGCTTCTAGGGCTGGAACTGAACTGTATTAGAAAAAGGGCACTTGGCTATGGAATGAAATCKTAACAATTGACATCTCTCTGCTCACTCTAATCACTGATGCTTCACTGTATTTTATGTCTAGCAGTGAGCCTAATGTGCCCTGTGGGGGTGTGTGTGTGTTCCTGTTCCTTCAGCAGGATCCTACAGACYTCACCAGGAGCCCTGTTCTGACTTGCATATCAGGTACACTGAATTCAGCAGGTTTGTAGGGCACTGGTCTGACTGTCTCTTATTCCCTCGTGACTGCCAAGGCTGACAACAGTGACTGACCAAATCCCTCTACATGAGAAACTCCAAACCAGTTGAACTGTTTGTGGAGTAAATGTGGCTAGTCCCTCACAGTCTGTAAGGTTAAGCTTTGTGAGGATGGAGAGCTTAAGGAAGCCTTTCGCCTTGGCAGATTTCACCCTAGCACCGATTAGTTATGCAAGAGCCTGACCTTAGCACTTAATCCAGCAAATGAGTGCACTGAAGGGAGAACTTTGACAGCTCCATGGCAGAAAGCAGTGAGTCTCTGGGGAGTGGCTGGTTCCTCTAGCAAAATGCAGAACTCATCTTGTTTGCACAGCAAACAGTTTGCTGTGGTTGCAGCATATGGAAACATGTCTCAAATTTTACAGGGACATGTGGAAACTTACTGGCCTAACCAAAATTTGACTGCTTGTTGCTAGGAGGGTCAAYGGTAAACTGTAATAGACTGAAAACTCTCCTACAGAGACAATACTTTTATTTAGTACATTGACTCCCTTGAAAGGATTGAGTTAGAAACACTAGAAACACCCAGTTCTGTAGGAATCTGCCAAATGGAAGGGGAACAGTCAAATGTTTGGCTGTAGACGGAAACCCTCTTGGATGTTAAGCTTTGGTAGCTGTAAGCCCATATTCTAATATGGTTTTTGATGCAAAACTTTTTCACATCAGACATGTTCTCTAACCCTCTCTTCCCAACCCTTCCCCCTCCCAATGCCGTAACGCTGCATGGAAGTACCAAATGACTGAAAAAGCAGTGCCTAAAAACAGAAGATATTTGGGCATGACCAATATAAGAGCTTTTTTTCTGCTGAGATGCTGCTAGAGCCAGTTGTGGTGGTGACTTTCAAGCTTCTCAGATGATATTCTTCTTTCCCCTTCTGCCCACAAACCTCTTTATAGGACTCTTCTGTGCAGTGGCAGGAGGCTGTGCACTGTGGCTCCTGTCAGATGCCAAAACCAGCTTTTTCAGCAAGCTGTGCAGTTTTTGTTATGTTGAGGTTGGAATGGTGTTGGCAAGCAAATTGGGACAATCTTCTTTAGCATTGAGCTTTAAAAAGACTAGTTAAATAACTAAAGCTTGAAACTTAACTTATAAAAGGACATAAATCTCCTTGCCATATTCTGAAGCTTTTCAAACTCCTCCTTCAAGAAGTTTGTGGGGTTTTTTTGTTTTGCAGATAGTCTAACTTCTATGTGGTGCTGCTTATGCATACAACTGTTCAAGTACCTAGTCAGAACAGCAGATAGTATAAGGGTAGAAATACTATCTAATATCTCAAACACTACTTTTCATCAGACTTGTTAAGTACAGATGTGGCACAATACTATAGTTATTGAAAAGTGTAGGGAGCAGCAAATACCTTTTGATCATCCTGATGGTCAACATGGCTTAACAGTACTAAGTTTCTTGAGGGATGTCTCTGTCATAGTCACTACTGGATTTCTGTTGTAGTATATCCAACTATCTCAAGGAATAATTCGATGAAATGTGACACTTTGATTCTATATGCATAGAAGAAGAATCGCATAAAATCATGCGCTTAGTCATTTTCCCCTACTGCTGAGTCTGAAATGCAGCAGCCTGTGAAACATTAATCTGTGTGTACAGCATGAATGATGAAGGCAGGTGCCACTTGCTGCTGTTTTTGCTGTTTAGGAGAGTGGCACTCACAGCTTTGTGCTCTGCTGCTGCAGTAGACACTGCAGTAGACACTGGAGTGAGGAGGCTCAAACCTCTGTCCGTAGCAAGACCAGCTTACCAGCATGAGCTCTATCCAGAAAGGGGATGGCAAATAGACCAGGTATCTTCCATAAGCTTTTATCAAACTGCTGAAAAATCAGTAGGGGACAGAGATGGTTGTAAATCATAGAGTCATTATGGCTGGAAAAGACCTTCAAAGTGATCAATGTTGTAATGCATCATCCTTGGACTGCAAGGAGCCATAAGAACTATAGTTTCCATAGGTTTAAACCTGTCCTTGAGCTGAATTGTAATTAGAAGGAAGGCTCGGGCAGCTCTGCAGCTTGAATATTTGAATTAATCATCCATAGAATAACAGAAATGGAGAAGCTTCTAATAACATGAATGGATGGCAGCTTGTCTTGGGTGTGTGGAAGAGTCCAATTTTCCAGCGTAGAAAATCCACAGGCAGTCCTGACACTCGGAACATGTTTTTTTTCTGTCAGTCAAGGTCAACAAGCTAAAGAACTAAACAGTGATCTGGTAAACAAATCTTACCTGTTTTGAATCATAAATAGCTTAAACTGCAGCACTTATAACTAAAACACTACTTTTTTTTCTTTTTCTCCAGAGTACACATTCTTTAATTTTCTGTAAATGTCACGAATTATTTGAGGAGTTTGGGCTTCAAGCAAAATGATATGTTGTGAACTAATAGGAATAAGGCTTAAAAGGAGAGCAGAAGTAGTTCACAAGTTATCTCGTGATCTAAATGCTTGAGGCATGGTAGCCTTGCACTGACAGTTTAAATCTAAGATTAGAAAAGAAAACCAGCACAAGTGGTAGTGGCTTGCCCTGAATTACTTCATTCCTGACCTTTAATCTTTGTAGGTATCTTCTGTGACTTCAACAAGACTAAAGATTTGCAATTTAAAAACAAACAAAACCCACTAAATCTTCTACTTACTTGAAAGGCATCAACTATATCCTAGTGTGATCTATTTTTGGATAAGATTATAAGCCTCCCCCTGACCCTGGGCTCTTATCCCATAAAATGGCAATGCATATCACCTTTCTTTTACTTTGAAAGTATCTGAATGAAATCTTCTTCGTTGTTGAACAGTCTAAGATGCTTGGCCGTGCAGATTCAACCAAGGTACAAATCCACAGCATTATTGAATCAGCAGTTGTTTTTCTCTCTTCTTATTGGTGACCTACTTGTGGATCTTCTGAATATGTGAAGCTAAGAAAAAAAAAATGTGATTTATCCCTATTTATCAATGGAACTAAAAAATTTCTTCCTTTTCTTCCTATAAATTCTTTTCTTACCTGTAATCATTTCCACTTGTGCTTGATTTTGGGCTTAATATGCCCGAACACCTAAATTACTGGTTGTCAATGTTGTGTTTAACTTTCAACAGTAGTCGAGAGAAGGCTTCCTTCTCTTTCCCACCACAATTGGTGGAGAAGGTGAAGTCAGATAAAGCCTGGGACTGTTGATTATTTGCACTTTCATCAAATCTGATGGAGGAAAGGGGCTTGTGTAACAGCACAGTGTGCAAGAGTGTCAGTAAGTGTAGGATGATTAAATAACACTGCACTGCTAAGTGCCTTGTTTGCTAGCTTGCATAGGAGAGCTATGAAACTGCAGATGTGCCACCAGATCCTGCAGCCCTGTGGTTTGCTGGCAATTTTCTCACAGAAGTTGATTGATGGCTTGTTCTGTGATATAGGTAGGGGATCAAGCACTCTTTTTAAGCAGATGGTGCTCAAGACTGCATTTAAGTGCTGTAACATTGCGTAGTGTGCTAATCTCTGGAGGAGGGATGTGGCCACAGCTGAGTGTGTTCCCCTCTGTTGGCTTTTTTTTTCCTGTTGTGTACAGGATGCTTTTGTGCAGGTTCCACATGTGCAAATGAGTGTGGTGATGACATTTCATGGACTGAAAATGAAAACAATCATCAACCTGATACTGATTTCTTCTTGGGAGGAAGCAGCTGGTCACCTGCTACTCCATGTGGATGCTTACAAGTCTATGGGACTAGATGTGATCCATGCAGGGGATTCTGAGAAGCTGGCAGAAGTGCTCAGCAAATCATCCATTAGTGGTTCTGGTTAACTGGAGAGGTCCCAGATGACTGGACACTTGCCAGTGTAGTGCCCATCTACAAGAAGGGTTAGATGGAGGATCTGGGGAACTATAGGCCTCTCAGCCAGACCTCTCTGTAGGACAAAGTTATGGAGCAAATCATCTTGAGGGTGTTCACACAGCATGTGTTTGACAACTGGAGGATCAGACCCAGCCAAGAGGAATCCAAGAAAGGTAGATCCTGCCCATACCACCCTGATTTCCTTCTGTGACCAGGTGACCYACCTAGTGGCTGATAGAAAGGCTGTGAACATGGTCTACTTAGACTTTAGCAAGGCTTTTGACACAGTCTCCCACTGCCTTCTCCTGGAGAAGCTGGCAGCTCATGGCTTAAACTGTTTACTGGTCCTCTTTAATATCTTTATCAATGATCTGGATGAGGGGGCTGAGTGAGTACACCCTCAGCAAAACCCCAGATGACACCAAGCTGGGAGGAAGAGTTGATCTGCTTGAGGGTGGGAAGGCTCTGCAGAGGGATCTGGACRTGCTGGATTGATGGGCTGCAGCCAACCGTCCAATAAGGTTCAGCAAGGCCAAGGGCTGGGCCCTGCACCTGGCCACGACAACCCCACACAGCGCTACAGGCTGAGGGCAGTGGCTGAAGAGCTGTGTGGCAGAAAAGGATCTAGGGGCATTGGTCGAGAGCCAGCTCCGTACCCAGATGACCAAGAAGGCCTAGGACCTCTTGATTCGTATCAGGAACAGCGTAGCCAGCAGGACTTGGAGAAGGGATTGTCCCCTTGTGCTCAGCACTGGTGAGGCTGCACCTCCAATCCTGGGTTCAGTTTTGGGCTCCTCACTACAGGAAAGACTTTGAGGTGCTGGAGCATGTCCAGAGAAGGGCAACGAAGATGGGGAAAGGGGCTGGAGCATAGACCTTAGGAGGAGCAGCTGAGGGAGCCGGGGTTATTTAGTGTGCAGAAGAGGAGGATCTGGAGTAACCTTATTGTTCTCTATGACTKCCTGACAGAAGGTTGTAATGAGGTGAGGRTCTGTCTCTTCTCCAGAATAACTATAGAGAGAACAAGAGGAAATGGCCTTAGGGTTCAGGTTAGACATTGGGAAGTATTTCTACAYGGAAAGAGTAGTTTAGCGTTGGAATAGGCTGCCCAAGGAAGTGGTGGAGTCATTGTCTCTGGCAGTGCTAGAGAAATGTGTAGAGGAGGCACTTAGAGATGCTGTTGAAGGCCTTATGGTTTGATTTGATGATCTTGAAGGTCTTTTCCAACCATAATGATTGCATGATGCTAAATTTTATGTTTAAGAGGGCTACTTGTGCTACTATTTGTGGTATCATGTATTAATAAGAATGCAGGAGAGAAAGGCATGTACTTCAGGATGAGGATGGAAATAGAAAAAAGTGAAGTCACGTAAACCTGGGGAAAATGGAGTAGGAAAAATGAGAAATAAGAGAGCAAGTTACACTTTTCTCCTAAACACTCAAAAAGAATGTTCATGTATTTAAGTTGTCTCTTAGTGATGAAAATGACTGTAAGATTCCCAGAAATGCACCTCTTCCCTGAAGGTAGAGAAAGATGGACTTAATTACTTAGTGCAGTTTTAAGCTAATGTTGCTTTAAGGGCCTTGTCACAGCTGGTGAAGGTATTGTGTGTCAATGAGAATTAAAGGTTGCCAGTAGCCTGTTACAGTTGAAGACCAAGCCTTGTGCTGCAGACTAGGATTGACTTGGCCTCCTTCCTGGCAGAGGAGCATGACACTGTCTAGTCTAGAGTGTACCCTGAGCAAGTTTGCGGACTATCCCAAGCTGGGTGGARTGGCTGACACCCTAGAGGGCTGTCCTGCCATTCAGAGGGGCTTGGACAGGTTGGGGAGTTGGGCAAAGTGGAACCTCATGAGGTTCAACAAGGACAAGTTCAGGGTCCTGCGCCTGGGCAGGAATAACTCCAGGCACCAGTACAGGTGCCTGACCTGCTGGAAAGCAGCTCTGCGGAGAGGGATTTGGGAGTCTTGGTTGACAACAAGGTCACTGTGAGCCAGCAATGAGCCCTTGTGGCCAAGAAGGATGGGATCCTGGCCTGCATCAGGAGGAGCATGGCCAGTAGGTCAAGGGAGGGGATCCTGCTCTTCTGCTCAGCCCTGGGGAGGCCGCACCTGGAGTATTGGCTGCAGTTCTGGGCTCCCCAGTACAGGAGGGACTTGGAGCTCCTAGAGAGGGTTCAGTGACGAGTGACAAAGATGATTAAGGGACTGGAGCACCTACCACATGAAGAAAGGTTAAACAAGCTGGGCTTGTTTAGCCTAGAGAAGAGCAGGATGAAAGGGGATCTAATCAATATGTTTAAATTCTTGAGAAATGATTGTAGGGAGGAGAGGGCTAAACTGTTCTCGGTAGTGGCCAGTGATAGTACAAGGGGTTATAGTTTTAAATTGAATCATAGGAAGTTCCATCTCCATGTGAGAGAGAACTTCTTCCCTGTGAGGGTGACGGGGCATTGGAACAGGCTGCCCAGAGAGGTTTTGGAGTCTTCTTCTCTGGAGATGTTCAAAACCTGCCTGGATGCCACCCTGTGCCACGTGCTTTAGGTGCCCCTGCTGGAGCAGGGGGATTGGACTAGATGATCTCTAGAGGTCCCTTCCAACCCTAAGGATTCTGTGAAGGTATTGTGTGTCAACAGGATTAAAGGTTGTCGGTAACCTGTTATGGTTGAAGACCAAGCCTTGCCCTGCAGACTGGGATTGACTTGGCCTCCTTCCTGGCAGAGTAGGATGATGCTGTCCAGCCTAGAGACTAAACTTGGCTATTTAAGTAGTCTGTGTTAAACAATGCTCTTTGTATTCTCCTGTGCCAGCTTTCATTTGCCTATAGTCCCTACCAATAATTGTTTGCTATTCTGAAACCTCTTTACTTAATTTGGAATCCAAAGGTTCTGTGCAAAAGCAGGTATCTGATATTTGGTCTCATAACTGCAATGCTCAATTGCTTGTGGCTGTAGAAAACTCTCTCTTCCTTGACTGTCCTTTTTCCCTTGTCTGACGTCAACAGCCCYGTAAAGACAGGATGGGCAGGGGAGGAATACCTTTTCTTCCTCTTTATGTGCACTTAAAGAGCAGTCTTAGATGAAGGCCAGGTCCAACAGACAGGCTCAGAAAACAAGCAAGAATATGCCTTGCTTTAGCAGAGCAGGAGATGTGTTGCACTTTGGGGTGACTCAGTAGCTGTTGGGGATGTGTGTTGAGTATGTGGCACTGTCTCCCCTTAACATCCAGCCTATTCTCACTGCTGTTTCTGTTCAGGCTTCTCCACTGTGAATAAAAGCCTTTTATGAGGTTGTGACATGGCCTATTCCACTCCTCAGTGTTGATTCAGTGTGCTGAGCTCTCTGGCTTAAGCTGCTGACAAAAGAGCAATGCAAGCAGACACATGCAGCCTGAGTGAGCTCCTATCCCCTTTGGATGTCAGTGTTGTTGGGAACAGAGCATTTCTCAAGCGACAGGACAGCTTTGSTTCCTTTCTTTGTACTTTACCCTCTCAATACATGTATGGTGATTTCTAATGTGCCTTGACAGAGCGCATCCTCCTCTGTGAGATGTGCACATCACAAGTGGAGGGTGTCTGACCCATTTCCCTTGTTTCCTTCACATTTGAGGCAGTGCTTCACACTGGATTCAAATAAGGATGGCTGAATATGCTCATGGTGCCTAGTGATGTGCACAGCCTGCCAACCTTGTGTGGGTTGTGTGTGCCTGTGTGCACAACTAATAACATGCATCTGATAAAAGCTGCCTTTGCTCCTTGTGCCTGAATGGAGTGAGGGCTCCAGTGCTGCTTTGTCAGACAAGAAATCGCTGACCCAGGCATGGATTTGCAGGGACTCCGCGTAGATGACATGTTGTGACAATGCTGTTGATTAAATTGGAAGGGAACAGGGTGCTTCCTCAGAATTTGCTGGAGAAGTAATCAAGAAAGAAAAAGGACTTAGGATAGAGAACGTATGGGACATACAGACCAAGGCAACACTAAACCCCCGTCTTGCACTTGACTCCTTGAGCTTCTAGTGGAGGGACCTGTGAGCAAATACAAAGGCAAGACGGTGTAAGTATGGTCTAAACCTCATAAAAACAAATGTCATCTTTCTATGCCTTCCTCCTCTAGTAATAGAGGCGATGGGAACATTTCTAGGGTACAGAGGAGACCTCTACTGCTTATGCACGTTGTTTACTAGTGTGGGAACAACATTCCAGGCTTCAGGAAGGACATAGGGGAATGTTGGTGTCTGGATTTGTGGAATTCTGTAGCACACCTTAGACTTGCCAAGGCACAACATTGTGGTCTTGTGTCAGTGAACATGCTCTCCAAGAAACATTTCCCCTCCATTTTACCAGAAATAGTATTGTTCTGTAGTAGTCTTGCCCCATGCTATGTGGATTCTTGATGTTACAGTATGTCTATAGAACTTTTTTAACTTTTATTTGCATAAGGGGAGAGTTTGCATACCAGTACAGGTAATCTCTATGGTAGGTCCTTGCCCTGACACAGGAAAGCATGTTGATTTACTGCCATACCTCCTCAGAGTGCCTGGCATTAAGAAGTTGAATAAAAAGCCCGTCTATAGCTTCAAGTAAAGTAGAAATCTTAGCACAATCCAGTAGGATATGCAGTGTAAACCATGTCTTGCTCAGAAATAGTATTTTTGCATGATGAATCAGGGATATACCAGAAATGAGGAGTATCTTTCTGGTAGTACTGTAGCTGTCAACCTGCTGCATCTCATTTTGACCTTAAATATTTTCTTATAAGATTGCACAAAATATTATTATAAGCTGTTGTTTCTAGATAGCAACAGAACTTCAAGGTGTGGGAGATGGATGAATGTAGTACATCTCCCACTTGAGACCCCTTGGATGCTCTAGTATCTTTGTATTGGCATAGTAGCAGGAGAAATGGGACAGAAGTTCAGAGGAGAACTAGAAAGACCTAACTGGTAATGTTCTTTCTGATGCTAGTGAGCACAGCCTCTCTGGTAGGGGCTCTTGCTAATAATCCTTTTTTTTTTTTTTCTTTTTCAGGTTGTGAAGACAATTGGCCTAAGAGAGGTTTGGTTCTTTGGACTTCAGTATCAGGACACCAAGGGCTTCTCAACATGGCTGAAACTGAATAAAAAGGTATGTTTGCTTCAAGCTTTCATCTGTTCTGGGCTCCTATCTCTTGGATAACAGGGCTGGGATCTAGTCTTCATGTCAGGATTTGATTCTTACTTCTCTGAAAACCTGAAATACACTGAAATTACTGTGTTGGTGCTGCCTTTCTTCAGATCCCCTAAGGAAGGAGGAGACATGGGGCCCAGTCTGTTCTGCTTGCATGTAGTCCTGTCTGTTATCCAAGCAGATCTGTTATTCTTCCCTACAGGGGCTCAGGTGAACATCTTGACTGGAGAGAAATCTGGGAAGTAGCTCATCTTGTGAGGACTTGTGGCTTTCTATAAACGTTGTGGGGAGAGGATGAGATGTTTATCATCATCTTAGGCTTCTCTGCATGTTCATTTCTGCACTGCAAAAGAAGTTTTCTTTCTAAGGCACACTTGTCTTTTCTTTCTGTGAGCCTGCTCCACTCAGTTGGTGCGTTGCTTGTAAAACCTGATAAATTCTGTCATTGCAGGTGACAGCACAGGATGTGCGCAAGGAGAGTCCTCTGCTCTTCAAATTCCGAGCCAAGTTCTACCCGGAAGATGTGGCAGAGGAGCTGATCCAGGATATCACGCAGCGCCTCTTCTTCCTCCAAGTGAAGGAGGCAATCCTGAATGATGACATTTATTGCCCTCCAGAAACAGCTGTCCTTCTGGCTTCTTACGCTGTCCAGTCAAAATAYGGTGACTTTAACAAAGAGGTGCACAAACCTGGCTACCTTGCTAGCGACAAACTGCTCCCGCAGAGGTAAGTGCACCTGGTGATCTTGATGTTTCTGTGCCCTTGAAGGGTTTGGGGTTTTTTTTGTCTTGATTGGCTTGTACAGAAGGAAATCCAGCCTTGTATGTTTCCCTGAACACAGACATTGGTATTCAGTTAGGATCTTTAAGATTAAAGCTCTTATAGCTACTAAAGAAAGAGTAATTGGAAGTAGCAGAAAAGCTCTGAAAAATATAGATATAATGGTAGAAATCCACATGATTGGGATTTGACAGAAGTGTGAATATTTACCTGTTTCCCTGACTAACCTTGTACTTGGGCACCTGTGGGAAAGAATTGGGGGCTGATGGAATACTCAGTGAAGTTGCTCAAGAGCAACGGGACCTGCAAGTATGTAGATGTAGTGGATGGTCTTAAACATCCCGTGTGCTCTTCTGATGTGCTGCCATTTCCTTTCCAGGGTTCTAGAGCAGCACAAACTCAATAAGGACCAGTGGGAGGAGAGGATCCAGGTGTGGCACGAAGAACATCGAGGAATGATTAGGTAAGGGATGCAATGTAGCACTGCCAAATGTAAAATAGTGTGAATGTGTTAGCGCGTAACATCAATGTAACATCAATCATAACTTCTCTAGACTGACTACTGGCATTCCTCAGATTATTCTGCTAAAGAAAAAGGAGGCTCATGCACCTCTACCCTTGTTAGTCTTCCTGGACTGGCTGTTTGTAATACAGCAAAGCTAAACTTACTGAGCTTGTCCGTTGCGGTCTTCTAGGGGAGATGTGGAATTTTTCTGTGTTGTTGCTGCTCTGTGCCTGTAGGAAGACAGTACCTTTTCTATCTAGTGACTAAAATGGACTGAGAAAGGAATGTCTGCTTTCTTTTTACATATTGCAGGGAAGATGCTGTCTTGGAGTACCTGAAAATTGCACAGGATCTAGAAATGTATGGTGTGAACTACTTCAGCATTAAGAACAAGAAGGGATCTGAACTGTGGCTAGGTGTGGATGCTCTTGGACTCAACATTTATGAGCAGAATGACAGGTAATAAACCTCTCTGTCACTGCCTCCAGTTTCTTTCCAGTCTGAAGGAATATTCCAAGTAATCTTTTTTTGCGATTCAAATATCTGAAACCCTACTATCTCTGTATTGTTCTTGACTGTATTTCTCACTCGGAAAGATCTGGTAGTCAATCCACTACTTAAAATATTGATGTGAGGACACACTTTGATAAAACGTTTCTTTCGTTTCACTTGCATCGTCACAAGCCTTCCTGCCACGTATATATTCCTCAGTTTTATATTAAGAAAGGGGGAAAAAAAMGTGGTGAGGAGCTGCTTCCTATGTTTGTAGCTCATGTTTGTGTCTCCAATTTTGTTTATTGATTCCAGTCAGTATTAGAATATTGTAATATTATGAGGGCTGATCTGTCAGAATTCTAGTCTTCGCACTGTAGGTCAAGAACTTGGAATGACTTGGGACTTCTCTCTCCTGTGCTTTACATTTCTGCAGGCTAACACCGAAAATTGGATTCCCTTGGAGTGAGATCAGAAATATCTCATTTAATGACAAGAAGTTTGTTATCAAGCCTATTGACAAGAAAGCACCAGTAAGAAACAACTTGAAATTATATGTATATTTTAAACTTTGAGCACTGTGGTGTTGTTGAATGATCTGGCTTTTTACTGTGTGTAATCTCTTCATCAATAATGAAGAGTTTACTTCCTGGTCTGAGGGCAAGTGGAAGAGGCAGACTCTTGACTTTTGGATTTCTGCTTCTCAAGTTCACTCAGTTCTCTGCTGTTAGAGTTAAAGGTCAGAGGCCCTTATGTTAAAAATGAATGCTTCTTATGCAACCTACTGGTTTAGTAGCATGCAGGAAAAATCTCTGCAGTTTCTTCTTCAAGCATAGTTTTTGTCACCATATTTGAAGCTGAAAGTTTATTCTTTCATTTATTCTTTTAAATGAAATAATTCAGCTTGGTCTCATCTTCAAAGTCCCTTAATTTTCTGGGTGTCTTCTGATACCTTTTCTTCTGCGCTTATTTCACTGCTGCTTGGAAAACATTTGCTGTTGCTTCTTGTTAACAGAACAAAGTTATTTATCCTTGGGATGTAATGTTAAACATCCATTCTGGCATAAGAAAAAAAACATTATACTTCATATGGCTGTCAGGAGTACTGTGTTTAAAAAAGAGTGGAATGATGAGGCGAGTCACTGTTTCACTGTGTCTAGTAAACTAGATGTGATTGTGCTTGTAATAACCATGAATCCAAGTCACTAAGTACTGTGTGTACTAGAAATACTTTGCAATGAAGCACAGCATTCTGTAGCAGCAAGTTGGGYACTTCTGCCCTGTGTGCACTGATGGGGTTGAAATTCATTCCTGAAAGACAGGTGCCTGATTACTACTGCTGATCAACTGGATACTGGTGACAAAAACTGGCTAAATTCTAGGAAGTACGGGGTTTTGAGATACATTGTATTCACAGAGAACTGTTTCTACTGAAGGAGTAAGTCCTAATGCTGCCTTCTTGTTTCAAGGACTTTGTATTCTATGCTCCTCGATTACGGATTAACAAGCGAATCCTGGCACTTTGCATGGGGAACCATGAACTCTATATGCGCAGGCGTAAACCAGATACCATTGAGGTGCAGCAGATGAAGGCACAGGCTCGTGAGGAGAAGCATCAGAAACAGATGGAGAGGTTTGTGGGGTTCTGTACACCTTGGGCTTGATTGAGCACTGCACGGTAACATCATGTGCTAACAAAGCTGCCAAAAGACTTTAAAGACTTTTGACTGGATTAAAGCTAGTCAGCTCAGTGTTGTAATAGCATGCTCAAAGTTTCACTGGGAAGTGCCACACTTTGAGCAGTAGGTAATGCTCACACTTTGAGCAGTAGGTAATGCTCACACTTTGAGCAGTAGGTAATGCTAAACTGTATTTTGACCTCTCCTTTCACCAGAGCCCTGCTGGAGAATGAGAAGAAGAAGAGGGAGTTGGCAGAAAAGGAGAAGGAGAAGATTGAACGTGAGAAAGAGGAGTTAATGGAGAGACTCAAGCAAATTGAGGAACAAACCAAGAAAGCTCAGCAAGGTAGTGTGGGAACACCAGAGTATTTCCTGGATGCATATTCTGAGTAAGAAGACTTACCAAGTAGAAAGGCTAGGAACATCTCTAAACCATTTGGCTCTCCACTGTTGTGGTAGGGCCTTGTTTTTGCAGAACTGAGTTGGGCCTCTGAAGGTCGAAGTAGCCCCTTGCGTGCAACTGCTGAAGTATGGCTTGCATTGAGAATGATGGGTGGTGGCCAGACTGAACCAAGACACCTTGTATATGCTGGCTGGGAGCTTTATCCTAGCACCCCTGTGAGAGGAAGAAGCTGGGAAGCATAGTGCCTGTCACACTGGCCAGCTCTCTTGTCCTTGCTGCCTAGTTACTTGACCAGCATTATCCTGGCAAAACGCCGTGTACTTCTCTGCCTCTAAAGACACTATTTTGATCTGGGTACTTTGCCAGAAATCCTATTAAGCAAGTAATCTATAACCTTAAACAGACCTGACTCCAACTTAAGCTGTATGTGAAGGGAGGGAAGGGGGACGATTGCTTGAGCGTCTCCTTGGCCTGATCCTGTGCAGGGAAGCTCTTATCTGGAAGTTGGGTGTGATGACATCTACAGTCATTCTGAACTTGTTCTCTCTGCAAACACACACTTCTGTCTTCTCAGAACTGGAAGAACAGACACGCAGGGCCATGGAGCTGGAGCAGGAGAGGAAACGAGCTCAGGAAGAAGCAGAGAAACTGGCTAAAGAGCGTCGAGAAGCAGAAGAGGCAAAGGAGGCCCTCCTGAAAGCATCCCATGATCAGCAAAAGACCCAGGAACAACTGGTGAGTGAACTGAATCTGGTAGGGAAGAAGGTGGCAGCTCTCTCAGAGCCCTGTGAATATGATAGAAGGCATATTTTTTTTCTTTATTTTTAAGTCTCAGGCAGATGACCTTGTACCTAAATGCGGGTGTCTTTGTACAGTATATCTGTCTTATGGTGCRCTTTGCATGTACATGTAGGCAATGCCAAGAGCAATGTGGAGCACCCAAATTGCCTTCCTAGGCTTGAGTTCAAAGAAGCAGGATCTGTAGTTCTGTGAAAAAAATGTTTAGCTTCCTATTTCTTTGGATTACAGAGACATCAGTGGGACTGAAGAATACAAAAAGTATTTCCCCTTTTCAAAAGAGTATTAAAGATATTAATTTTATTTAGTATTTGGGTTAAACACATTTAGCAGCAATTTGGGGTTTGTCCCCTCTAAAGGCCTTTCTTTTGCAGGCTGCTGAGATGGCAGAACTCACAGCTAGGATCACACAGCTGGAGGTGGCCAGGCAGAAGAAGGAGAGTGAGGCCCAGGAATGGCAACAGAAGGTAAAGCAGAATCCAAACAGCAACAATATTTTTCCTGGAACTACTCTTCATGTTTTTTTTGTGTGGGCTGCCACAGTATCTGCATACTTTGCAACATATGCAAATGCACAACATTGTTCTTCCTGGTGAAATGAGTGTCCTATTCTAGTTCTAAATAGAAATAGCCTTATTAGCTTGACTAATCTTCCATGAATTGTAATGGTTCTTCGAACCTCTGAAGTGTGAGCCAGCAGAAGGTTTTGCAGGTGATTGATGTCACTTCAGTGTGCATCGCCCTCCATATTCCTTTTGGACAAAAGTCTATTGCACTGTGAAGAAACCTTGTCTTCAGGACTACATTGTCTAAGCCATGTGGCTGTCTTACTGCAGGCACAGATGGTGCAGGAGGACCTTGAAAAGACCAAAGAGGAGTTGAAGACTGCCATGAGCACTCCCCACGTCACTGAGCCCATGCACTCTGAGAATGAGCATGATGATGAGCAGGATGAGAATGCTGCAGAGGCCAGTGCAGAGCTGCGGTCGGAGGCCACCATCAAGGACCGCAGTGAGGAGGAGCGCACCACTGAGGCAGAGA
Source organism: Eudromia elegans (assembly GCA_003342815.1). Taxonomy (NCBI): domain Eukaryota; kingdom Metazoa; phylum Chordata; class Aves; order Tinamiformes; family Tinamidae; genus Eudromia; species Eudromia elegans. Next base: position 2,354,000 of record PTEX01000111.1, on the reverse strand, counting down.
AGAATGAACGAGTCCAGAAACACTTGAAGGTAAGAAGTTGGCAGCAGAGAGCACTTGTGTGTCTGGATGCTGCCTCTGTTCTTGCCACTAATGCAGCTGGCAGGTATCATTGTTCAGAAAGAAAGGAGTCTTGATATTGCCAGTTAGTTTAGTAGCCACAGAAGTGTGTGGCAGACCTTGTCTCCTGACACTTGACTTCCATTTCATGGATAATAGTGAAGCATATTTGAGCGGTGCCAAGAAGAAGCATCTGTCAAACACAGTGTATTCCTGTGYGTCATGCCAGCTCTCCAACAGCTGCTTGTAGCCCTGGCTTCAGTGAATTGTAGGACTTGGTCCAGTTTCTATCAAGCAGCTGCCAGTAATTCTCTGACCCATCTGCATTGTTAAACACAGAGCAGCCCACTAGCACCCAGCAYGGGGTGGGTGGGCAATGCTGCCTCTCCTTGCTGCAAGGATCAGCATTGTTCTGCTGTTCACTCTTCCCACTCACTTCGTTGTACTCTGTATTGCTTGCAGTATAGTCTGCTAGTTCTGCCTTGTGCTGTTGTGGCTTTGCACAGGCAGATTTACAGAAGTGCCCTTTGTCTTCCACAGCTTTAGAAGGCTAGTAATTCCCTACTTTGGCAGGATATTCCTAACGTCCGTAGAGATTCCTCCACCAGGCTTCCTCACTCTCCTTCTGGAGTAGACTGACTGTTCTTTTCCTTGTGCTAGACGAAGATAAGCATGACAGAAATACTTGATGCTTTATACCTTCAAATACTGGGGAAAGACATTGACTTATTCAGGTGAAGTTTCCTGTTTCTGTGGATATTAAACTTCTAGGAGAACTTGACAAGGAAGCTTCTTTGAGAGGAGGGTGTACGCTAACAACTTCCTGTCTGTTTCCAATTTCCAAAGGCTCTTTCCTCAGAGCTGGCAAATGCTCGGGATGAAACCAAGAAGACAGCCAATGACATGATCCATGCTGAGAACATGCGACTGGGCCGAGACAAGTACAAGACCCTACGCCAGATTCGGCAGGGCAACACCAAGCAGCGCATTGATGAGTTCGAGTCCATGTAAACTCTCCGCTGCACTGACCACCCTGCACTCTTCTCCGCCTTCTCCCTTCTTCTCCTGTCACTTGTAATCGTGCTGTGCTGGAACCACTACAGAAGAGTGACCATGGTCTTATTTATAGAGTCTTTGGCAAGTGCTGCAGTTCAGCAACAGAGGAAAACCACCATCTGCATCTTCCTGGGGGTGGCTGGGGAAAGCAAGCTTGTATTTTGGGGAGGAGGAGGGGGTGGAAATTTGAAATTGCGTAGCTTTGGGTGAAGTCTCACTATATTTAGCTTTGTATCGCTTGTTGAAGCAGCTGCATTGCTGCTTTCTGCTGCTGGGTAAAGAGGCCAACAGATACTTCGACTGATTTACTTTGAGTAAAATGCTACAGTTTGACACCATGCCTTCCTACTAACTTGCGTAAACTTCAGTATTAAGCTTAACTGCCAGAGTTTAAATTTCTGCCTTTATACAAGGTCTGATTCATGTTGTTGAGAAGGGGAGGCTGGAGATAAGGAGTAAGGTGGTAGTATAATGCAGACTTTCTTCTAAAAGACCAAAGCTTTTGACCTTAAAACTTAATCAAGCAAAACAGCTAAACACTGGTGTTAATGTCTTTTATGACATCTGATGGTGTTAGCTATTATTTTTTAATGGTGAAATTTTGAATCTCGTAATCATGTGGGAGCCTTTGAATATTTCCACTGCAGTGTGTTTTGGACCATCAACTTCCTGTTTTCCAGAAGTGTTTTCCTCTGGGTAAATTCCTTTGTTTACTGTTGCTTGTCTGATTCGAATGTAACCAGTGAAGCAGAAGTAGCTAAAGAACATTGCCTTCCATTTTGGGGTCACCAGTGGAAACCTAGACAGATAGGCAGAAATGCAAAGAACTAAAACTTGTTGTAGTTGTTTTCTCTCCTGGTTGTGGAACAGGATTTCAGATGTCCAGAGAGGCCTTTTTAACACATAGTCATTGGTGCCTTATGACTGTGTATAGATCTACTGTAGCTCAGTTGTCTTTGTTTAAACTAGTTATAATTATAAAAAAGTAATGACAAGCTGAGGACCAAAAATTACTTTTGTACTTTTGTCATGTACAAGTCTGAATCTCTCTTCCTACCTTACTAGCAACGGAGGGGAAAGGACCACAAAGCATTTTTCTGGCTACTGCCTTAATCCTCAGTAGCACTTTACTAGGTCACTWGCATCCTGCTAGGCCCCTTTGCAGATAAATAGACCCCAGTGACTTGTCCTGAGAGCAGGTTGTGACAGTTACCACTGCCCTTGACATCCTGTCTTCCAAACTGTCCATTCTTGTCTCTGCTGTAGCTACCCAGACTCCTTTCCTCCATTTCTGGGGAAGGAACAGCCATGTATGCTCAGGGGTAAATGGATTTTGGCCTTGATCCTTCATAGAAGGAAATCTCCAACTTTATGAGAGGTTTCTTACAAAGGGAGCCAGTCCATCTCAAATGGAGTTCTCCTTTGCTTTACCTGCACTGGATTAGTCTGTCCCTATAGGAAGTCATCAGGTTAGCCTATAACAACTTCTCGCCTAGCATGATCTTAAATCTTTAAAACATTTTTGATTTTGTGGATGCCTCTCTTGTGTCTGTGGTATCACTGATCATAGTGATAAAGGAAACTGAATATACAATAGCTCTTTCATCTCTCCAACTTATGGAAAAGCTAAAGGGGAGCGTGCCAAAAAGAAATGTTCATGTCAGTGTTAATAACAGCAACACACAGTGTTAATAACAGCCAACAGCAACCTCACTAGTGGTGGTGTTTGGTTTTGGTTGTTTGTTTTTTTGGGTTTTTTTTTTCCTTGCAGTGCAAGTCTGTGGAGATGCCAACCAACTAAACCTCTATCTGGTAGGAGCATCGCTCTATGCTGCTCCTCTGCATCCAGCAGAGTCACTTGGTACCCCTCTTCTCTGCCCTGAATGCATTGTGTCTTTGGCAAGGGGACACAGGAAGCCTTTGGCTAGCTAGAAACACATGCCCCAGTGCTTTGAATGATTGCAGTTAAATGTGTCAGAGCTGATTTGCATATTTCTTTACTGAAAGGTTTTTGGCACTTGCCTACATTAGTCTCATTACTGAGGAACAAACAACCATTACACTTCTGTCCTGGTGCTTTAAACCTGGTTCTCAGCATTTCTGCCTTGTCCATGGMAACTACTGGTGCATCTCGGGGAGCAAAAAGCCCTTATTGCATTTTAAGAATTTAATGAGAAGATATACAGTGCCTGAAATATGTGTTCAAATAATAAACCAGTAAACCTCTTTCTGCTTTGATGGGTCACACAACACTGCTGAACTTGTGTATTGCAATGCTGGTCTGACTTCTATTTATAGGGTTTTTTTCGTATCGTTCTAATTCCATAAGGTCCAATGCAGGAATAGAACGACTTGTGCCAGTGAGTCCACCTAACTCTTTGTGTAGTTGTTTCAGCCCTGTCCCCTTCTCAACCAGTATTATGTTAAAAGTGGTATCTAATGATATTTGATTTCAATACTTCTAGCTATGCACAATTAGAAAATATTAGTCATGGGAGAGAGGATACTTTTATGTCTCCCATCCTTTGGAAATGTATACTGTATTGTAAAGAGATGATATTTTGCAAAAAAAAAAAACCTAATGTAAGAAGCTTTCAGTATTACAGTGAGATTTCTAGATTTTTTTATTTTTTTTTTTTTAGAATATAGTGATTTTTTTTCTTCTTCTCTGTTCCAGATTAATTGGATAAATACTCCTCTTAGGCTTGGGGGGAGGGAATTACTTTATCAATTGTTTGCCTGGCATATGGGTTTTGTTTTGTTGTAAATTATGTTGAGGGTTTGGATTTTTTCTTTGTTTTGGCCTTTTTTTTTAAACTAGTTTTTATTAGCAAATTAATTCCTTAGGGGGTAGGCCATGGGTCCATGTGGTTATCTGCAAGGTGCCTTGATATTAAGGGTTTTTTTTCTCATATTTAGAGGAGTTATTAAAATCCATACTTTGTTCTTCCTACAGTGCCAATAAAGTTTAGAGAAAATAAACAAAATGTCTGGATGATTGCTTGTGGCTTTCCTCAGGTCTAGTGCTGGCTTTCCAGCTGGGCTGTGTTTCCAGATGGGCTGTCTCCTGCAGGGTGCCTAGGAGCTCTGCACTCCTGACACCCAGGAGGCTGCTCTTTCTTCTAAAGAACCCAAGCTGTGACTTGAGCAACCTCCTGTCTTATTATGCTTATTAGGACTTCTAATGTAACAAAGCACTGAAGTAACTCTGGAGTTGCATCTCCGTGAGAGAAATCTGCCTCATGGGCTGACAGTCTTGGCACAGGACACTCTAGGAGGAAAGCACAGGCATTTTCTGCAGGAACCTGGTATTGGCTCGCCTGTGGCAGATAGGCTGGATCTGGTCTTTTGGACAGTTCCTTTTTCTATGCCATACAATAATAGGATGTAAACATGTGTCCATGCCAGGCTTATCAGTTCAAGGCAACTCTTGTGGATACTGCCAATAGCAGTGGTAACTTGGAAAAGTTAAGCTTTACTCTCACCTTGTAAGTATCTTGTTAGTTTTTTGACATCACTATCCTCTTGAAGTCTGTCTTGGGCTGGAGAGACAGAGTAATTTGCAATGTCAAAAGACCTTGGGCTGCCTATTTCTCCTGTGAGCTGTTGATTGTACCCTTCTCTGGCTTCATCAGGAGGCTGAGTTCAGTCTCCAGGGTCTTAGACTACAGAGACTTTACTGTTGAGTAGCTGCCTCTGTTGCTTTCAGATATCTTGCAAAGACAGGTAAGGGCATATAGAAGTAAGGCATTTTGTTGCATGAGGTAGTTTTTTGCATGGCAGCTGCTTGAACACTGACACAGGCAGAATATCCACCAGAAAAAAAATGGGGAGTAATTTTGATGCAGCTTGTTTGCCCTGTAAAATTAGTGTCTGCTCTGCTGAGTGCTGCTTTCTCTACAGGCAAAAGGATCAAGCAGCTGTCTAGATACCATATGCCAGTGTATAATGAGAGCACTTAATGATGGTCAGATATCAGCATAGTTCACCTCTGCCAGGCCTCAGCTCAGAGGTGCTGTGAGCCTTTGTGCAAGCTGACATTTGTTGATGTCATCTTCTGTGCAGGAAAACCACTTGCTTATAAGAAACAAACTCAGCCTCAGAGCATCTACTGTCAGGGAGAATCTGGCTTCAGGCGTGCAGGTAGCTGCAGCTCTTGTGTTAAGGCATTCTGGATGAGGATGGGACAAAGTCTAAATGAACATTAATGGCAAGTGATGGGTTGAGTAATTTTAAGAGGAACTGTCAGGATAGAGAACAGGATGACAAGAAGAAAAGAGGAGAAAAGACCAAAGTAGAAGGTGTCAAGGAAAAAATATCAGACTGGAAAAATGAGAGACATATTGATAGCTTCTGGATGTTATTAAAGCATTTTTTCTCTGGGTAGATCTTAATCCTATCGGCTTTCTGCTGAGCAGAGCTTGTTGGAAAATTATACTATCTCCAAGTGTGAACTTCTAAAGAAGCACAAGTCAGTTGCTTTTCCATCAGGACTGAGGGAGAGTCAAGGGGATGTGGAATATCCCAGTCTTGGCTGGGAGGCTGCAGTGGAGGCTGGCTGTACGCCACAGGCAATGGGTAATGCCTCCCATCCATCTTCAGAGCATCCTTCACTGAGTGACTGAAGGAGAAGTATCAGCTGCTGTGAGTGAAGGATGAGGTGAGGGCACTGTAACTCCATGGTGGCCTACACCCAGGCAGGCAGCAGCTCTACCAGCAGGTGCTGCTGGAAGCAGCCTGATGTGAATTTATTTGTTCCCTTACTGTGAGTYAGACTTGTCTCTGATGGTGGCTTACTGCCTTCTTGTCTTTAGTGCTGAAAGCCTGGTCCTTTTGCTTGTAGGCAGCCTCTCAGAGGGCTGCTAAACTTGAGAATGGCTGGAGCAAGTAAATAGCAGTCCTATCTGACATGAATGAATTGGGACACATCTCAGCCCTTCTCAGAGCTGTGCAGTCAGGTCTGAGGATGGAGAAGGCACGATGTCCCCTCCTTGGCTGATAGTTAATCTTGGCAGGCCTTTTGAGGAAATCCCTTGCCTGTCCTTGTGGACTGGGGCAGCAGTAACCGGTGGCCTGGACTATGTCAGCCTAGCTTTCCTCAGTGCAGGGGTCCTATCTACTCCTCTGGTGAGAAAAAATGGATAACAGATTTTGAGGGAATGATAGAGGGTGTTTTGCTCAGTGGCTTCAATTTTGTGTGTTTTACGCAACCTCTATCTTGTCTTAGGGATGCTTGTACTGGGCTCATGACGAGGCCTGGGGCCAGCTATTCCTGCCATTAAGGAGGAGGCTGCTCTCTGGCATCCTGATTGTGCCTGGGGGTCTCTGCCACTCTGAAGCACCTGAGACTYCCTCCTCCACACAGCAGTCTTGTCTGGTGACCTCTTGGTGCTGGTGAAGCTCGTGCAGCTCTGCTTGACTGACAAGAGCACTTTTTGGCCTTCAACAACGTACCTGAGACTAATCAGGAAGCCTTTTTCTCTTTCTCTGCTCTCTCATGCCCTGGCTGCCTGCCCTTGCACTGACCAAGGGAGAGCGTCGCAGCCCTGCGTGTTCCAGCTGATGACAGACCCATCCCTGTGCTGGGGGGCAGAAGCTGGCTGCCAGCTGTGTCACATCTGGCAGGAGATGCTGCTTGCTCAGTGCCCTCCCTCACTGCCTTTGGAGTTCCACCATTGAGCACATGGGGTTTTTACTCAGAACTGTGCCATTGCTAAAGCTATGTTGATATGTATATTAATAACTACATGCTTAAGCTGGGGTTTCCACATGCCTTCAGAGAGGCAGTAATTTTGAGCCCTTCCCTCAGAATGTTCTGGAAGCCTCAGGTTGGTGGCAGAGCTCCTCCTGTAGACTCTGCTTGGGCGGCGTGCCCTGCATCCAAAGGAACTGAGGGCCGGCCCTATGCCGAGTGTGCCTGTGCTAGCTGAAYGTGCCCATAGAAGGACTGAACTGTGGATGGTGGAGCTGAGTCTGATGTCCAGGAAGTCTGTGTGTGCTTCCGGCTCCGGAGGCTGCAATGCTGCTGAATAATTCCCAGTTGACTTGGGGAGCAATGAGGTCAGTCTGACTGCTTCTTGCACAGATTGCAGCGATGGCTGGAGCTGGTGGCATCTTGCAGCCAGTTGAGACCACTGGGGTGAGTCCCCAGGCTGCACAAGGCAGGGGGATCGTTCATTCYAGCACATAACAGATTGGACATGGTGTCTCAGGCCAGAAAACCACTTCCTTCTAGCATGTGCTGAGGTGTTGTGGCCACTGCACAGGGCRCAGGTGACCTGCAGGGGGCATGTGTGTCCCCAGGGACATTGGGTGCTTGCTAAGCCCCTGTGAAATAGCGCTTAGGATTCACTCCTGCTGTGACCGTCTTGCCCTTGAAGTGTGTGCCGATCTCCCAAGCAGCACTTCTGGGGCTTGTCAAGGCATGAGGCTTTCTACTTGTTTGGTCTGAGGGTTATTTTTTGCTTTCTATATGTACCATGGGCTAAATGAATGAGGGCTTGCTTGGGAAAGGTGGCCTTTTGCTCTTGGGCTGGCTGCTAGGCAGGGGTGGAGGAGGAGCACGAGGTCCTGCTTTGCTCCTCGGCTTCCTTTCTCAAAGAACCTTAAATGGGCTTTCAGCACCCAACATGGGACCGTGTCCACCCCCAGCCCAGGAGCTGCTCTGAACTGGTGCCCCATTCGTGCTGTGGCTCCCCTTGGCATTGGGCATCGTGATCCTGGCCCCAGTGTTCCCTACAACATTGGCCCCTCTGCCGTGTAATGGCATTGGCCTGTCCCCAGCCACACTGTACACTCCAGGCAGGGCACAGGGTCAGTGCCAGCAAACACGCACGTCCTTGCCATGAGAACTGCTGCACATACATCAGGCATATCTCTGAGCTCAAGGTTTGTGGGAGAGATAAGGCGCTTCATAGTTTGTTTGGATGTACTCTGGCCCCTGGAGTCTCTTGTTGCATGCTCAGCTCTCTGTCCATGTAAATGTCTGGGAGCCCTGTTCTCCTTTGGTGGTGCTTTGGCATGAGGGAGGGCTAGACAGCGGTTCTTGGCTGTTTGAAGCAATTTTAAATCCAGAGCCCAACAGTTTGAGCTTGAGGCTGCAGTGTTCGAGGCAGCCTGTGGGTAAGAGCAAACCTCCAGGGACAGCAGGTCTAAGAGCAGGGAGGGTGCCTGAAACTGCTGTCGGAGGAACTGGCCACTTGCCACTGCTCACTCGCCGCCTCCTGTGAGCTGGGAGAGTCTGCAGGGAGTATTCAAAAGCTGGGCTACAAATGGTGAGCAATGGGCAGTTTTCACATGGATTGGGCTAGTGTGTTGAACTCCTGGGAAATCCCAGTGATTAACCACTTCAGTGATGAGTTTGGAAGCTTGGACATCTCCCTTGAAAGCTTTCTTGGGTTGAAAACTGGGATTCTTTCCCCTTACCTCTCCTCAACCTTTCTTTTTATGGAAAATCCTCACTTTCCTAATGTCTTTGGTGTTTTCCTCAGAGAGCTTAAGGAAATATTTCAGAGTGAGAAGTCAAAACTTACCAGTTATCTCCAAAACTGTGAGTTCAGCAGGAGTATGTGTGTGTGCACGTGTACAGAGAGTGGAGGGTTTTCAAGTAAGGGCTCAGTCTTGCACTGTGATTTTTCTCCCTTGGTGGGGTAGATTGAAACACCAATCCAACTTACATATTAGGCCTCTGTTGCACTTTTCAGGAGACAATTTTACCCACTAAGCATGTGTGGCTCGTTCTCTCTGCCATTTTTCAAAGTAAGCAAAGGTTCCCATTTTACAGCAAGCACATGCAGCAGGGCGTATGTGATGGGGCTGGAAAACTTCCACACCAAGAGCACACCCCAGGTGCCCCCCTCCCCACCGCTCCAGGTGCTGCAGTGTCCTGGCCATCACTGCACAGGGCACATCCCACACTGAGTTTGCATCCTCTGTGTAATTAGACATTGCAATGAATATTGGTCCTGAGTCTGGCTTTAGGTCGAGTTTAGTCTGTATTGTGGAGGGGAAGTGCAGAAGGAGCAAATAAGACAAGTCCTGCTGGGGACACATTGGTGGGGTGGTGCTCATGACCAGGCATCAGGCAGCTCGTGTGGCCCAATGTACCCAGGTGGACCCCAACATTGTCCCTCCCTCGTCCGCCCCCAGAGGCTGGCCTCCAGCTTCCCCCTCAGCTGCGTTTATAACTGTGTCTCTGGATGGCCTTGCAAACAGCCTGGGAGGCGCACAGCAAGACTCAGCGGGCATGATAGCACACAGTGTCCTGGGACTCCTGCGACCCTTGCTCAACGGGCTGAGCATGAGCAAAACTCACCTCATCTATCCATGCACAGCAGCTAGACGACGTTTCATGCTAGCCATGCAGGGACCAGGAAGAGACTTCGGCACCACAAAAACGCTCCAGGAGGCCCCTGGGGAGCCAAGGTGAGTTCAGAGCTGGTCTGGGGCTCATTGCATCTGCTGTGTCCCCAGACCCTGTGTGGAGCTGTGCTGCAACACTTGCTGGGACGGGGTGCGCACCTCGCCGTGCTGGGGGCAGCTCTGCCATGGGCTTGGCTTATGGGCTGGTGCCACGACTGCAGCCTTTGGCTTTGCTCAGGGTGCGTGGGGGGGGGGACCCTCTCCTCGTTCACCATGGATGGCTACTGTAAATCCCTGAGTTTTTTCCTTACCTGACAGATGTTTTTGCTGTTATATTCTGCTGCAAGTCTTTGGACTGTTTGCCAGTGTTAGATAAGCCCCACACCTCACCTCCTCATTCCGGGCCACTGGTGGCTGCTAGAACATGTGGCCCAGGTGGCATCTCCAACTCTGGTGTGAGTATGGCAGGAAGCTGCTCACACTGTCTGCCCTGCACGCTCCTGCCCTCCAGCAGAGACAAAGTGATGGACTGGGGCTTTGCTCTGCCCATGGGGACATGCTTTAATATTCAGAACAGCCACTGAGGGATGGGGTCCAACAGAACTTCTTTACGTACCTCTTTCTTCAGATGTGGGTAGAGCTAGATGCTGGCAGTGGTGTGATCCTTAGGGACCTGCCCACCAGAACTGCTGCAGATGTGAGTAGGAGAATGGGGATGGTGCTGCAGTACCTGTGATGAAGGAAGAAACTGTGGACACCGTGGCTGCATGTTTGTATTTGTGCAGCAGGAACTGCAGGAACCACAGCTCTCCCTGCTATTCTCTGATGCTTAAGGATTATTTGGAAGGATATAGCATTTCCCTGAGCAAAGTAAAGGGAATCTGTAACTCTCCCAAGTATGATCTGGGTCAGACTGTACACTGTTGACAGAGATCACAGTAGGTGAAGAGTCCAGCCAACATCCCAGAAAACACAATAGACTGTTCTGCTATCTGACCTTAGAGAAAAGTTACACAGATAAGCCTGCTTAATGGGATTTATGATGAGTTGTTATTAGTTGGTTTTCTCTCTAATCACTTTGTGGCTGATGAAGTTATCTCCAGCAATACTTGTAGGCACCTCACTGTTTTGTGTGTCCTTGGGAAGCATTTTTTAGCGAAAAACATCGAGAGAAAAATAACCTTCCCGAGATCCCCCTGCCTTGCCAACACTAGCACTCAGGGTCACACATAGGTTGGGCCGTTTGGAAGGGGCTAAAATGTTGCTGTCATCACATCAAATGTGTGACTGAGCTTGTCATGGGAAGTCATACAACAGTGTCAAGAAACCTGCCAATTTGCCCTAAAAATGGAACAAATGGGTCTTTTTCATCAAAAGAGAGGCAGGTTTTCTTTTCCTTTTTGAAAAATACCCTTTAAATTGAATTCCTTACTTGCAGAGAAATGTCTGTGGGTCTCACCATGAAGGAAACTGAAGTGTCCTGGAAGATGCTCTTTGGCCACGTGTGCTTTGACAAATACAAGTGCTCCTCTTGGCCCTCTGCAGTGGCAGTGTGCATTTGCATGCCACGTGTGGATTTTCCATTAACTGGAAATCAGTAGAAATCAACATGTTCTTCATTTTCATCTGCCACAGCAGAGAGGGGTGAGCAGATAGGATAAGGCCTTTCAACTGTTGCTTGTGCTGTCTCAGGGACAGTTCACATTTAGGCAATTCCTCCTCCCTGGCTCTCTGACTTCCCAAGTGAATGTGCGGCACGGAGAAGTAAAAGCTCCATCAGTRGGCACTGCTCCTCTAACAAGTGGAGAATGTCAGAGTTTCCTGCAACATATGGATCTGGCTGTGACAGTTTATATTCAGAAAGCATGTTGCAAATTATTTGAGAGCATTAGAAATTCTCAGACCCTCTGAACCGTTCCTGCTGTGTGTCTCTGGACCTAGGAACATGTTGTTAGCAGACTTAATGCCCAGCCAAAGAATGCTTTCATTGCAGTAAGAGAGATACCTCTGATTCAGCCTTGTGCAAGTGGGAATAGAGGGGACTATGAATTTGGCCAGTTCTCACTGTGAAACACGTTCTGTTTTCAATGCTGTGAATCTTTCTTCTTGTACCAGAAATGACAGCAGCAAGGCCATGAGCACCGATGCTTCCAGTGCTCAGGAGCTTACTGGGGCTATGCGAGATGGGGATTGCTGTTTCTAGAGGACAAGCTGTCTGCACTCCTGGATTACAAGACAGAATGGACTCAGCCTCCACGACTGGGAGAAAGTCCTGGGCTTTGCAAGAGTGGACAAATGGGCAGTGACACATGGAGAAGTTCTGGGCAAAATACTATCTGCATTCAGGGTGCTTTCCTGTGTCAACACTGTTGGTGGTGTATGGGATCTGCTGTTACTTAGTGATCTATTGAGTATATATATTAAGGGACATCATGCTTTCGCTGCTTAGTGCTTCCCTTAGCAAATAAATCAAAGGGGCTCAGAATATACCTCTTTAGTGAGAAATACCTGACATAGTGCTCTTCAGAATGGGAACCTTGTCCATGTTGGTGGAGAGGGCCTGGTCTGGAGGAGTCTGATTTTGTAGATGTGGTTTCCACAGAGAAGAACTAAGAGATGCTGATAGACTTGTTCTGTAGTTCATCACCAGATTAAATCCCTCAAGCTGTCAATATAATTAGCAATTTCTTTTGAGCAAGAATTGTGTGATCTTGGAAGAGTTAATTCAGAGGTGCTACCCCACAAGCTGGGACTGAGCAAGGCTCCCAGGAATTGAGGACAGGGAAGGTATGAATACCTCATGATGGAACAGAGTAGGAAAGGAGCCGTCAGGTAATAATCCCTTCGGGAATGGAGGAGGACACAAAAAAGTGAATGACAAAAACCTGCCTGTAAACACTCAAGCCACCAGCCAGCACAAGCAGAGGCAGCAGGTACAGAGCATCTGCACTTGCCTACTCATAGCCAAACACTGATTCCAATAAAAGTTTCATGAAGGGGGAAATGTTTTAGGTTGGTTCAAATTGGAAGAGTTCTAGTTTGCCTCTCTGCTCTGAAATCTAATACCTGAAGCTTTGGAAACCTGTCTTACAGCTCTGCAGAGCAGGTATCTGTGCATTTTATAAACCGGGATGGAGAGAAACTCACCGCCACAGCCAAAGAAGGGGAAACCTTGCTGCAAGTGGTTGTCAATCAAAACCTGGCCATTGATGGATTTGGTAGGTGTGACACAAGGATACGTGATCTTTGGGGTTAAGTGCCAGCARGTACCTGAGAACACTGCAGGTTTACACACATTGCTGTGTTTTAATGACCATGGAAAGGATGCAGACACTTTATTTGCTCATCAGGTCATCAACACTTTTGCTTATTGATCAGCTTTCCTTGACTTGCTGAACTGGTAGCAGATATACTTGCTGGCAAGCTTCTCTTCCCCAACAAATCCTTGCTAAGTTGGCTTACACTGACCTGGCAGTGTGACTGCCACTCCCTCACTGCAATCCAGTGGCCTGTGTCAATACTTATATTTGGTCAGAGATGAGGTACTAAATTGTAAGGCAATTGGCATCTTCATGGAGAAGAAGCAGGCTGAAGTCTGTGTTCATCTATTGTGACTTCTGGAATCTCTTCTGACGTGCTCTGTATATCAGATGAGCTATTTGCCCACTGTTCCCAATCTTTCTCACCTTCTTGCTTCCTCACATGTGCTGTTACCCACTTACTTCTCCTCCAGGTGCATGTGAAGGGACATTAGCCTGCTCCACCTGTCACCTAATTTTTGAAAAGGACATCTTCCAAAAGCTGGATGCCATCTCAGATGAAGAGATGGACATGCTGGACCTGGCTTATGGACTCACTGAGAGGTAAGTTCTCCTGCTGATTATTTTAGACACTCAAAGTCTCTGAGACAGATTTAGGAGAGAACAGGAGTTATTCTGTATTATATATTGTAATATATTTTTATAATTATATAATATTATATATTATTGTATATAAYTGTATTATAATTTTAATTTAGAACTACTTGATTTGGGGACATAGGCTCTTGCCTTTAATAGAAATGCTAAAGAAAACGCGGTCTGGAGCAGACATTGCCAGGGTGGGTAGGGTATTTCTCTCTTTTCTGTGGGAATGGATGCATCTCACTTAATGTTGTTTCCTTCTCAGATCTCGCCTTGGCTGCCAGGTGTGTGTTAAGAAGTGGATGGATGGTCTAACAGTGCAGGTTCCAATGGAGGTGTCTGACATTAGGAGGGAGTTGGAAGTCGGGAATCAAAACAAACAGTAACCAGAAACAAATCCTGTACAATCCATTCCCTTGTATTTGGTGTGGTGGTGGCACTTTGCTCTTGGTTAACTCCAGCTTTGTGCCTTGCTTGCAGTAGACAACGGAGGTCTGTTTCAGCATGTATGTCTGCTCAGCAGATCTCTTATTTTAAACAAAGCTTAATATTAAAGTTCTACAGTACATACTTTAAGTAAGTCCTTAAGTGCTCTGTTGAATGCAATTGGACTAAAGGATATGGCTTTACATTTTCCTGGATGGATGACAGCAAACATCTGTGCTGTGTGTGATTTACTCTCTCTCTTTAAAAATATGTACTATTCTAAGTAATTACTGGTATTTTTGATGGGCTTGGCTATTCAACTGGAGAGAACCTCTTTAATATATGGGAAGAGGTGATTGTCTCAAATACATGGCTCTGTATCAGCACTGGCTTTATGACAGAGGCTTCAGCATTTTGTTAAGAAAGGGAACTACTTTCTATCAATGTGAGATGTTATATGTCACTGGATTATGTACCATGATTCACTACTTTCTGCAAGTCTCAAATTTTCTCATTTCTGTAGTACCATGTACGGCAAATAAAATTGTAATAATCAGGGTTTTAGACCTATGGGATGCACTGTTTTTTGGCCACACAGGTCTCGTTACACTAGTTGGAGTGTGATGCATTTTTAGGTATAATACTCTGTTGCTCTAGCCTAACTGACTTTTTTTTTTTTTTTAATCTGTGTTGAATGGCTATTTCAAACGTGTTATCCGAATCCTATAGAGAACTCATGGTATGTTAACAAGTTTTCCAAACTGAATCCTGCATGAAAATCTTTCAGTAGATCCTTTCTAGATCTTTGCCCCATGCTTGGGGTGGGGATGCCCTGAGGGATGGCAGGCCTAGGTGAAGCAACACTTTTTTTTTACATTTTAAACATTGCTACATTAAATAGATGGCATTTAAAAGGTCCACTGAGTCCCTAAGCATCCTAGTACCAAGTGGAATGGACCTGTTAAAAATCAGGATCCATGCGATTATACTAATGGATTTTGTGTGGCAGCTCTGCCCAGTTTTCTTCCAGGACCCTCTAGATTTGGAAATTGCATGTGCTGAGCTGGAAGTCAGGACCCATTTGATCCACAACTAGAGCATGATCATCTCTAGGCTTACAGATCTTGAGTCATAAAATAACATTACTGCTGAGGTTTGCATTGCAGAAGGTGTTGGATTTTGCCTGAATGCCATGGCTGAAGGGTGGCAGTTCCTGAAGGCTTTGGTCTGACACAAGATGGAGCTCTCTGCCCATCAGCAGGGAATGAGACCTGAGCTTTCCTTGGAGGATGAATGATTCCATCCCTCTTGTCTAACATGCCCCAGGTTTACTATAATACAGCAAAAAGAATAAAATGAGAGTTAGGGATTTACTGTAGGCTACAGAAGGGGTAAATAAGGGCAGTAAATCCACTAGTTTCAGTGCTTCTTCATGTATCTCCCGACTCTTCATTCTGCCAAATCCTTTTGCAAAGTACTTGGCACTCTCAGCCCTGTCCGACTCCTGAGGTCCAACCTGGACTAGAGGCTGCTGCTGAAAAATGGTGGTTCTCTGTATGCAGGTATGAAGGCTTGTGGGATGACAAGTGGAAGTGACAGCTGTGGCTGAAGAGTTCATGCAATGCTGCGTTCCTCCTCAGAGCATGGCTGCTTTTAAGAAAGTAAGCTCCTGTAGTGAGCTCTTTCATTTGCTACCCAGGTAGGAAAAGCAACCTTCACCTCTCCAGGGCAGGTTTGTCCCACTAGGTGACATGAGGTATCAGAGAAGGCTGCACAAAACTGTTGCTTTCAGGAGGATGGAGTGGGTTGGGGTGGGACCCTTTCTGAGGATAGCATGTCTTTCTAGGTTCTGCTAGACGGTCAGAAATGGAATTAGGGCAGTAGCAGCAAGTAAATATTGCTGCTCCAAGCATGTCCATGGAAGCTTCTGTCACCCTACAGGGCTGGGGAGCAAAGCGTACATGCCAAGCAGAGGGAAGACGGGGCTGCAGTCCCTGAGTCATGGCCTCCTCAGAGCCAGGAAGCTGGGCTTGACTGGCCTTCATCTACCCTGGGAGCAGGTCAGGAAGGTTCCTCGCTTCCTGCACAGTCACCGCACACGGCAGAGAGAAGGGAAACCCATTTGCCTGGGAAGCCCTCCAAGTCTGAGGACTGTAGGCTAATGGAAAACATGGCCTTTCTGGAGCAGAAAACCCACTAAATCTACTTTCTTCTGACACAGGTTATTGGGGAAAGGGGCCCTTAGGCCCCTTTGAAATTGTGCTCCAAAGCTTCCCAGGAGAGCTGGTTCTGGCCCCACTATGTGACAGAAGATCMATCAAATACTGGGAAGGCTAAGCTAAGTGTGATTTGATGTGGCCCTGATAGTCAATCTTTGCACTTCATGGGTGTCTCCTGTCCAGGACTGACAGGGCAGCAGGGAGCCTGCACACCAGATAATGCAGATTTCATAGTATGGGCCTCTCCAGCTGCCCGTTTATGCTTGTGGTCCTGAGTTTCTTGGGATTAAAGGCAGCAGTTGGAAGTTCACAAAATATATGATGCAAACTGGGAGCTCTTACTCTGCCTTTGGTCCAGGTTCTCCTTGGCTGAACCAAGCCCAGGCCAGCCACTGAGTCAGTTTACAACCCTTTAGTATGTTTAGAGTACAGATTAATTTCTCTTCCAAGCGCAAATAGACTTTTCTCATAATATTTACCACAGTTTTCCTCTCGGAAATACACAAATAAGCGTAACAACTGCAGAGATTTTAAAGCACCTCCTAAAACCCTCTCAGATTTGGTTTGCCTACCCTTTCTAGATCAGTCTTGGGATCAGGAGCTCTGTCGTTCCTAGCATGTGGGTACCTCTGTGATTCTGGATCCTGGGAATGGCTCCAGATGGGTTCTCCAGGTGTGATCCACAGCACCTGGCTGCCACCTGCCAGGACAACTGCTGTCATAGCCCTGCAGCTCATCTCAAGCAGTGCAGTGTTGTAGGGAATTTGTCCTTTCAAAGATTTCCAGGCAGGCAGGTCTCTGGCAGCCACAGGGGCAGATCTCACCCTCAGCCTCAGCTGCAGAATAGCAAACCCGCTCCTTGCTTGCAGCATGGTCACGGCAGTGAGACCACACTCCTTCCTTCAAGCAGCAGGAAGGAAGGACACCCATAAGGAGATCGATAGGTACTTAGCCAGCTCTTTTAGTACAGAGCAGCCGGAGTGTTATCTGTCAACCTTCCTTTGGGCCCCATGGTCAGAAAGTCTTTTGCTAGCATCCCTCAGCCAGCAGCAAAAGAGAAAACGAGTGAAGGCAACAAGGGTAGTTACCACACCACAATGACAAACACTTGTGTCACTTTTACTGAAATAGTCACAACTGTAGCTTTGGAGAAAAGCCTGTGAATGTCTCTTTAGTGTTCCCCCATGAAGGACACGATGGTAGGCGGTTTTTTATCACAACTATGCACACCTTTCATCACACAAAGGCCACCAGGGTGAATGGAGACAGAGGGTGCCACAGTTGGCAAGTCAAAAAACAAATTGAAATCTAGTTTCCCTCAGCCCTAATGGGACTTTCAATGTCATGAACTGGAGGTGCTAGCCCAGCTTCTAGCCACCAACTGCCAGATGTATGCGGAGGATCAGTGCAACTGGTGCTCCTTAGTCCACTGTAGAGAGGTGGCTTCCCCAGCTATGTGAGAGCTGAGCAAGGGCAGTTTTGGGGCTCCAAAAATGGCTATGGTGAACACTGCTACTTGCAGGGGCACTTGTGCCACAAGGATTAACTCTCGGGCACTGAGGTTTAAGCATTTCTTTTGCTCTTCTCCACCAGTTTACTATTACTTGAATAAAAGATGTGCCTCTGACAGAAACCAACTCAGAAAACTTTTGCGTAACTTTCAAATGAACCATTCCTAACCTTTCAGATTTTCCCATTACTTTCTTAACACCTAACAAACKAATATGGCTGCCTCACCTTTCTTATAAAGCTCATCTGGCAGTGTCATAGCCCTTCAAGCAAGTCCCATCATGGAAGCTCCTGGGAGAACTTCCTTGAGTGAACTCACAGGGAYGCTCCTTGGCTGCACTGCTGCCCTGTTAGCACATCCCTGCCTAGTGCTTGTCCATACCTGACACAGCTGGAGCATGCTGGACCATGTACTTTGTTGAGGAGGAACTTATTAATACACCAAGACAGCATTAGTAGTGAGTAAGCTTGGATCATCTCAGCCTTACGACCTGACAGCTTTCTGGACACACAGGACTGCTCCAGCACCCACCTGACAACACCCTCAACTACTTCCACAGCTCCTTGTCTTCTTGCTAAAACCAAATCCTACTTATCATCTCCCTCATACCCCCTGACCAGGGATTTCATTAGGATCTCCACTCACATTCCCTCTGAAAAGAGCCTTCTGAAATTGCACCACCACTAAAAATAATGATCTTTCCTAGGACTAGAAGGATGAACTACTTCTAGGGGAGACCACAGAAGATAAATGTTTATCACTCTGCTGAAATGACCAAGCTAGACTTTTTTGTATGAGCTGTGGCTCTGCCAAATACTGGCTTTGGGAGCAGTAGGAAAAAAAAGAATTAACATATAATTAATCGTGGAGAAAAAAAAACACACAGGGATCTTGGAGTAAAAAGTTTACCAATGGTGTCTGAGAGTGGAAGCTGGGCCTAGGGCTCCATTTGGTGTTTCTGGAGCACAGCCTCAAGCAGTAATGAACACAGATAGTGAGCTAGATCACTGTGGGACACAAGAAAGTAGTAGTGACTTCTAGGGTGGAGGTGAAGGGCTTTCCTTTGAATGACTGCAGGTGATGAACAGTGAACAGTAGAGAAAATTATCTTATTTCAATAGACTTTTAGCTGTCCCAGTTCTCCAGTTATCCACACACACTAATGACTGGAGAAAACAAAGCAGAGTTTCTCCCTTCCTCCTTTAAAAACAAATGAAGGAAGACTCTGCAGGTCAGTTAATTCAGGGACTGTGTCTGGTGGCATTCAGACCACTCAGTACTCAAGTCAATTAAGTGTCTTCAGTAGAAAAAGGATGTAAAGAAAAAAATAAAGAAAAAAAAGCCCCACCCAAATCCAAACAAATGTTAAACTTCAACATTACTTACATATTAGTGTTATACATTACACTTACTGCTCCTTGCAGTCTGTTAGATTCTTCACACCTTGGTCATATCTTAAAGAATATTTTCTAGTGCACAAACACACAAAAATATTCAGTTCTCCCACACCTCCCTAGACAAATGTCTCTTCTGCAAGTGCCACCACATCGCACTCCTCTGTGGCCACCTCTGCTGGTGGCTGGCTCCTGAGCCACTCCACCCTGCTCCGAAGGAGTTCATTCTCCACTGTTTCTGCCTCTGTCATGTGGCAGTTCTGGGTTTCATCATGCTTGAAATATTCCCTGACAGTGTTTCGGATGGAAGCTGGGAGGATGATGCAGATAGTGTGGCTGAACGTGTTGAAGCCCTTGCTCTGGGTTGGTGACTGCATCATTTCCACTGTCTTGGTCTCTGGTTCCTGGGGAGTGGAGGCATTGTGGGGGCTGGCTTTGTGCTTTGTCTGTAAGGATGGGGTTGATCTGTGGTGGTAGCGCCTGGAGTTGGATTGCAAGACCAGAGGGGTATTCTGCCCATAGAAAACTGTCTGGGGGATGTGGACCCTTACAGTCTGTAAGCCCTTGGACAGGCTTTGCTCCCTGCTGCTGCTGGCTGAATCACTACTGCTGGTGCTTGTTGGGAATCTCTCCTTTTTCTCTTCCACTAGAGACCTCCAAGAGCTTGCTTTATTTGGGGCCACATAAAAAGTTATCTTGGTGCATTTCAGGCTTTCCTGGCTTGGAGGGGAGGCATCAATGCTTTTGATCTCAACGTGCTTCACTGCCTTCTCCCTGTGCTGCTGGTGACTGACCTCTGGAGATTTCTCATCAGCCGGACTGGGAGCTGAGCACTCTGGTCCCTGTTCAGAATCCTTGAAACAACCCAGGCTCCTGAGCCGTGGTCCAAGGGACCCCATGCAGCTCAGCTGCCTCTCCTCTTCTTCCTGGTCAATGTCAATCAGCAGGTTTCCCCCAGCTGCTCTGCTGACAGATGCAGAACTTCCTTCCCCAGAGCATTGGCTTTTATCAGCAACCTTGGGCTCACACTCATGGAAAGCGTCCAGGTCACAGGGATTTGAAGGCAAAGGGGATGTCAGGGACTTGTGCCACTCTTTTAGGGTCCTCCTGGCAACCCTGGGGGACACAGCATGGAGCCTGGCAGATGTCCCGAAAATGAAAGGCAGGGATGAGACATCTGTGGGACTAATAGCTGATGACTCTGAGCAGTAAGAAAAAGCACTATCCAAGGAGCTGAGTGAGGAAGCAGATGGGGAGGTGGTGGCAGAAGACAGGCTAGAAAAGCTGGACCTATTGGACAGGCTGGATTTCTGCAGGCTGAGCTTCTTCACTGTACAGGTGGTGTGAGGCGATTGCCAGAAGTTCTGCCTGGCCTTATTAACTCCGGGGCTTTGACCTTCGTCAATCAGCTTCTGGCTCTCCACCTGCAGTTGTTTGAGCTGGTGGATGTAGTCAATGTGGCTGTGCATGATGGTGGCATCACAGCTGGACTGACGAGCCACTGGCTCATGGCTCTGTGCAGGAAGCTGGGAGCTGAGGCAGACACTGGGCTCTGATGAGCACCGATCCCRGGCTGGGCTAAGGGAGCGTATCGAGCCAATGGAGCAGAAGGAGCCATCCTCTTCCAGGAGGTCATAGCTGTCTGCACTGGCATTCTTCTGAACTTTGCTTTGGTAGCAAGCTGTGATCTCACTGAACAAGTCCCAGTCTTTCTGCTCCTCACTCCGTAATAAGCTGCTGGGTAGTTCAAAAATGGCATCTGTTTCAGGCTCTACATGGTGCTTTGGTCCTTCTGGGTCACAAGCAGAAAACTCCAGCTCATCAGAGGAATCATCATGCTGAGTCATGCCTGAGGAAGACAGTCAGTGTAAATTAATCTGTTGCCTATGTCCCCCCAACTCAATACAGTGCCCTATTGCCATGGCAGGAAAATATTATCAGCTTCATTTTGAAGATGGGTAAACAAAGATTCATGATTTTCTGAAAGCCTAGATGACTACTGGGAATACCTCCAAAAATCCTGGCTTGATGACCTGAGCTTTCACTGCTAGTTTGCATTCACAGGACAGTTAACAGAGATGGCTAGATCTCTTTACATTCAACTACTTGGTTTAACTTTAGAAGCTGATTAGGAAGAAAAGGTTGCTGAGATATGCATTGCTATGGCTATTGAAACCCTTGTGGTTGTACTCTAAGATAGAAGGGCTGGAGTAGATGGAACAGCAGACAAGGAGAAAGACAGTCATGTGCAAAGATGCGTTAAAGGTGGCATACCTCAGCCCTCAGCTTTCCCCTTCCTTCCTGCCTGTGCCTGACAGGGAAAGGGAAAACCAAACCCAACTGTTTTACAATGATTTTCCTTAGTAGACAAGTGAAGAGTAAAGTAAACTCTTTCATACAAGTTTACCTGTTTTTAAAAGATTTCAAACACTCCTAGAAGGTACAGTGCCATTGACTTACCTAGGGAGCCCCCTGAGCTTTTGGGCTTCCTTTTGTCTGCTCTTTGAAACAAGGAAGCAATGTCACCTCCAAAAATCTCCACTGAGTTTTCAATCAGAAACTGCACTAACATTGCCACCTGCCAAAGACATGAATTCCTGGAGTCAGTTTCAAGGAAACACAGCCAATTACAAAAACCAAGTCAAATCAGACCCAGAAGGCACCTCAGAGATGACTTTTCTTAGATGAGGATATAATTTCCTACAGAATCGTTGGGTCAAGAAGCTGTGAGGGATGCAGGAACACTTCTATATTAACCAAACCTGGGGCAAGAAGCTAAATTACATGAACTGGTGAGGTAAGCCTGGTGTGGTATAGTCTGTGATTTTCCTTACTATTCACAGCACCTCATAAACTACAAGTAATTTTTCCCCCTCTGATGTATTGTCTTGTCACTGCTAGGTCCAGCCAAAGCAGCAGTGTCTAAAGCAAGCTGCTCCATCCTTCTGGTGAATGCTTGCCCATAAAGCAAGCTTGTCCAGTAGAGCAGCCACAGAAGCTCTTTCTGGCTTGGACAGACCAAGTGGCCAAGTTCCCTGCTGGCACGGGTGCTGATAGGGACAGGAAAAGATGAAGCTGCTCAGCTCTCTCTGAACCTAGGCCTCCTTTTATTCTACAGGAATAAAGAAATGTCATTCCCTTAAAAAGCAGTATAAAGGAAAGACCATCATGAGGTCAAACCTACAAAAAATACCTTCTTTGTAGACCTGCTCTCCTCCTCAGGCCCAGTGGGACTGGGTAACCACAGCATGTTGGGTGCGATGCAAAGAGCCAGGTTAAAGGCATTCATCTGATTCACACTCGAATTCTGCTCAATGTGATGCAGGACGCCAAAGAGGTGTCTGAGCAAAATGAAGTTGGCTTCAGGGAGCTGATTGACAAGACTGTGCAGGGAGAAGGAACAAATGGAAACAACATTGTTCACAAAATTCTGGTCTCTGGATATCAGAAATTGCTTCCCAAAGCTTTTGCCCGCTTCTTCCTTTTGTCATTCTCCTCCACTAATTTGGGAGTCACAACTTTACATCTATATGTAAATGGCATGTATTTATGTGAGGATGCAGCCCAGACAATGCTCTTGCCCATGTTCCAGCTACAGAGATAACGGAGGAGACACAGGTTCAAAAACAGAGCCGAGCCATTGAAGGGATGAGATTTAGCCCAGTCAGCTTTGTCTTGTGCACAGAAAAAAAAAATGTCATTGTTAAATATATAATTCCATTAATATCTGACGTACTCCTTGTGGCTAAATTATTGTGTTATTTCAGTTTGCAAAAAAAGAGTGTTCTGGTAATTTGAACTGGTCAAAAGAAAAGAATCTTCTAATGACTTTTTTTTTCCCAGAAATGTTAACAGTGTTCATAAAAGATTACTGAAAGAAACACGTTCTGACCATGACACTAGCAAGCAGTTAGAGCTGTGCTGTGGCCTGGAGTCTCCCAGATCATGATGACTAAGTTTAAGGCCACATACTTCCCCTTTCCCCACCAAGAGAAGCCTTTAGAAAGGCTTTTACATTACAAACCTTTTGATGGCTTCAATCTTATGTGCCCAATTTTCTGTATCCACGGCTTCCATCCACAGTCTGTGCATGTCTGAGGATAGAACACTGTCAGGTATATTTCGGAGAAAATCCTGAATTAAATATATATATGCAGAGCAGTCTGGTCAGTTTTTAATATCTTGTGTTGGTTTCATGTTGCATAAAGTCAGTGTTTATTCATATAAGCACAAGACAAAATGAGATATAACACACACATTTCTCCTCCCCTCTCTGCTCCAAACAAGCTTGTCTTCTGCAGCACTGCACAGTCTGGTCTGCATTTGTGCTGGAAGAGGGTGGACAGTCAACCCTCATGCCCTGTCCCTTCTTTGAACAGGATTGTCCTCTGTACTATAACAGTAAAGGACTAATATCTAAGCATTATAGTCCTGGTCTAAACACTTCTAACAATGGAGACTCTTCTCAGGGGACTACTTAATAACTTAACATGTGACTTGTGTTGAAAAGTGCCTGAATATCTTCCTACTGAGCAGGTTGCTGTACTAGGCCAACAAGCAACAGGTATGTTTATTGATATTTCAGGTTACTGAATTGTTCTAGCCAGATATAACTGACAAGCCTCTCCTTATTAAAGCTTGGTTCTTATCCCAATTTCAAATAACCCTTCCATGTGGATTTGGGAGCAGTTTTCTCTCATGCTTACTGGCTGGTGACAGCTCAACTTGCCTTTGGTCCTGGTTCTGCTGGAGGATGCAGGGCAGACACACATGCATGGAGTCACACTCCTGACATGTCTCCCTGCAGTCTCCTCTCTGTCCAGAAAGGACAAAGAACAGCTCTGGTGCTGGCCCCATAAAGCTTCCTACCAACATGAGTGCAGCACCTGAACTGTAGAGTCCAGACTCTGGCATACTCTTTTGCACTGAGATAACTTATGAATGAATAGCATAGGTATCTAAGAGGTTGAACACAACCACACCCTGTGGCTGTTTTGTACAGGAAGGTCCAAAATAAAACAGAGGCCTGAGGATGAATGGACACATCTGAATGTTAAAGCAATCACTCTCAGATCTGATGGACATAAACGGTCCGAACCATCAGGAGGGAACATGGTTGGCCAGAAAATGTCTTGCTACCTCACAAACCTTCTCTCCTCACAAAGGCTTGTGTTGTTTCCTTACTAACAGAAAGAAGATATCACTAGCATGGACAGCCGAGTTACATGGCCACACATACCGTGATGACTGCTGCAGCCACAAAGACGGACTCTCCATCCACCTGGACATCATCACCAGAGTTCAATTTCTCTTTCAGCTCCTTGCAAGTCTTGGCATTGGCAGAGCGTCTGAAAATGCCTCTGGTAGAGGGACCTTCATGGTATAGCAGGAGCAGCATATCCTAAGAAAAAGTCCACTTAATACTTAAAAGCTTAATGTTTTACCATATCTTTGGAGTGTACTATGCCTCACATATTGTAACATAATTTTAGTATAAGATTTATCAGGAGTGAGCCAGAGACAAGAGTGCTCTTGTTTTGCAGCAAGTGTGAGGTCAGTTGATTCTTGTAGTGAAGGAGGTCTAGGCTACATAACATTGACATTGCCCCTGTTTGGATGTGATGACCTGAGTGGAGATGCCCACAGAAACAGGATGGACATCTGTGCAGAAATTGATATGATGATCTTTCACCCTTGCTGCTGAGATAGATCTGAACCACAAGAAAATGCTGTTCTTATCCCTATCCAATCCTGTAAATATCACAGGTGATTTTAAATTCTTGGCTAAAAAGGTAGTACACACAAAATTTATGCCAGGATGGGCTGCTACTTACCATGATGGGCTTGGGAAGGATCCCGTCAGGACAGATAGAGGAAAGAGACAGGCCGAAGAGTTTCCGTGAGGTGTTGGGTGACTGGGAAGGAGGACTGCCCATGGGTGTGCTGATACTGCGGCGCAGGGCCCAGTCGATCAAGGACTTCTTCCTCTTGGTGTGTTTCTGCAAAGATTCTGAAACAAAGCACAGACTTTCATTACATGTGCCACTCCTTCCTACTGGCCAGCAAGTGATCTATGAGTGCAGACAAATTTCCTAGGAGGGCAAGGACTTGGCACACACTCAGGTGTGGGAGCCACTTGGTATAAGTGTTTCACATAGGAGGACTTCAGAATTGCCATGGGGAGCAGCAGTTTCTGCCTCATCATAAGACATTGCTTCAGCCCCTACCTCTCCTCTGCTGCATGGAAGCTTGGAGTCGGGGTTTCAGGACAAACTGGCACTGGTTTTCCTTCAGGAGCTGATCAAAGAGGGAAGCCTCTGTCCCATCATCCAGCAAGATGTTATTGTTGGTTCCTTGTTGCTGGTTGACAGAGTTTCGGAGACAGTTCAACACGATGCTGAAAGGATGCTCGTGCCCTGTTGAGTAAAGAAGGGCATCAAAGGCCAGCAAAACTATCAAAAAGCAACTCCGAAGCTGAGCAGGGGGAAGCAGCCACATCTAATGGCTYCCGTTGCAGCTGGACTTTAAAGCAGCTTTGCTCAACAACCTCCACCTTAAGTCCACCTTATAGGCCAGGGCACTATAGGCATCTGTGACTATAGGCTATATGTGACCACTGTTTTACAAACAAGTATATGAAGCTATACCTGCCCAGCCACTCTTCTATATGTAATATTATATTATATAAAAAATCACCATTATTAGGGTTTGAGATCTATTTAACAAAATATTATAACTATTGTTCAGCTTTGGAACTATCCTACAGTAATGGTCTAGTCTGCGATGGATGCATACAAAAAACAAGCATGTGGTAGAAGCACTTAGAAAACATCACTGCCTACAAACAAATGTGCAGTCTAATGAGCACCGTAATAACAGTGTTCTTATGACAGCTTGGTTCTTGGAGCAAGATCTTTTCAATAAACCAAACATGCAGAAACTCCCTGGAAAGCCTGGGGAAATATTTGTTCAGTTGTTACTGAAAACATAATATGGGATTAAAGCAGAAATTATTATTTTTTGTATAATTAAGCACTACACTGCAGGACAAAATAGTCTGCGCAATGGCTGATCATCTGTCATTGATCATCTGTCAGAGCTGCAAGCAGCAGTTTCCATGCATCAGTGGCTTTGGATTAAATGTTGGGTAGATCAGAGGTTACTTTGCTCTTCCACCTGACTGAATCCTAACTAGTGGCTGCTTAGTGCAAATATGAGATACTTGTCAAGACCATTAGTGTCCGCTTGCTCTGACCCAGCATAAATGGCTTGAGGACAAGGGCCCTCACTATCTTTTGGTTGGTTTCTGACAAACCTGTAAATGCTCAAGCAAGCACTTAAAAAAAAGTAAACTTAAAATATTGTAAACATTCTCAGAAGAACTAATTAAAGTGTTCCAAATTTCATAAAAAGTTCAAATCAGGCTTGGTTCATGGGGAAGAAGWTATATAGCTCTTACCAATGAGAGGGTAAGCAGAGTCATCTTTTCCAGAGATCACCCAGAGGTGATGATCGCTTGTTCTACCCTGGAAATTGAGGGACAAAGAGGAAAGAAAATTAGGTCAAGGTCACCAGGAAGAGGGTCCACAAGGCTGCACAGGCAGGAACCAACAGATAGGGATAAGGGCTGAGTTGGCAAGCGGCAGGAAGCACACGGCCATCTCCCGTGCGCAGTGCAGCTGGGAGGGACAGGCATGTAGCGGAAGGGGAAAGGTTCAGGGGTCATAGGGATTAAGAGCTGGCAGGATGCAAATCTACACTAGGGTTTCCTGAATGTCCACCTAGTGAGCAAAGACTCAGGAAATCCCTAGACATGCTGAGCGAAGACCCAGCTGTGGAGCGCCCATGCTTGCTCATGAACGTCAGCAGTCTTTGTGAAGTGTGATACCATCTTGCACCTCATCGGACCAATGCATTTGGCTACTGCTGCCAGGTCAGGCAACAAATCTGCCTATTTGAGTTCCTACCATCCTTAGTATTCCTGCCTCCCCTTGCATGCCAAAGTACGGCCACACTGCGTGATGTATTGCCCTCATATGTTCTGCAGGTTCCAGAAAGATGAGAAAGATTCTCTCTCTGGCTGTGGAGCTATGGAGCACGATCAGCCTTGTATTCATAAAACTACACATGAGCACATGGCACAACAGAAATGATTCTCTTAATGTGCGGTGAGAATGAGGCTTCTCAGGACTATTTCAGCAATATATTGCACAGCCCTTCTTGGTATTAAACTACTGAAACACTACCAGTGCCCTCTCTTAAATATTGTAATGGATGGACCACTCTGGGTAAAGAGATGCAGGAATGGAAAAGGTTTGTCTGATAACATCATTGATTTACTCGGTTGCGTGCCTATATTAAAAATCCTTTGACAAGTTCAGCTCAAGACTAATTCTGAGCTGAACAAGTTTTGAAATCTTCTGAAATCCACAGGATTTCATTGCACAAGGGTTGACTCTAATGTAGGATGTAAGCATGCATAAATTTTTGTATCCACACAATCAGATTGCTTCATTCAGCACTCCAGAGAATATTAATGCCTTAAAGTTTACCTACAGCAAATCTATGTTGCCTCACATCTGCACTGTCCCATAAACCAGACATGTCCAGTTCTCAAGCAAAGGCCCGGCAGACTATACAAGTGCCACTTACAGGAAGCCCAAGCCGCTCCAGTGTCTTCTTGATCACACTGTCTACAGTTTCCATGTTGGACACGTTGACTGTGATAGTCTAGAAACGAAAACAAATTAAATACAGTAAGCTGATGAAACCCAGGAAGTTCGATTGCAGTTTCTTATAGCTTGAAAACTGGGGGAAAATGTCACTAATCTGCCTACAGTCTGCCTTTACTAATTGCTGATGGTTAGAATAGTTGTGCCAATTCAATCTGCACTGGAATGCAATGTGAAAATTMTTCCCAGCTATTTCTATCACTGGTTTGCTATAGCATCCAAAGGCTTCATTCAGTGGGAATCACAGGAACTGAGTAGTGCTCAGATGCTGCATTTGATCACAGTGGTTATTGACTGACCATAGTGCCTCTGTCATTCCAAAGGACTAACCCCTGGCAATAAACTGTTTGGGGTCCTTCTCTGATGGAAGACACACCAGGACGTGAAGATGACCCACCAAGTTTGCCATGAAGTCTAGTGATCACTGGARCTAGTGATATGAAGAGACAGGAGCACATTCTAGTGTATGAATGCAGGAGAACACTATTCTGACTCTTTCATGATCAGCAATCTCAATTTACTGCATTGAAAATGGGAATTGCTGGGCACCCAACCAAAAATCATCACTAATAAAGAAGAAAAGCAGAAGGAAAGGAGGGAAGACGCCAAAGGCCAAGAATAATCTTAAGAATTAACTGTTCTTTGCTAAGGGTCTGACTATCTCCCAGTTTCCTTCAAGTGAGTTTCCAGCAGGAAGTGTGCAGCTGCACACTCTCCAAAATCTTTGCAGGTGGGAGCTGAGTTTTAAACTGGGATATCAGCAGCAGAATCACAATGCTATCTGCCCTCACCTACCTCACAGATCTCCATATAGTATTGGTCTGATTAACAGTTTCCTAGTTTTACTTACAGAGGAGCAATTACCAGCATCCAGCACAAAGATCTGAAGGGCCAGAGTCTTCAGGTCTTCATTCTGTTTTGTCTCACTGATATGCCTGAAAGGAAAAGAGAGAATATAATTTCCCAAGAGAACTCAAGAACAACCCTATTTGGATCCAAGAGGTCTGAGTGACCTGCTCCTTGGCAGTATAGTACTAAGGATTAATTATGTCAGTAATAATAACTGAAAAGTTCACAGTGTGGTCATATGCTGTTACTGGTTTATTTTTCTTTGAAGCCAAGGGAGGGAGAAAGGGAAGGGAAGGGAAGAGAAGGAAAAAGGAAGGGGAGGAAAAAAGAAGGGAAGGGAAGGGAAGG
>PTEX01000111.1:2298988-2320024 GCA_003342815.1 Eudromia elegans | reverse complement strand
AAAGGCAAGCTAGGTGCAGGGAAGAACAACAGGGACTGTATCAGTTGGCCAGGAACAAACGAATGAAAACACGTTCTGCCCTTTGCTTTACCTACGACACTGGCTCCTGCAAGGATGACCCAGGAAAGCAAGACACACCCTGCCACCTGAAGCATTTCCCGAAGGAGGATGAAAAGAGGATGCTCTCTAGGGACTGGTCATGGCCAAAATGTCAATCCCCTGAATCAGCTTTTCCCATTGAGGTGACCAATGAGGCCATCCACAGAAGCTGGTGGTGAGGGAAAACTGCTGCCAGTTGTTAGAGGACCTGGAACTCTTAGAGCAGGGCCGGGACCTAGTAGTTCTCCCACCAAAGCACCAGAACCGATGTTGTGCTATGTAGCTCTAAGGGAGAGCTGACAGGCTCCCTGATGCCCCCAGTGTAGTTCCTGGGGGTCTATGTCTGGGGACACAGCTGTAACAAGCCCATCCTTCTTACTGTGGTTTCTGCCCGCATYGTTGTGCTGGGTGGAACAGCCAGATGCCCATTGAGGATGGAGGCAACATTAAATTTCAGCCTCTTGTTGCAGGTAGAGCACAGGGAACAGGGCTGACTCTGCTCCTGTCACAGAGCAGATGCAGGCAGAGCCCAGGCATGGCTAAATTGGGCTGCTTCTCCATCTCTTTCCTCTTCCAGCCCTGCTCCTCACTGCAGTCATGTGCTGCTGGCACTGCTGCCCAAGCACAGAGCAGCCCTTCACTCTGCACTGGCCACCTCTTTCCACAGTTTGTTTCTGTCTCTCTTTCCTCTGACATCATCTGTCTCATTTCTTAGGGCAGCTCTGTTTCTGTTTCTCATACCACTGCCGATTAATGGTTGAGCTGGCAGACTAAACAGCGATGAATCCATCAGCTAAACCTTCATTGACTGTCCAGCCAGAGTGCCTCAAAGAACCATCCAGCAGAGGAGCTGGACACTGCTGCTTCTGCTCTTTGCAGGCCTAGGGGATGGAGATATATTTAAAGGAAGTTTTCTTATTCTTTTCAGGAGACACAGCTTCCCAAACGGCTAACCAGCATTTGTTCGTACAGGCGATKACAAGTGCTCTAGTCAGTGCGTCTCAGGAGAGAAGCATCCTGTGTGCAGTCAGCAGGCACAGAGCTCACCTTCGCTAAGACTGTTTTCCCATATGGGTCAGGTTTTCTTATCTCTGTTGTAAAGCAAGCCCAACTCACTGGAGTTATTCTGGCGTACATCTCTGTAATGGAGATCAATGTCTGGCATTGTACATTCTCTGTGATCCATTTTTAAAGCATGTTCCAGCAAACCAGAAAAAATTTCTTCCCTGTCCACACAAAAATTTCCATAGATATTGTGAACTGAACAAGAAAAGCAGTTGGGGTTTGGTCTGTATATGCAGAAAGACAAAAATAAGGGGTCAAAAAGATATTTCCCCTACCTGGGATGGCATCTGGACTTGCTGAGAACTTTAGTAATGGCAGAAGGAGCTGATCGTCTTCTTTGGATTAGAGGCTTCATTTTCTGTAAGAGAAAAGCTCATTGTTGTTAGCGCGGCTACTCAGATGCAGTCATAGTCACTGTGCTCTGCACATTTCCATCTTACTGTTAGCACACTG
The DNA here is from genome assembly GCA_003342815.1 of Eudromia elegans. Taxonomy (NCBI): domain Eukaryota; kingdom Metazoa; phylum Chordata; class Aves; order Tinamiformes; family Tinamidae; genus Eudromia; species Eudromia elegans. Next base: position 2,318,407 of record PTEX01000111.1, on the reverse strand, counting down.
TGACCCTCAGCTGTGTGTCCCACTCTGTGCTTGCAGACGCTTCCTTCCCTCCCCTACCACTACAGTACTCACTGGCCCTCACACCGAGCTGGACACTCAAGACTTTCCTACCTGGAAATGCTTCCTGTTTTCACAGTGAAATTCCAAAGTAAAGGCATGAGCCTGTGCAAGAAAAATGTTCAGGCTGAAGATCAGGAAAAATTTCCTAACACTCATGTCTCATTGACAGCGGAACAGTCTGCAAAGGACAAGCATGGAAAGCCTATTTAAAACAAGATGCGACCTAAATATGGGCAGCACTTAACACTGCAGAAGCAGTATTTTATGGGCTAAAGCAATGGATGAAATTACCTAATAAGTTTCTCTCCATCTTTCCATGACTTATAGATTCAGCAAACAGATTACTATTGAGCTCCTCTCCAAATTATATGACCTCAGGACACTCATCTTTTTTTTTAATAGTCTTTGCCACAAAGTCCTGTGCAACACAGAGATGAGGTGACTTGATGGTGAGGCATGGTAAGTTCCCAAGTAAACATACACACATGAAGGTCACAGGTCTCCTTTTATTTATTAAATTGATTTTGTGCTGGAGAAAAATGCCAGATTTTAGCCCAGAGGATATATCCTTAAAGGAAGAGCTCATGCTAAGTAAGCATGGGATGATCTGTTTTATAGTTCATTTCTACTTTCAGCACATGCCTGTCAGAGCTTTAAGAACAGAAAAGTTGAGAGTTAGCCATGAATTACAAACCTCTTAACTTCTGAACATATTGAAATATAGTGGATTGTAAGAATGAGAAAGAGTTATTTTATTAACTGTTGACTATTCAGATTCTGTGTTGAGTGCAGAATATGCTCATTGCATGTGAGCATATCTCTGAATATATTTTATTATTATAGCTCAGTACCTTAAATATTATGTTTTCATGACATTCTTATGATGTTTGAGGAAGGTGCCATCCCCATTCCCCAGACAGAAAGCCCAGGAACAATGATGATGATCACAGTGAACACGAGTGTTTAACCATTGCATTTGGCGTATTTGAGCAGAGGTGCTGTTTTAAGCACAGTTCCTGCTCTCTTCTGACGAAGCTGGAGGGGCTCTCCACTGCTATAAATCTGCCTCCATGGATTTATGCCAGAGGGATCCAGAAAACTAGTCACTAGTCACAGGTCACTAGTGATTACCTCAAAAGTTGGTGGAAGTGATTTACCAAGCTTTGGGAAGGAAACTGTGGCAGAGGCGGGTGAGAATCCAGATGCCAGGGAGGCACCATACATTTTACTCATGTCCTGTCTCCTCTACCAGAGACCTCTGGCTTCTGCAACCATGGTGCAGTGAATCCCATGGGCAAGAGTTAGCAATATCACTACCCCTGAGGTACCTCCAGATCAGATTTGTCTGCACAGCGAAGCACAGGTAACCTTACAAAAAAGAGCATGAGGAAATAACTCAAAGCTGGAGTGAGATCTCAGGAACAACCTAATAAATCATAGAATCATAGAATACTTAAGATCGGAAGGGACCTCTAGAGGTTATCTAGTCCAACTCCCCCGCACACACAGGGTCACCTAAAGCATGTGGCATAGGATTGCGTCCAAGCGGGTTTTGAAGATCTCCAAAGATGGAGACTCCACAACCTCTTTCGGCATCCTGTTCCAGTGCAATTCCGAGTGTGAGTACTCAGATTTGCAATACCAGGAACGCTCTTCAAAGCAGTTTCTTTGTGTATGTGCAGACATGTAGACTGGGATGCAGACGGTAGCAATGCCTCCCTTGCTCTATAATCGGACCTTGCCAGGCAAAGAGTCAATCTTACGGTGTTTCTCAGAGAGAGAAAAATAAAAATAACGCCAGCTCAAAAATGTCTGTTTCAGAAAAGGCGAGTCCATAGTGAGAGAGAACATCTGGTTTTAGTGCCTTAGTGGGACAAAATGTTCTTGTGACACACAGCACAGGCAAGCAGCATCATGCAGTACTTTGGGGACATAAGCAGGTGGGAAATCCTGGGCCAGCACTATCTGCAAAGGCCACCAGAACCAACTCGAGGGCACACAGAGACCTGTAGCAGTAATGGGCTATGGCACAGTGATATCATCCTGTGGCACTGCAATGATCCTTGGGCACGTAAAAACGTTCCTGCAGGGAAAGAAACCATTACCTCTGCTGTACAACAGGGTCAGGAACACCAACCACATATGTAATGTGAATGTCTTGTGGAAAGTCATTTATCCAGGACAAACATCAGGAAAAAATAGCACAGTCAGGATTTTGTTGCCCAGGTGATAGAGAAAAAAAGTTCTGGTGAATATTTTCTTCTATAGACCCTTGGGTTTCCAGCAAAAGGCTGTGATTGGGTGTGGGGAATAACTTGTGTCTTGCAGTCTCCAATCAAAATCCTGAGATTACCACTTGCATGGAGGTCCCATTGCCAACTCAAAACAGACTTCAGACAAATTAGGAAATATGCTCCCAAGACCTAAGCCAACAACATCACTCAGTCAATCAGTTAGTAATGAACATGAGATGAGTACAGAGATCATTTTTCTAACAGCCTGAAGTATCTCACTGCACTGGCCTTAGCAGAGACTTGCCATCAGCTAGCCTGGAGTCACCAGCCCTCCATGGACCCTCTCCACCCACATTCTCTTTCCCCTCTGGGGCCCATTCCAGAACAGACAGCTCCGGTGTCTACCTCCCCTCTTATGAGCAAGGTGAAATGCTCCAAGGCTGCCGCATGGTCAGGGATGATGYACCCTCCTCTCCCTGCATGTGGAGATGTTTGGCGCTCTGCCCCTGGGACTCCCCACAGCCTGGGCTCAGCATCACTGTGCTCAGATGGAGAAGGAGCCCTGCTGCAGCTGCACCAGCTGCACTGCCACCAGGAAGCTTCTGTGGGAAGCAAGCTGGACACACACAGAACAGTCACTCACATCCTGGCCCCAGGATGCTGCAGCCCATCTCTCCCTGCGCTGTTGCTCTGGGAACAGTGTGGAGTTTACCCAACACGTTTGGAAGTGCTTGAGCTCTCACCACACTCTGGCTCTGTTTGTGCATTACTCATCTCAAGCTGCCAGTTTTAGCTGTGTGTTTCTTGGCATGGAGGGAGCTGCGAGTCCAATGCCCCTCATTCCTAATCCATGTATGGCCTACAGCATTGATGCAGCGGGCCAACAGAATCAGGAACATTTTTTTCACTCCACTGACCTCTGTGCTTGAATGTTATTATTAAAGTGGGGTGGAACTGAGAAATAACGACACCTGCCTGGTACGAGGTGAATTTTCCTGCCAGTGAGAGCTGTTCAAAGGCTGTAACATCTGTGTTGCTGGAATATTGGCATTTTCTTTAGTTTACATTCATAAATGAAATTAAGTGTTTTTACTTTAACAGTCCAAGTTTCCTGCAAAAGATGCACTATTAAGACATATTTGTTGCAGAAGCATCAATACATGGTGTTCCAAAACAACACAGCGTGCTCTCATCAATCCAGTGGCTGTGGGGAAGTGACCAGATCTGGACACTGCTAATAGCAACAAACTGTTGCATCCTGGTTAGATTCATTCACCCTTGCAGCCAGCATAAAGCAGCAATGGCCAGGGCCCTATCATCATGAGCTGTTGATGCTATGAAGCACAGTGAGCTGTGGCAGAACAGGTTATCTCAGGAAGGGACCTTGGTGCTTCTAGACCAACTGTGGGTGCAAGGTGGCCAAGGAGTTGTTGACTTGGCTATCTGCAAGCCTTGGCCACCTGTCTGAAAGACCACCTATGAGCCAAGGTGCAGCAGCTCTATGTGATGTAAAATCACAGGGTAAATCCACATGATTTGGCTTCTGCAGAGCTGCAGGTAGGTAAGTTAKCAAGAAACAAAGGCATTTTCCAGTGAAAATTTGCCTGGCAGAAAGCTTTAATATCCCTTTATTTTACTGGAAGGCTCCTCCCATGCAGTTCATTTCCATGAAATGTTTGCTTTCAGTGAATCTGCATTTTCCAGGGGAAAAATATACATTACTGGAAAGTTTTGGAGTAGGTCTGCTTTGGCCATTGCACACGTCTCACTGAAACAGAGATCCGCAGCTAGTTTGAAAACAAGTAGCAGTGTCAAAAGAGCAGCATGGAGCCCTGCAGAGTTCAGCATGCTTGGCCAAGACACAGGACTGGCTAGCAGCTCTAAGACCAGCCTGGTACGTCCATTACACCCTGCAGCACATTGCACTAGCCTATTTCCAGAGAGGTTAAAAGCAATACAATCAGTACAGGAGAGGGCCACTTCAAGCCTGCCTTTATTTACTGCAAAGCGACTTTTTTCTCTGAGTTCTCTGTATCTTGGTTTGCACTATACTTAACTCTTTAATATTGAAAACGTGCCCCTTGGTGTCACTTTACCCAAGTCTAAGACATGCAGTCCACTTTCTAATGTGAAGATTGTGAACGAATATCATATACTGGTTTTATTTACAGTATATTTGTTGTTAAGCGTGGCCTCTGTGTAAGTTGCATGCTAGTGCTTAACTCATCCAGAGGTGGTCATGCTACTCACAGCATGGTCAGAGGGATGCAGGGTGGGGTCATGGTATCCTATTTATTCAGAGCATTGGGGAGCACTCAGAACCAATAAGGCGGATATTATCCTCCTTCTCTGGTGGGTTTTTGTGAAAGATCACAAAACACTCATGCATTCCCTGTGRTATCGGCATGTTGTGCAGCTGATCACCACTATAGGTAACTGATGTCTAGTAAAAGAATAATTTTCAATGATTTGCTTAAACAGAGTAAAATTACTGTATACACATAGCATGGTTATTTAGCTCTTGGGCAATTCAAAAAGGCTCAAGGATATAGAAACAACTGACAGACTGGGCTCAGATCCACCCAAGCGAAAAAAAAAACGCTGCTACCCTCCATCTCACGAGTTTATGGTAGCAGCATCACAAGTATCTTAGCGTGTGACAACGGGAAAGACTTCTGCCAAGTCTCTCATTTACGTGAGCACCAGAGGTGCTTGTAGGGCACTGGTAGGTGTTGCGTGGGTGCTTCTGTTTAGGAAACCCAACTAGAGAGAGGCAAGGAAGGAGGAGATTTCTTACAGCACAAGGAAACGTGGCATGTGTAGCAAGAGTCGAAAATATGCGGGCATGGTGTCCCACAGGCGCAGAACCCGCGGAACGTGTTGATGGTCTGTGTGGGGCTGCGGAGGGAGCTGGTGGGCAAGGGCAAGCACAAGACRTGCAGGCGGCAACACCACACGTGACAGGTTTGCCTGGAGCGGGGAGCCAGTTTCCTGCTTTCCCCCTGCCCAGCTCCTGGCTTGCCTGGCAGCAGCTCCACACACAGCACGGACACTCCAGCCCAAGGACACACTTTGAAGTCAACTTCCTTCCAAGAAATAGAGCCTGTTGGGTTATGTTGCATCCCATGTAATGGGGACGGGGAGCTGGATGGCCACAAGGTTTTCCATGTAGAGGTGACTAGGGATTAGTCTGACTTGCACTAATTTGCTCCATGGCCTTTGCATCCTGCGTTCATGAGTCAGTTGTGCCTGCAGAGCCTCCTTTCCCCAGGATCCCAGGAAAAAGACTGGTAAAGGGCAGCAAAGGAGAAGCATGTTCTCGAAAGCACAGAAGGGTGTGATGTCCCATACAGAGGACCATGGGTCTTCCAAACAGAAGCTGATGTTTCCCAAAAGCAGCTGTAATGGTCCATGTTCTTAAACAACACAAGACTGAACCCCACATTAAGACATCTGATATTTGTCAAGGCTTGGGTCCACATTTCTGGCTATTGAACACATCATGGCTTGCACTGTGTTCTCATCCACCAAGACTATCCATCCACGCAGGAGATCAGCACAAGGTCTGCCCCTTGCTACAGCACTGCTCGGGTCCAAAGCCAAGTGGGGCTTCTCTGGTTCCACGCTGAAGAGTAGTTTCCTCAGGAGGACCCAAAAGCTCTGAACAGAACTTCATAGCTTCTCCTAATGGCAAAGGGACTCTTTTAGCTCTTTATTTCTTTTGAGTAATTGCCAAAATTACCCAAGGAACCTTCCACACAGAATACTTCCTTGCTTTCCTTGTTCTCAGAAAACCTCCCTAGCTTTACACACATTTAAGATCTCTAGTGTCAGCTTGTGGCATGCTCTGATAATTAATATAGCACCAATCAAATAAAAGGCAACTGATGACAATGCTCATGGGAAGTCCATGTGAGGAGATGCTAAGATGCCCTAACTGCCATTTAATGAAGGCTGGCACTTTGCAGCAGAAGCTCCTATTGTAAAGCTGTATGTATTTATAACACTGTGAAGGAACTTAATGGATTTCACGGTGTAAAAACACATCACTGAAGCCAAAATAAATTGACTTTTTTTTTTTTTAATGCAAATAAATGGTTCACTGAAGTAAGCTCTGGCAAAATGAAAAGCTTGCAGAGCAGCCAAACCTGTGGAACAAAAGAATTTAACATGTTTCTCCATGTCTTTAAAAGAAGCTCCTTTTCTGTCCATCTCCTTGTTTCAGAACTCCTATTTCTTCTGTCTCAAAACAGAAAAGTATCCAGTCCACTGTGCCTGTGTGAGTTCGGGTCCAGTTCTGTCTGGGTCCAGATTTGCTGCCAGAATTGGGCATGCAGAACACCTATCCTCAGCAGGTGATGTAAGAAAATACAAAATGGAGATGAAAAAGAAGAGTCTAACTGCCAGCCACGAGGCAAGTCCATGCTCAGGAGTGCTCACTGAGAGACATGCACCTCTAGTTGCCTGCAGYAAACTGAACCCTCACCTCTCCTTCGTCTCCACTGCAGAGAACAGGTGTTTGTCATAGCAGTCGAGGCCCTGGTGTCTCACTGTTGGCACCACCAACAAYGTCCCTGCGAGAGATGGACCAAAGGCTCCCAACCTTTGTACCTGCTCTTGACTTGCTCTTGAGGCAAAAGCCAGTTTATTTCCAAGGCAGCTAGGGCAAACACATGCAGGCACTGCAGTCCCCAAGAAAGGCCCCAATTTGCCATCTCATGGATGACCATGTTGCAAGCACAGGGTCTGAGGTGACCCGGTCCCTTCCACAGGTGACTGCTCGCAGAAACCCAATGGCTTTGGTGCTGACATGTTTAAGAGCCTAACGCATGCTGCGAGTCTGCTGTGCCTCATGTATTTACAATGTTTAAATTACTTTATTCACAACTTGGCAATGGTAAAAGAGCTTGAGAAGGGCAGCTCTGTGCATCTGGATTTCATTAGAGCTGAACATTAATCCCTTTATACCTTATAAGCATCCTGTGAGAGTTGCCTCACTTGCACAGTCTTACTAAACGGCACTCTCAGAGCTGCTTAGCAGGAAGAAGAAAAAAGTTAACCAAGACTTCCTTTTCTAACACACACCATGAAAGGCAAGTTCCTCTCTCTGCTACTCTTCTGCCTGTCAGCATCAGGACTGGCAATACACTCAAAAGCAACTCCCACTCCTTGCCTCCTCAAAGGAGGAGCAACTCCTCCTCTTTGCCTGAGGTGTGTACAGAACTATGGGGTTTGGTCTCCCTGTGAACTGTGCAGGTGATGGAAATGAACGAAAAGACACCCCAGTCTGCAGTCAGGATCCGGACAGCACCTACATTACCGGAGCTGCAACCTACAGTTTCATAGGTTGGTTAAATAAGAGTAGAATTTGGCTGCTATAAACACTTTTGTTCCAACTTTTGGGGAGTTGCAGGAAGATGTCCAAGGTGGAAGAGTGTGAGAAGCCAAGAGAGACACGGTCGAGCAGTGGGGCAGAGGTCAGGAGCTTGCAACTACATTAGCTGAGTCCCTGTGAAAAAGCAGGTGGGGAACAGAGACCTGAAAACCCAGCCAAAGAGTTGCAAGTAGGCTGAGGAAAACCCATCACTGTGGACAAGGACTTAGAAGATCAAACAGGCTGGCAGCCAGGGGATGGGGATGGCTTAAAGAAAAGCTGCCTAACGAGAGTCTGAAGAGGAATACACACAATATTATAGTATAAGGTTCCTGTTGTGAACCAAAACAAGCTATACTGCATGCATTTGGAGAAACTACAGCATTTTGACTGCACAGAGAGTGGAAGAAGATAAGCAGCAGAATTAAACTACTCCCACCAAGTCCCTTGCAAAAGTCGGTAAAAATTATGCCACGGGAGCAATTGCTGCAGTTGCTACTGCAGTCTCATGGCTGAATCAAGGAGGAGAAAGATTATGGTAGAAAACTTCTTGTTCCCCTGCAGTCAGTGATAAAGCACCAGCGTTTCACCCTAGGGATTTATAGGTGTGGGTACAGTTCYGCCAGTGAATCAAAGACTATATTAGATGAACACTCTGCATAGTCCCTTGCAAGGTGCTGGATGCTGTCAGGGAGGCAGTCTCCAGAGCAGGTACCACATTGAGGAGGTACCACCGTCTCCTTGGAGCACCCAGCACCCATGGTGCCAGGAGAATAGCATCTGTGGGCCACCAGGTCTTCGTTGTGACACCCTCTGGGCTTCTGTTACTAGTGTGGCCTGGGGAAGTTGGTGGTGGAAACTCTGAGAAACTGTCTGTTTAAAGATAATTCTTCTTCTGTTTTATATAATATTATTACGTGCTCCATTTTTCCAGTATTTCTGCTTTGCTTTTGTCTTAAACCTCCCATGGGAATGAGTGTGAAAGCAGTAATAGCTGAAACTAGGCCAAATAGAGGGCCCATGATAGAGTACAGAAGATCCCAAAGGCTTCCTTACTTGCTCCTTACACCCCATTCGTCACCACCTTGCTCAGCGCAAGGCTGTGCACAAACCAATCCCCACAGGCACAAGAATTTTTACAGGTTTTCAATTAGTACTTTACAATTTTATAAAATCTTTCTGATTTTGAGATGTCAAGAGTAGAAAACAAATGTCCCATAAGACTGACACATGAGCTATGTTATCTTTCCCACTACTTACTCGATCATCTCTATTGGTTTCATTACTTTTTAAGAACAGGCATTGGAGGCTGAACAGTAGCCTCTTCATTAACTTTCCTCATACAAGCATGTTGTGCACACACAAACATATGCAAGCACACACCATCACACACATACACATATGCACAGAACTCTCTGACCCAAAGTTGCCAGAAAAAAATCTGCTGGCAACTTCAAAATCAAACCAAAACAAATATTTCATTAGGAATTATGAAAATAAGTCTTAATCACAAAAACATCCTGTTTTGCTCCAGATTCTCTCTCTCATGCCCCAAGCTGGGCTCCACTCTGTTTTCAGAGGGGCCGGTTAAGGGCACTGGGTTTTGAACATATACATTTTATCTGTCCTGACGCCTGTGCTCAGGCAAATGTGGGAAGGGAATGTCCAGTGTCCTGGGACAAGCAAAGGGGGTGACACCCTGCACCCTTCTGTACCCATCCGCATGCCAATCCCTTCTCTCTCCCCGAACTCGAGAAAGTGTGGAGAAATGCAGAATGAAACAAGCTGCTTTGTTTTGTTTTCAAGCACAGTTACTGCCACAATCCCAGTCTTTGACAGAGGTGGAGAAGCTGTCACCATGCAGACTTTCCAGATGCTGTATGAGGCCTGAGTAACCACAGGGAAGCTGCTCTCATAGCCAAATAGAATCATCGGAGGAGAGGCAAGTCCCTAACCAGAAAGAGGAGGAGGAGTGGACCTGGMAGGCTGGACCTTCAGGACAGGCCATGTGGACCAGAAGTGGCCCATGCTTGGGAGCCACCTTGAGATGACCCTTGCACCTCAGTCAGAGAGCTTCCACCCACCAGATGGACCTGATTGCCCATGATGAGCCAATCTCCAAATTGGAGACAGACTCCGGTACCCTGGAGGCTGCTGAGACACTGTTGTGCTGCAGGCGGGTGCCAGGAGTGGGCAGATGTGTTGCTGCAAGGGTTTGCAGAAATGTATGTGCATCTACTGAGACAACAGCAATGTACCGGGATTGTGGCACTGCCAAGCATGGAGGAGGGAGCAGTGCTGGAATGATGGCAACCAGAACAGATCACAGGGTCTGGAGGGGCCCGTGGCTGCACTGTCATGTTGGAAAGGGAGAGATGTGGTGGAGCAGTGACCCTGGAGGGAGAAGGAGGTAGGAGGAAGTGTGTTGGGTCATATAGTCCGAGAGGGACCAGGAAAAACAAAGAGGAGTTCTGGACCAGTACTCACTCCTCATGTCCAACAGCACAAGGAAGTTTGCACATACAGGAGCAACTTCAGCAGTGCGGAGCTGCCAGCCAGCCCTGCTCCCAGTGTACTCATGTGCAGACTTTCACCAAATGCAAACCTCTCAAGTGAGGAGGAGCAGGGGATCTGGGATCTCTCCTGGTTGATTGTCACAAGCAAACATCCATTCCACAAGCACCCACAGCAGGGCACTACCAAACATCTCACATGTCCATGGACAGCAAACAGCTTGACCACACAGATGCTCTGGAGCCAAATGCCCTAGCAATGATCTGAAACAAAGTTACCCCCTGGATGCTCCCAGGTTATATGCCTCTACTTCTGAGGCTGAACAATGAGGAAAGGAGGAGCACCAGGAAGCAGAAATAGCATCTAACGGGAATGCAAAGCTCACCTGGACCAGAACTGCATTAAGGGATTTGTGAGTGGGTTCAAAACCAGGAGCACTGGAAGACAGGTCAGGAAAAGGCAACCGCATCTGCTGCCGTTGGAGAGGACCACAGACAACCACTGAGAGTCTGCAAGGGCGGCAAGGACTTTCACCATCTCCCTGTCCAGAGACACTCGTCCAAAATGCAATTACGCTGCTGCCAAAATGTGTTTTGATGTTCTGCAGGGATTCCCCAAAGCAGCTGACTTCCAGAAAATGTGTACCCTTTTAACCAATAGAAACTTTGATGCTTCCTTTCCTCTTAAAAGGAATCAACATTACTTTTTGAAATATCACTAGAGGGCGTTACACAAATAGGCATCTCGATCAAGTTAAAGGTACAAGTAGTGTATGAGCAACGAGATTTTGGAGAAAACTGCAATCCTTGTATTTCTCTTCAAGAGCTATGTGTATCTAAATGCCCTCCTAGCCATCTCCTCTCTGGTTCCCCAGGTAATGCTTCATGTATCCTCGGGCATGTCCCATAAAACAGGTCAGCTGGAACAGCAGGAGATACCCAGAGGGAACTTCCACTCCAGCAGGCACAAGTGAGGCCAGGTCCTGGCTGCTCCGCAGGGCAGCTGACTCTCAACCCACAGCTCCACCACCTACACGTCCCCACTGAGCACCAAAGGCTTAGCTAAGGGCCACGCTAGACAAACCAACAACCAGCTCAGGGAAGTCCTGCCCAGCCCAGGGGGTATCCTTGCATCCTGGCACCACAGACGATGAGGGCACTGGGCTCCCGCCAGAGTGCCCAGGTGGCTGAGCCACCATGGGCCACAGTGCAGGGAGGCTCTCCAAGGCCCCTGCTTCTGTCCCTAGGCACAGCAGGGCTGGCACGGCAGCAGTGTCTGCACGGAAGCAAAGCATAGGTGATGGAGGAGTGCATAGGAAGTGGACGCTAAGGAGGGTCCAACATAGTAGAGGAAGGCAAGGACGGGGGGAATGGAACCCTCTCATGTCCCCATCTCCGCAGGCTCTCAGGTAAAACCGAGGTGTCTCTAAGAATGGCTGACCAAGGATTCAACAATGCATGGCTCTGCCCCAACACCTTGAGTCAGAAAGACTAAGAACCTTGTGAGGTTGCAGTGCAGCACCCCTGCACAGCACTCCTGCACAGCACTCTTGCACACAGCCCTCCTACAGAGCCCTCTGCACAGAGCCCTCTGCACAGACCCTCGCACGGAGCCCCCCACGCAGAGCCCCCACCACGGAGCCCCCCACACGGAAGCCCTCACGCAGAGCCCTCTGCACAGAGCCCCCCACACAAAGCCCCCCGCACGGAGCCCAGCCGCTCTCGGGGATGCAGGGCCCCCGGCGCCGTCCAGCTACTCGCCTGGCTGCGCGGTGCCGGCGGGGCGCAGGGCGACCATGTCCGGGGAGTGGAGAAGACCAGAGCGGGTAGCTGTGGCGGCCGCGCTGGCGGCGGGGGCTGCGCGGGGCGGGGCTGCGCGGGGCGGGGCCGCGCAGCGGTGCGCGGGGCGGGGCTTTCCGGGACCGGAGAGGGGGTCCCGGCGGTGGATCCCGTCGCCGGAACGTCAGTGGCTGGTGCTCCCGCCTCCCCCGCGGCGATCAACCTCCGTCTGCCTGTGCACCCTGCACCCTTCCTCGTTCCTGCTCCACAGGGAGCTCAAAGTCGTCCGGCCCTTCACAGGGTCATCCGCACCACAGCGTGCACATCAGGGGGCACCAGATTATCTGGAACCAATAAATTGTGGCTGTCTCCTCTGGGACATGATCCTTTCCTGACCCACACTCTTCCAATGACTGCAACCTATTGCAGTATAAATATWAAAATATTGGGAATACATTTTCCAATGGATTTTTTCCCCAGACTGCCAGTGACCAGTTCACATTTGGAGACAACATGTGCATTTTGGCACATCTTCTGGTGGGACTTCGGCAAAAGCCATGAGGGGGAAGGCCCGGCTGCTGGGAGCTCTTGTGTTTCAAGAGCTGGTGAGCATGGACCAGCTATGTGAGGGCTGGCCTGATGCTGGAGGTCCTACAGATTGGGCTCCTGCTTTCCTGGAAGGCTGAGCTCAGAGGCTGGGACACCACTGGGATGGGACTGTCTCTGTGCTGGAAGCCCTGATGTTTTTACAGAGGTGGACACAAGAATTGCCAGTCACGGTCACCACATTGACTGCAGCTCCTCAATGACTCCTGTGTCTTTGGCCAGATAGAAATGACATACATTATTTCCATAATCCTAACACATTTGCTGGACAGAAATTATTAAGGATAACAACTGAAATATACACTGACAAGGAATATTCCTCCCTGAACTTATTCCTACATCCCCCTCATATTGCCAAGCTATGATGAAAGCCATCAGAAACAACCTGCTGGAGTGGGCATCCAGCTTTTCACTCCTGTGCCGTTCATGGAGAGCTCAGGACTGCCCATATTAATAGAAACGTTGTACAACACCACTGCTGTAAGTAAAAGGCACTGTCTTCTTCAGAGGTGCTCTCCAGATACAAGTTTTTGAGCATTTCTTTCCTAAATGCTAATATTTCCTTCCTAACCTAGACAGCAAGAAAGGCTTTCCTGAGAGTTGCAAGTTCCTGTGACTTCTGAGTTGAGTATTAATTAAACAAAGAGCTGGAGTTTCTCAGTTTAGTGGAGCTAATTTCTTTGCCTTCAAAGCATGGTGACAGGGTACTAGGATATCTATCTTACAGACCAGCAAAGTGCACTGATAAGCAGGAGAACTTTTCTCCTAATTTTCAGGCAAACATGGACAAAAAATCTTCTCTCCCCTTCACCTGCCCAAAAAACAAYCATGAACAACCATTTTCTGAAGAGCAGTTAATTTTTATAAGAAGAGGTTCAGCAACAGGCTGCTGTCTTCCAAGAGCAGTTTATGGTATTACAGCAGCTCTCCAGAGGATCAGACATAGAAAAAGTAAACCTATATATTAAGATAGAAGAAGAAGACAAATGCTGTCACACTCGGTATGGAGCAGAATTAGTGCCATGGCATCTGAGAAGGTCATCTCTGCTTGGGTTGTCTTTTCTTGTGATCTTGTTGCTCCTCTCCATCATCTGCCTTTCTGAGTCTTTCTGAATCACTCTGCAATGCTTTGAGGGTTTTCTTTTTTTCCTCTTCCTTTTTTGAAATGTTAATACACATAAAGCATTTTTTAAAGATTTGACTGTTCCAAGCCTGACAAATTGACTTCAAGACTGGATAATGTGAGGAGGAATTCAGTTTTGGAAACCTGACAGCATCAACAGTCCCTAGGCCCCTGGTGTCTTTCAAAGGAGCACTGAGTATCAGAGCTGATTGAAACAGCTTTTCTGTAGGAAAGCCCATTTGCAAAAAGATCAAAATCAACTGTAGCCTTAACAGCAAGTTTTTAAAGAGTTTTCAGAAAAAAAATAAGAAAGAAGAAGCAGAAAAAAAATTTCTCTTTTTTTTTTTTTCTCAAAATAAATTGCCAGGCAATCGTTATTCCAAATCATTGGGCTTTGGAGGAAGACAGAAGCTGTGCAGTGTCACAGAGGAGGCACCTCAGACTGACCCAATCCCACACTTCTAGTCCTATCTACATTAAAAAAGAAAAGATCAGCCAAGGGATTGCACTTCAACACACACAGCTGGTCACTTTGCTGGTTATGGAGTTATGTCAAAACGTAGTGTGGACCTGTCACAGAATCTCATAATGACTGAAGTTAGCAGGAATCTCTGGAGATCATCCAGTCTAAACCCCCAGTTCAAACAGAGTCAGTTAGAGCAGGTTGCCCAGGGACATGTCCAGTCTGGTTCTGAATATCTCCAGAGATGGAGACTCCACAACCTCTATCATCAACCTGTCCCAATGTTCAGTGATGTGTTTGCTGAAAAAAAATGCAGACATCAGACAAGAAACTTTCCCATGCCTATCACAACACTGTCATGAGCTGAAGCCCCAGGGAGCTCCTCCTTCCTTTGGAGCATGAAGTCACAGGCTACAGCTAGGGGCAGAATCTACATTGTCTGGGCCATGGATCAGGTCTACACAAGTCTACTCCTGTGCCCTGAGTTTCAGGGATAATCTTTGGTGCTTGGAGGCTGGCTCATTGCATCATCCCTGTCTGGTGTTTAATATGGCTCCCCCATGCTGGAGCTCCTTCTCAAGCCGAAAGTTGAGCTGATTCCTGCAACCAAATGAACACATCCTATACGCATTGTGCGCTCCTCTCCTGATTTATAACACTTCCTTGAGCAGGGCTCACTGGCATCCTGTGTCCTTGCCTCATTCAGGGAAGGTTTGTAACTTCATTCAAGGCCAAAAATACCAGAGGATGTCAGTGCAATGATTCAGCATCTCTGAAGTGCATGAAGGCTGCTAAAAGGACCAGGTTTCCAAAAATCAGATATACCTTTCTTTTCCTTCCTCAGGTCAAAAAGACTATTTTTAAACAATCCTCTTTATCAGAGTCTCCTTAACCATCATTTCAGGTATGCATTTCCATGTACTTTCCAGTTATTGCTTTTTCTTGCCTTACCCTGTGATCCCACATGGACCTTGGCAAACAAAAAGGGACGTATGACACAAGGGAAGGTGTCTGGGAGCATATGTGGGGCCATGGAAGAGGGCTAATTCAACTGCCTCCCTGTATTAGTGAGCAGGAGTCTCTGTTCTGGCRCTGATCCTTAGAAGGCCTCTTTCTTTGACACTGGAGGTGGGGAATAGGTGTTCTTCAAACATCTGCTTTGCTCTATTTGAGGTGTGTAGGTTTGTGTTTGTGAGTCTGTAAGGCCCTGCAACAGCTCAAAAGAAAATGATAAATGCTGCTTGGCGAAAAGCTTTTTGCAGACAGGCTGATAAACAGCAAAAAGARTCAAGGCTCAAGTATCATAAACTCCTCTGCTGCCTGGCTGCTCTGCACTAGGATGGGATGTTGCATAGTCTTGCTGCTAGGCTGGGAGAAATGAATCCACACCAGCACATGTATTTTCTCCCACTGATACTCTCATCCTTCCCAGACAGAGAACATCAAGATCTTTTAAAGCCAGCTTGAACTTGGAGTTGTGCTAATGTTAGCAGGACGGACTTGCAGCGTGTCTTGCCACATCACTAGTCAGGCAGACAGGGTTAGAAAACATCTCAGATGCACTATTTGGCCATGGTGTTGCTGCTTTTGGAATCACGTTTTTGCATTTCCATGCTTTTTGGCATTAATTAGCCAGTTTCAATGTAAGGATAAGCCTTCATTTAGGCTGCTCTCACTGTTGTCTATCTAGGCTACCACACACCTGCTTTGAGAGGGAAGGATTATGTCTGCACTGTGACTGATTTATCTTAGATGGAATAAAAGATGAAAGCTCAGAGTCTGATTCCCAGTCAAAATGAGCACCTCACCAGTACTCTTTTCTCACTATTTCTCCTCTTGCTGAGTGCAGCTGAACTGCAGCAGTTCCCTGGCTGTTGGATGCGTATGATTTGGTTTCCTGACTTAAATATTGGCCCTCTGAGGATTCTAGTTCACAACCTACATAAGCAGAAGTCTGCTTGTAGTTTGACTTCAGTGCACATTGGCCCAGTGAAGGCCCAGTGAACCCATGAGGAGAAAAATGCACGCAGCAATGACCTGTGCAGTTTGCTTCCTCCTTGTCATCAAAGGTCCTAAGCCCTGAGTGCTAATTGCAGTGCCCCTAAAGTCCATTTGTGCACATTACAAGGGGCTGAGAAGGTACCTAAAATCTTATATCACTGCCCAAACATGTCACGGAGCTGAACCTCATTATAAATGGACATTAGAGCTCCTCCCCACGTCCTTATGCATTCATGTTGTGTCTTAGTGACTAGCCATTTATGGAAAAATATGTGCTTTGGAGAGTATGAGCTTCTACCACAGCAGCACTCTGCCCACGCCTACAGGGCTGTTCCTCTTGCCAGCTTCCAGCCTTGGCCACATTCACAAGATTTATCCGTTGGGAAGAAACGGGTGGTGGGTGCATCCTGTGTGCCTTTGGGAAGGAATGTGCACCAGTCTGTGAGAATAATCTACTGCATATGCCGAACACCAAGAATGTTAGGCAGGCAGATCCCATGGGACTAACCTGCACCTCTCTGCAGTCACTGCTGGGAGCAGTTCTGAGCAACAAGCATCAAGTACTCATGGCTGTGAGGAGCACAATGCACAGTAAAAAAAAAAAAAGAAAAGAAAAAAATCATAGCCCTTCTCCTTATCCTTTTTGACAGCCTTTTTGATGAGATTCTTCTGAAGCTCTGATTACTTTCCTTCCAACTCCTTTGCTCTTTTTACATGGCTCAAACTTAGCTGGAGTTAAACCTGTGCAGATCTACAGTAACAGAAAACAAAACCCAGATGCTGAATCTCTTCTTAGTTAGGTACAAACAAGCATCAGCTGCACTGCAGCTGATGGAGTTAGTTACATCAGTTTTATAGCTTATGAAAGTAGAAGACTGGTGATGAAAGATGTGTATTATTTTGGAATTCTTGTTCTTAGTCTTTTTTTTTTTTTTTTTCTCCATAGAATGGGGTGCAAAGCCAGATTTCTCTTCCATGGCCAGCATGGATTTTCTCCTTATACAAACTATCATTGGTGGAGGCCATTGCGAAGACCCCTAAGGAGCTTCCCTGGCAATGCTGTGCTCCTGGTGTCCATGGGACCTCCACCACTTACCTCACGGGAAAAGGGGAATAAGTAGGGTGAGGGGACAGAATTAACATGAAAGTCCTGAAGGACCCCCAAGAATATCTTCCTCCTCCACAGAAGTAGGCTACTTGTGAGGAGCACAGGGAACCTCTCACAGCTTAGCCTAGCAGCAATTTTCACTCAAAATAAGAGAAACCTGCAACAGTCTCCCATCTGGGATCCAGTGCCATGATTTGCACAGAYGATGGCTGTTCTGCACAACATGGGCTACAAGCTGATGAGCTTGTATGTTCTGAACTCATTTGCGTTGAAGCTGCTTATTGAGGCACCTGAGCTCTGTGCTGAATTGCTCTGGCTGGTCAGCTGAGCGTGCTGAGCATCTTGTATGAGGAGCATAATCTCCTTGTGTGACGTGGGAGTTTGTGACTGCTTGCTGCATGTGCATGTCCCCTTTCTGCTATGGGACAGGTGTATTTACTGCTGGTTTTGGACCACTTAAAATATCTTTGGCAAGAGGCTATTCTGTGAATTGGAACCAAGTCAGACACACCTCTGAGGTCATTGCTGCCATGAAATCACCAGCTAGGCAAGGTGTTCAGGACCTTTAAGGACTTCCCTTCTGTTTTTTTTAACGTTTTTCCCTGAGTCTAATCAAGGGCAACTGGACTCCATCAAAGGAACAAACAGAAATCCTATATAAATTCAAAAGAAAAAAGAAATGCAGCAGGGAAGCCATGACATCTGAAGACACCATATATCTCACGTCACCACCAGCCCCTTCCCCTCCTTCTTTGGCTTGGTGCATTTTGCAAGGGGTTAACTGCCAGATGAGATTAAAAAAAAAAATGCAGGTGTCAGCTTCCTGCCATCTTCCCTTCATTCTCTGACTCCTTCCTGAACTTGGGGACAGCAGCAGCAGCAGGAGCAGAGGCATGGAAGAGCACAATCTTTGAAATGTCGCGACTGCCTCTGAGTGATGAAGACAACAGACGTGTGGCAAAGCTGATTGTTGCTTGGAGATGGTTTTAATAGAAAAACTTATCTTCAGGATCGTTTCCAGGACATTAACATCTCTTTGAGGTGCCTACAGTCAAAAAAGATGAAAAATTGGCTGATGATACCAAACCGGGAGGAGTGGTTGATACAGCAGAGAGCTCTGCTGCCATTCAGAGGGACCTGGACAGGCTGGAGAGAAGGGCAGAGAGGAACCTCATGAAGTTCAGCAAAGGCGAGTGCGGGACCTTGCACCTTGGGAGGAATAACCCTATGCACCAATGCAGGTTGGGTTGACCTGCTGGAAAGCAGTTCTGCGGAGAAGGACCTGGGAGTCTGGGAAGTCAACAAGTTAACCACGAGCTGGCAATGTGCCCTTGTGGCCAAGGCCAATGGGATCCTGGAGTGCGTTAGGAAGAGCGTTTTTCAACAGGTTCAGGGAGGTGATCCTTGCCCTCTGCTCTCCTCTGGTGAAGCCACCTCTGTCCAGTTCTGGGCCCCTAAAGGGACATGTTGCTACTAGAGAGTGTACAGCAAAGGGCAGTTAAGGTGATGACAGGGCTGCAGTATCTCTCTTCTGAGGAGAGGCTGAGCTGGGGCTGTTTTGCCTGCAGAAGTATCATAGAATCATAGAATGCTTAGGGTTGGAAGGGACCTGTAGAGGTCATCTAGTCCAACCCCCCTGCACACGCAGGGTCTCCTAGAGCATGTGGCACAGGGTGATGTCCAGGCGGGTTTTGAAGATCTCCAGAGAAGGAGACTCCACCACCTCTCTGGGCAGCCTGTTCCAGTGCTCTGTCACCCTCACTGGTAAGTAATTATTTCTCAAGTTCCTGTGGAACTTTTAGTGCCTCCATTTGTGGCCATTTCCTCTAGTTCTATCACTGGCCACCACTGAGAAGAGGGCAGCCCCCTCCTCCTCACTCCCTGTCTTGAGATATTTATATRCATTAATCAGGTCCCCTCTCAGTCTTCTCTTCTCCAGGCTGAACAGCCCCAGCTCTCTCAGCCTTTGCTCATAGGGAAGATGTTCCAGGCCCCTAATCATCCATCTGCGCTGGACTCTCTCTAGCAGCTCCACGTCCCTCCTGCACTGGGGAGTCCAGAACTGCACACAGGACTCGAGGTGCGGCCTCACCAGGGCTGAGTAGAGGGGCAGAATCACCTCCCTCGACCTGCTGGAGACGCTCTGCTTAATGCACCC
>PTEX01000111.1:2220344-2297933 GCA_003342815.1 Eudromia elegans | reverse complement strand
CTAAAGGGCTGCCCTTGAGAGTTGTCAGCCCTATCTGGGCTCTGTAGTTCCTGGGGACCAGCCCTAGCAGAGAAGACTGAGGCAAAGAAGACAGTTAGTAACTCTGCCTTCTCCACATCCTCCGTTAYCAATGCACCCTCCCCATTCAGCAAGGACCGACATTTTCTCTACTCTTCCTCTTGCTGCTGATGTATTTGTAGAGTCCCTTCCTGTTATCCTTGACGTCCCTCGCTAGTTCTAATTCCAAGTGGGCCTTGGCCTTCCTCGTCGCACCCCTACATTCTCTGACAATGTTCCTATATTGTTCCCACATCTGAATGAGGGGGGATCTTATCAGTATATGTAAGTATCTTAACGGAGGATGTCAAGAGGATGGGGCCAGACTCTTCAGTGGCGCCCAGTGATAGTACAAGAGGCAACAGGTACAACTGCAACACAGAAAGAAAACTATAACTTTTTTCCTGTGAAGGTGACAGAACACTGGAACAGTTTGTCCAGGAAGGCTGTGACATCTCCATCCATGGAAATACTCAAAGCCACCTGTACAGGGCTGCCTCTCTGCTCCCACAGGCCATAAAACTTCCCCTCTTCCTGGCAAATATGCATATGGCAGCCGATCATCTTAAAAGAGGAAACTCAGCTGGAAAAGTATCTCTGTAGAAGAAAAGAGACATAAAGCCTGCAAGCTACAACTCCTAATGGAAAACTGCAGCATCTCAAAATACTTAAGTGGCTGGTCAAAAATTCAATTTAATTAATTTGGGTTACATGTTAAGAAAGTCTTCCTAGCAAAAGCTTTTTACCACACACACAGATGAGAGGCAAACATTTGTCCAGCCAGAAGTAAAGAATCTGATGAAAATTTGATAGAGATTTTCAAGTACTCAACTACACTCAGATGTAAAACCTCCCAGTACGTAGACTTCATTTCAAGTCATGGTTGTCAGACTTGGTCCACAACACTTTCTTTCCCTCTCCATTATTTGAGTGATGAATAAATCCCTGGACACAGAATAAATGTAGCTCTGAACAAAGTGCTAATAAAAGTTGCTCTTGCAGCATTTCCAGCCAAAATAATAGCAGGAAAACATCAAGAATTTGGGGCAGATCTTTCAGCTCTCGTTAGATTTTCAATCCAGTTCTTTATATCCATATTTATGGGTAAGTAGCTCCATGTCCAGATAACCCTCTGGCCACGGGATTCAGCTCAGCCCTCAAAAGTTGATTCTCATGACCCTCTCTCTTCCTAATAATATCCTACTGTGGCTGTACTTGTAGCTTCAGAGACCTCTTCTCAGAATGAGTCAGCTGCAAAAGTGGGTAGACTGATGCACAACCCTGTACCTCCCTACAGGGCAGACCACCTGCTCCGGACTGTCACTGTGTGATGCTGGTACCCCCTCAACTTGGCAGCCAGCTCTCATGTTCCTTGGGATCTGCTGAAAGCCAGAGAGGATCTAGTCTTGCCAGGCATGAGCATACTTGTAGCCTGTTAAGTTAGACTGGACAGCAATTGCCAGGGGATATCCATGGAGTAGAGAAGGTGCCAGAGAGAAGCCAGTACTTCTGCTCTGGACACACTGTCTCCATGTCAGAGCTACAGAAAAAAAATGTTCAGGAAATGCCGTTTCTTCTCTTTGTGCAGCAATGTCTCATAACCAAAGCTGAAAACCTTTTGGAAAATATTGACACCTTTTTTTTTGACACAAAAGCATTCTTATTCTAAGGCCTGGAATAAAACATGTTGGCAGGAATGGCAGCAGGACCCAACCTTCCCTCCCCAAGGCAGCAGCACGGCGGCCGAGACACGCTCTCCTGCCCCCAAGACAGGAAGGATTTCTGAGGGTGGCGCCACTGGAATGGAAACAAGCAAATGTGGCATCCATATGAATGGCAGGGGAGGTACAAGCTATAGGGGCAGTTGAGGGCTAAAGGACAGAGCTGACAGACATATCTGTACTGGTCATGAACCCTCACAGGCCATGAACTATGTCAATGTTTCTGACCCTTGAAGGAAGGACAGGCTACAGCATCCTCCCAATGGAGCAGTGAGCACAAGACCCTGGCCAGTTTTAATGTGTAACTTGGGATATTTATAAAAGGTTAGAATGTCTTGGCTGAGACAAAGAGGGATCCAGATTCAATTGCCCAGTCCAATGGCTTCCTTGGAGAACTTGCTTTAGTCCACTGTTGGATTCCAGTTAGATACATGGGTTTCCAACTTTTAGGGTAGGTTTCCTAGATTTGGAGTTAGTTTATCTATGAGGATTTCTCAGCTTAGCTTGCTGACATTGTTCCATTTTGAAAAAATAATGACATATTTACTGAAGTGAGGATTGCTAAACCCGTTTTTTATATTATCTTCAGAACTAAGATGTAATCATAAAAGATCACAGGAAGACTCTTTCTTGAGTGTGAAGATATTTAAGTCTTGGAATCTGTGTCAAGCGCTATTAAAATTCATCAAATCCTATCCCAACTTTGGGCCACAAAGATGATTAGGGGTCTGGAACATCTGCCCTATGAGCAAAGGCTGAGAGAGCTGGGCCTCTTCAGCCTGGAGAAGAGAAGACTGAGAGGGGATCTGATCAATGTATATAAATATCTCAAGACAGGGAGTGAGGAGGAGGGGGCTGCCCTCTTCTCAGTGGTGGCCAGTGATAGAACTAGGGGAAAAGGCCACAAATTGAGGCACCAAAAGTTCCACAGGAAATTGAGGAAGAATTTCTTAACGGTGAGGGTGACAGAGCACTGGAACAGGCTGCCCAGAGAGGTGGTGGAGTCTCCTTCTCTGGAGATCTTCAAAACCCGCCTGGACATCACCCTGTGCCACATGCTCTAGGCGACCCGGCGTGTGCAGGGGGTTGGACTAGATGACCTCTACAGGTCCCTTCCAACCCTAGCCATTCTATGATTCTATGATTCTATGCTGTAATAGACTTGTACGTCTTTCATGTCCCAAGCATGCAAAGCAATCTCCTTACAGCCCCTCCATCTAACAGAAAGATATTTCTAGGCTATATCAATGTTTGTAAAGTGCTTTACAACTCATATGTGAAAAGTTCAAAGCACTATGGTCTGTACGGTTGCTAATATCAGCTGGGTCCCCTAGCAAGGATGCTGTGGTTTGCATATTTGAGTGGGTAATCTTATCATTTGAAGTATGAACTGGTCTCAATCTATTTTTTTGGCATGTTTGGCTCCAGACTTCCCTTCAGCAGCTGACATATGGGTTTTATTGTTCAATTGACTTTCTTCTTGAACAAACCTCTTGACTGAGGCACATATGAAGAGCGGCAGGGAGACATTCCTCTCTGTGTATGTTTGAGTCTGTCTGTGTTCTTGCTATGTGGTCGCAGGCAGCGCTGGGACCCTGCCTGTTACTAAGTTCTTTGTTTCCCAGTCTCCAAAGCCAGATGGTGCATCCTGACACTCCGTGGCACTTTACATTACCTCTGATCCCTGAACTCATTACAAACAGGGATGAGATGTCCCCACCATGGCTGYTTATAGCTCAGGGATGTCCTGTTAGTTTCCACGATGGTACTCGAACAGGCTGCATCAGAAACCAAGGAAGAGCAGATGCTGGCAGGCCACTTTCATTTCAGGGCTCTTTTCTTGCATTGATCTGCAACACAGTGTTTTTCTCCACACCTCTGTATTAGTTCTGCTTATTGTTAATCAATTTATTACTAATTATGTTATTATGATGCCACAGGGCTGCATTCTGCATAAACACAAAGCAAGAGATGTTCCCTCATCATCTCATGCAAAGCAAGGATAAGAAGCAGAAGTATTGGAATTCAGTTTATGGACAATCCTTTTCCTTATTCTTGTCATAAAATGGATGTAAAATGCATATGATTAAGAACATATGTGTACCTGTTAGCCTTTGCTTACATGAATTTTACTAGCAGCTTCTGTGATGCTTACAAACACAACTCAAGGAGTGCTGTGAGAGGGACCTCAATGGCTGTGAACCTAATGGTAAATGTTAGGACTAACACCTGGCTTCTATTACCACTAATTGCAAACATTTATACAACTATTGCCTAACTCACACAAGTGATGTTTTCATGTGGTGCTCCAAACAAAATCAATGCAATGATCCCTTTCTCATTCTCCCAGAAGTTGRTGGAAACTGATTAAGACAATTTCAGTTTAAAGTGGGTTCTCTCTTACTGCCAATCATTGGAAGATTTTAGTCTGCCTTAGAGTCAGAGCCTAAACATACATTCAGGTAGTTAGATATCCAGGAAGTTTAGTCATGGGGAATGACTGCAACACTGGGCCCCTACAGACAATCTGCTTCCTGCAGAAGCATATAGTATTATACATATTGTATAGCCCAAGGAAATGATGGAATCATTGGGCAGCTGAGGTTAGCAGGGACCTCTGGAGATCACCCAGCCCAACCTCCTGCTCTGCCGGGTCACCTAGAGCACATTGCCAAAGGCCACGTCCAGTCTGGTCCTGAATATCTCCAAGGATAGAGACTCCTCAGCCTCTGTTTGCAACCTGTCCCAGTGTTCAACCACCCTCACAGAGAGAATCCATATGCCAGTTCCGGATCTTGTCTCAGATAGCAAAGCACTGCTATATTCTTTTTTTCAAGAAGACAGTGAAGTCTGCTATTCACAAGTTTAGGTAACAGCAGTATATCTCGCAGTTGTGATCTGCTATGTTTTCTATTATGTCTAATAAGAGATGAGCTGAATTGCATGCTTTCATAAAGTGAAGGCAACAATAAGAACCCTGTTCAACCCAGGTTCTCACCTTTTCAAAGCTTATAGAAACTGCATTGCCTAAAAATGTGAAAACTCTAAAAAGGCTAGCTGGAACTTTTCCAAAGTTTTAAAAAAAATAATATTTAGTTTGTCAGTAAAAGCTCTGTTTTATTAGAAAACAAAGCTGAGAATACACTTGAGGCCTCTAAGGAACAATGGGACCAGGTCCCTTCTGCCACTCACAAAAAATTAGCTCTATGGGATGTCTGTTAGGTGGCTCTGCATGAACTGAATCTCTTCTAGTTTCTTTCATGTGGGTCTTATTGAAGTTTCTAGAGGATTAAGATTCATGGGGAGGCAATAGGTCATTTATAGTTTTTGGCCATGTTTTATAATGTGCTACAATTTCAGGTCATTTTATCTCCATAAGAATCTTTATTTGCTTTCCTGCCTGAGTGTTCCGAGGGTGGATTGGTTATTCCTGAAAGCAAGCATCCTCACCATGTCTGCAGCTAAACAGATCGCAGAAAACCATCCTAAAAGAATCCATTAATCATATTGAACTGGTACAGGACTGCAACATTCCGAGAGGAGACAAAAACTGATAGCGACAATTTGCAGTGAGGYTGATTAAGGACCAGGAATCCAAAATGCAAAGTTTGTGGTGGATGGCACCCTCAGACCAGCACTGCTCTCCTTGGGCTGCAAGGGGATACGGTCCCTATCATGTGTATGGTCCTTGACACGCGCTGCTTATGCGTGTCCGCACAGATGGCCATGCGCACAGCCCACTCCCACGGCCTGCAAGCAGCTGCACCTGTGAGGCCAGTGCCCAGGGCTCCCTGAAAGAGGCTGTTTAATGTGCAGGTGCGGGAAGAGGAGGAAGCATGGCAGTGAATAGAGCAAAGCTGGGCTTTCAGCTTTTTCACCCTTTAAAGGATGAAAACATATAGGAAGATGTCAGAAACCATCTGACATCTGAGGTGAGGGAAGCCCTGAGGCCTGGCTAGGAGCCAGAGGGTTTGCACTGGCCATAGCCAAGATGACACAGCGGGTTGGGGAACAGGAAACCATTTGTGCTGCCTCCAGTCCCACGGATTTGGCTCTTGGAGTGGCAGAGAGGGAGGGATGGAGATGGTGCTGGTGGAGGGGAGAGGGATGGCACCAGCCTGTGGTGCTACCAAGATCCTGGCCAAGGTCCTGCTGCCCATTGTGCAGGGAATCACTTTCTGCTTGCTTCAGGATGTGTGTGTAGAGTCTGCAGTGAGGGGAAAAAACACAAATTAACCCTATTGACATTAACCCTTGTAGTGGTACTGCCTTCTGCTCTGCTGAACCAAGGAGCACTCCGAGGGACGGTGAATTAGATATCCCTTTCTTCCATGCAGAGAAGGGTACAAATCTCTGCGAAAAAAAGTTCTTAGTAAAACTTATGTCCCAGTTTTCTATTTCTCTACCCCTATTTTCACTTGGTTTCAGAATTCCCGCATGCTGCACAGTCCTGAAAAAGCCCAGGCACAATAAGGGAGGCTCATTGGGCAGAACTCACTGTCCTAGAGAAGACATTCAAGGCTATCATTGAAAATGGGTGTGAAAAGTACAACTGTCCAGCTTTCCTAATCAATAAAATATGATTCAGGAAGTGAGGAAGCCCCCTAAAATAGATTTCTGCAAAGATGCTCAAGTTTTATGACCACCTGTGCCAAATCATTTCCAAACCCAGACCAAGACAAACCAAATCAAGTTTCCTTTTTTTTGGTTTGTTTGCATTTTAAAAAGAAATCCTATGGGATGTTTCTATTTTTTCTCAATGAACTTTAGATTACTTGAAATGAAACTTTATTCCAAAATGAACAATGACCATCTTCTGACCTTGCTGAGGTTTTCCTGTTTTCCAGCTAAAGCCAATTCTAAGAATTTGATGTAAATACCTTTGATTTGAAGAAGAATTGGGGGCATTTAGGTTGAAGTAGTGTTCCTACATTTGCTCAGGAGTCACTATGGAGCTAATTCCTTCTGTCTGCTTTCACTGACAAAACAATGTTTAATGAGGAGGGAGGAAAAGAGAGAAGAAAAGAAAAATAAACCCAAAGACCTGTGATCTGAAGTCTCAAAAGCCTTGGCTCCTCGGGGCTGTAGAAGAGATGCCCAGCACCTCAGTGAGTGCAGCTCACATTATTAACACTTGGTGAGGAGGTGACAGAGTGAGGAGCAGGAAGTCCCTCCCCTAGAGAGCTCCTAGAGTGACTTATTCCTGCAGCGACCAATGGCATCATATCCCTGCTGCATGCTCCTTGGATTGTGCAGTGCATAAAGTACCCACCTCATGGCACAGTGCAGTTTCCCATGAGATCTAAAATATGCAGAAGAAATTTGCTTTATAGGAGCCTGTTCTGCAAGGCCTGAAGGAAGAACCAAAGTTTCCAGGCAATTTTAAACATGATGACAGGGCATTTATGCTAACAGTAGCACATCGGGATGAGAAGGGCAGGCTTCAAGCAGTGAAGGCAGGAGGGGCACATCACTAAAAGAGGCAGGAATCCCTGCAGAGCTGACCTGTGATCTTATCCTGACCTTGAGGAATGCACTATTTCAACTGGAAACAGTGGTGTCACCTGCCCACTGGGAGGATGATTCATGTCACCATCAGTCACAGACAAGGAGACAGGAGGTTATTCACTGCAGTGTCTGGAAGAATGGACAATGGCCACCAATCTGTGGGCAGTCTGCAGACTTTTATCCCCATTATCCTACAGTTGCTGGGAAGCAACCAGTGCTCATCTTTATGCTGAGAGTCCCAGCTGAAGTCATGAGCTTGGAGCATGGTTGGAACATCTCTAGGGCTGAAAGGAAACAAGCAGTGTGCAGAGGCTACCATTCCTTCTCGAGCTGAATGAATCATTTTCCAATATGATTCCAGTCACTAAAAACACAAGTTAAAAGAGAAAAAATATTTTTTAGTACTGTCTTCCTGATGGAAAGGTTCATGCTAGCAAATCAAAGCAGAAGTTAAGATGTAGGTTTTCAGCTTAGGGTTGATCCAGTTTTAAAATCTCTGTGAAAAAGAGAAAACTTATTCTGGACTCCACAGTCACCCGTCCAGATTAGGAACTGCTGCTGTGTTCCTAGGGAGTGCCAAGGAGAAGCAGTATATCTTTATTGCTTGCAAGTACAAGTGAGGTTCATTGTATGTGTATAAAAACAACTTTAACTGTATGAGAACTGTCAAAATGTTTATGAACTTGTAGTGAACTGAAATGAAACCTGGAAAAGACTCGCAGTCAAAGACAGCATGTAGTAAAGATACATGAGGCTAAACAAAACACTAAATAGGTCACCRAAAATACTAAACAGAGTCAATATACATGCTCTTGGGTGAGTTGGTCTTGGCCGTGTTTACTTCACCTGAGTATTTAGATGTCAATGCTGTGCAGAAGCGGAATCCCATGTGTCCTGTTTATCCCTACTAATTCCTTACTGCAAATTGTCTATGGTAGGGAATGTTAGATGTGACAAAGTTTATTCCCAGAAAATCTGAAAAATTCCACCATCAAACAAATTCATTCCACTTCACTGCACACTATTTTAGCACCTGTAGGTAAGGCCTTCATCAACTCGGCAGCAGTAGACCAAAGGGAAACTAATTCTCATTTTTCTCTGTTTTGTGAAAGAAAATATGGCACCAGACTTCCTCTAGTGKTGTTTTTTTATTTTGAAACGGTATTCACAGAATTAGCATTTTGCATTTTATTTACATATAGGTAAACAGCATTTAAATTTACAAAAATACACTGTGTTTTTCATTTGTAAAGCACAGCACTTACCAAAGAATAAGGCAGGTCCCGGTCTGTATTGTACAAGTAGGGGAAGGGGGCAGAGGGCATTGTCTTAAGTAATAAAATGAATAAGAGTGTCTTTGAGGTCCCAGAAACTCTTCTTTGAAAGATAAAATTTCCCAAGTGCTTTCTGCCCAAGCTTCTCATTCCCAAATTGTTTGCTGTCCCACTGCGCTCCTGTCTCTTCATCCAGCTGTGCTTAAACACTGCCTGTAAGACAGAGCGATGAACTTGGTCCCCATCTGTAGCACTGCTGTACTTTCAGTCTTGCCTTCTCTGCTCTTTCCAGCTCTGACACTTTAACTGCGGCTCCAAGTCTAATCAGGACCGTGCACTTCTCATCCTTCCGGAGCTACAGCACTGACTTTGATCCCCTGTGCAAATTAAAGAGTGGCGACAGGCATTGAGTAACCACTCCATGAACACCAGGCAGAGACCTACAGTTATGCATCAGGCTTGGCCAAAACAAGTACTCAAGCTGGTGTTCTAGTCACTAAAGCCTTCGTGTACTTTCCAATAATAAATCAAAATAAACAAACAAACAAAAAAATACTTGTTGTCAAAAATTAGACAAATACCAAAATGGTCAACAGCTTGGGAATATACAGGTTAATACCATGAAAAACTTCTACAGCACAAATACCGTAAGGAAGGTTAAAATTCTGAACAGTGTGTGCACAATCTCCCCTACCTGGGAGACTCTTCTACCCATCCTGATCATCATTTTGTTAAAAAAAAAAAAGAAAAAAGTGCCAAACTAAGAGGATCTAGAAAAGAATAACTTACTGATTGGGGATTTCAGTGGAAAGAATTATATGAAGGAATGAAAAAAAAAGACTGAATTAGGAAATTACATTATGTTTAATTCTATCCTCTGCCTTGTTCACATAGAAAACCAGAAATATGTGAAAATGTATGCACTCAGGTGGGAAGGAAATGATTTATAGCAGTCCAGTGGGACATAGCTAGCAGCTCTACATTAAAAAAATGTAGGAAGAGCCTCAGGAAAATGTCTTGATAGTGAGATGTGCTAGGTTGTTGATTGTTTTCTCAAAAGAATTGGTGGAAGCTCCATCACCTGGGAAATGTAAAACTTGTCTGGAACAAACAATAGAAATTGTCCCATTGGGATCAATTCTGTGTGGGGCCAAGCAAATTGGATGAGATCTACCAGCAGGTCTTTTCTAAGTTTAATTTTTGTGATGTCAAATCATACAAAAACCTATACAGTCTGAATTTAAAGAGCCAAAGCCTCAAGATGTCCACTTTGGATTCCAGCAGAGGCACAGGCTTTGCTCTGTGCTGAAAACTCTCTGTTCCACAATTACTTTCTGTTCACTTGGACCGAGTAAAAGTAAAATATGGAGAAAATACTTGGGTAAAGAAACCTGTAAAAAATAGAGTGGGGAGAGGAAGTGAATGTTGGACTTCTCCCAGTGACTTCCATAGAGCAGATGAAATCTGGTTGAAGACTGGAAGACGCACATAGACTGAAAGTATGTAGCTCACTTTTTGATGGGACTATGTCTCCCTTTATTATTCATGAAGGACTGCTATTATCCATGATAATGCCTGCGAGCAAACCAGAACCTGAAGATTACAAGGAGCGAAGGCATTCCAAGAAAATCAAAGTCTTATGATGGGCTATTAACTCTTCATTAAAATAGGTCCCCCCTGAAAGAGGGTGATGATTAGCGGTCTGATTTTGTCCAAGTCCCTTACTGAAGTTTATGAGATGGTTCAACAGGACACAAGTTAGTTAGAGAGAAGGTGTAGTGTGGTTCTGTATGGTCATTCCAAATCTATGTAAAGCCTCTTGCACCATTTTTCTCTTGTCATATGTCTTCCCTTCAAGCTGCATTTATGTGTGTAAGCACAAGCACGTGTCACTTCTCTAAGGCTACTGAAAAGAAGGTACATTACCCTTGTATTTTCAGCCTTATGCCTCATCTAGTTGTTAACCTGTTTTAGTAGGATACTGCAGTGCATGTACAGTATCTTCTAAGAGAAAATGCTCCATGGAATTATCCAGCCTAGAGCTAAAAGGCTCAAATGATGGATTTAAAGTTGCTTAGGGGTGGTAATAGTACAAACCATGCTCAGGTGCAAGGGCTTTTGTTATTTCCCGTGGAAGCTTGTATCTCATTGTAAGAAATTTTACTTGATAGGTTAGCTTAATGTCTTCTTTGCACAAGTTTCACATTTGTCTCAGCTGTAGATTTTCAATCAAAATACATGATTCCTCCCCATTTTTCACATCACCAAATTTATGTCTGTGCTGTGTCTGTGCTCCCCGCTTAGTCTTTTGCTAGCATACAAGAGCTGCACAGCTTGTATTTGAGGCTAGAATTCAGCCTTGTGATTTTATTTCCTGGATCAGGACCTGTAAAAAGATGCATTCCTGGAATCAGAAACTGTCCAAGCCCATCCTGTGCCCAGTGAGACACAGATGCCTTGCAGCAAGTCCTTTGTAAAATCAACAACAGTGTGTGAACCTAACAGCTCATTTTAAAAATAAAATTAAATAACAGGTCCTAAACAGAGCAATTTCCCTGTCCCAGACCAAACACAGTGAAGCTTTCCAGTTTCCACTACATCTCCTTCCTGCTTTACCAAAATTGGCACTTAGTCTGCAGCCAGGCTAAGAACAGAGCAGTCCTTAAATCTCATGGGCTGGCAGGAGCTGGTTCACAATCCTGACTTCATGCTCCTTCCTCTTCCTTTTCTCTTCTTTATCTCATGAGGAATTTTTTGTTCAGGGGACCTCCAAGACATGAACACCTTCCTAGCGCTCGTCTGGCCCTTGCTAGTCTTTGGTGCATGGGCAGAGACAAGAGCTGGGAGGAAAACTGGCAGCCAAGCAACCAGGGATGAAGAAGAGCTTAGTTTGATTTCCTTCATGCACCTGCTCCTGCCTGGCTGGTGCTGTGGCTGCAGAGAGTCCAGGGGCCATGATGACAGAGGAGTCCTCTACACCTCACGCTGCACAAACCCTGTCTTCACCAGCCTCCCACTTGAGCCTTCCTGGTTCCCAGAATTAAAGCCTCTGAGAAAATCCCCTCTGATTGCAACCTCTACAGCAGGAAATGTAGGAGCAATGCAAGTGCATTCCCTGCGGTTCTCCGAAGCCAGCGTGCCTTGGTGTCTCCTGACTTCCCCACATACTCTCAGTGCAACGGGACACCTGAGCCTGGCTCTGCTGTGTGGCAGATGCCTTGGCCCCACTTCCTCCAGCCCCTTGGGTTTACAGACACTCCATGGCAACCTGCAGAACCATCCTGAGGCACTGGCTTTTGGGCAAGGAAAGAAGAAAAACAATAGCTCAAAATATTCACTGCTTCTTCAGAAACTCCGACTATCCACAATCGCCTCTTCAGGGAAGCAGCACTGGGCCTCAGCGTGTGCCAGAACTATGAAACTGGGAACATGCGTTCTGAGGAGGTCCCAGAGCCCAGAGATATGGCTTGGTAAACTAGGATCCTTCATTTTCACGTCCTGCTCCATCTAAACAAACTCAGTACCTTGTCCTGCTCCGGTAAGGTCTGTAGCTTCTGACTCGTGCAGAGAAGCCATTCAAACTCAAGACGGCACAGGCAGCCTCTCACAGAAGGCAGAGCTATAATACATCTCTTCCTGAACTATCTTTCACTCTAAACAGTGAAACAATTTCCACTGTATGTTGTGATAAACAAATGCATTTGCCTAACCTGCTCCTGAATTTACTGTCTATCAAAGGGTTGGAGGAGCTGCTTTATCTTCAAAGCTTTTTGGAACCCATCAAGAAGATGACCCTTTGCATCCAAAGCCACTCTCCCTGAGTCCACTACTTATGAAAGTAGTGGAAGTGTAGCTATGCGCTCAAGTCACTGTTTCAAGAGGCTGGTGAAGACTGCACAGGTCACAGCCTAGCTTTAGTGCATGAATTTAATGCCAATAAACAGGGCTCTGACAGCAACTGTGGAAGTGACCGGAGGTGACTCTACTTAGCTCTAGGTACATGGCTATACCTGTGCAGCAGAGGAGAGCCTGAAAACACTGACCTATTTTATATAATCAGTTAAGCAGATACTGGCTGATTATGCTGATTTACACTTGACTTGAGCAGGTGAGGAAATGTATTTAAGTTGTAGCTGCAGTCAAAAGTCTTCTGGCAAAAGCAGGACATCACTTTCTAGTATGCTTGGGTCAGCACAGGATTGCAAATGCTGCACTTTCCAAATTAACATTCTGTCTTCATTCCTTCGCTTCTTTGAAAGCAGTATTCAGAAACTATTTCACATCCTTGTCAATAGCCCCTTTCTCCTCTCAATCACAGAAGAGAGGTGGCCAGTCTTTCCTCTAGCAGGGAGCACTTCAGCTCATGAGTCAGGAGGAAGAGAGGCAGTGGAGGACAGGCAGCCAGGAAGAGGATGGGTGCTGATGTCCATCAGTGAAGATAGAAAAGCTGCCAAAGAGGTGCCAGGGTGTCAGGTGGTTCCTTCCAGGGTGTGTGTGAAGGTGGTTTCCAAAGATAAACACTGAGCTTTGTGCTTCCACGTTATGGGCTGGCGTAATCCACTGGGCACTAACTGAAGGGGCAAAAATAACATGAGACCTGATCCTCTCAAGGAATTAAGAATGCAGAATTCCTCCAGGGGTTTACCTGATACTTCACTGACCTCTCACTCTGATGAATCCAACATTAAGATTGTTGGCCTTATATCAAAGGCCTGGACATCGACAAGCTCAACCCGAGTATTTCCCTGCTCATTACAGGAACTTTGCAAATTTTGTACCATGACATTTCTGCAAACCACTGGACTGCTGACACCCCCCGTTCTGTGAAATGGAAGCTGAGAGACACAGTGTAATATTCGCCCTTAGATTTCAATGAAATATTCATTGCAGGCAGATTCCCACCCAGACCCAGAGGCACAGACACACCTCCAGGCATAACTGGACCTCCAGTGTTTGGTTAAGAATTCATGTTCCAAGGCTTTTAAAATGTTATTATTTTGTGTTTTTTCCCCTCCCTTCTTTGCCTTAGTGCCACGCACTTCCTAGGGTAGAAATGAGTAAGAGAAAAAAAACAATGATGGAGACAGACAAACAAGAAGAAACATCTGTCAGCCAAATGTTCTGTCAAAATTAACGCTCCAATTTTCAGCCTCCTGCCTGAGGGTGAAGCTGGATAGGTGCCCAAGAGTCAAACAAGACCTGAGTAGAGAAAGCATCAGCACAGCCAGTCATACAGGAAAAGGCAGAATTTTTGTGGAATCTTCACTCTTTCCTGCTGGTTTCCTGCTTACTACATGTGAGCAACAGACAGCTTTTGTACTGGAAACTGCAGCACAGCAGCTATTCTGGCATGACCAGATTATGAAAAAAACCCCCACTGATAACCCACTGCCACTAACCTGACGTTAACCATTTTTTGTCGTGTATGATCCAAATTCTTTATGTTTATTTATTTATTTATTTATTTATTTATTTAAAATTCCATTGGTAAAAATCTATCAGCCATCCTGCATCAGGGATGACATGAATGCTAAGTCAGTGAAGTTACCAGTTCTGTAGATCACAGCATCATTATGGTTGGAAAAGACCTTCATGATTATTGAGTGCAACCATAAGTTCTTCAACATCATTCTGTTAAACCATGTCCGTAAGTGCCTCCTCTACACATTTTTTCAACACTGCCAGAGATGACTCCACCACTTCCTTGGGCAGCCTATTCCAACGCTAAACTACTCTTTCCATGTAGAAATACTTCCCAATGTCTAACCTGAACCCTAAGGCCATTTCCTCTTGTTCTCTCTATAGTTATTCTGGAGAAGAGACAGACCCTCACCTCATTACAACCTTCTGTCAGGMAGTCATAGAGAACAATAAGGTTACTCCAGATCCTCCTCTTCTGCACACTAAATAACCCCGGCTCCCTCAGCTGCTCCTCCTAAGGTCTATGCTCCAGCCCCTTTCCCCATCTTCGTTGCCCTTCTCTGGACATGCTCCAGCACCTCAAAGTCTTTCCTGTAGTGAGGAGCCCAAAACTGAACCCAGGATTGGAGGTGCAGCCTCACCAGTGCTGAGCACAAGGGGACAATCCCTTCTCCAAGTCCTGCTGGCTACGCTGTTCCTGATACGAATCAAGAGGTCCTAGGCCTTCTTGGTCATCTGGGTATGGAGCTGGCTCTCGACCAATGCCCCTAGATCCTTTTCTGCCACACAGCTCTTCAGCCACTGCCCTCAGCCTGTAGCGCTGTGTGGGGTTGTCGTGGCCAGGTGCAGGGCCCAGCCCTTGGCCTTGCTGAACCTTATTGGACGGTTGGCTGCAGCCCATCAATCCAGCAYGTCCAGATCCCTCTGCAGAGCCTTCCCACCCTCAAGCAGATCAACTCTTCCTCCCAGCTTGGTGTCATCTGGGGTTTTGCTGAGGGTGTACTCACTCAGCCCCCTCATCCAGATMATTGATAAAGATGTTAAAGAGGACCAGTCCCCAGCACTGACCCCTTGGGAACACCACTCACAGTCGCCACACATACATGCACAGGTAGCTCCTTGTGCAGTTATTCCGTCACACTCATAATAGTTTCTGTTACTGATGTATATTGGTGAACATGGTGTATTAATTCAGGAAAATCTTTCTCTCAGAGGCTTTGCTGGCACAAGGACTAATGCCATGTCTCTCACTTGAAATGTCTGTTATTAAATAACAATAAATGACACGAGCTTTTGCTGAGATGTTTCTTTCACTGTGTTACAGACCTGCAGTAGGTCAGAACTGGTTTGATTTACTGCAGAAACTTCACCCAGAATCAGACCGTGCATGAGACGCGTGAGTGTTTATATCAAGATTAACTTTAACCAAAGCCATAAGCTTGGTGAGGGGCTACATGGAGCCTTCCCAGGGCCTTTACAGTATTTTGCATAGAAAGAAGGAAAAAAAAATCTTAAAAATATATCATAATGCAGTTTTAGAATGTACACTGTATACTGCACTGTAAACCTGACGCACCTGAGAACAAACCTGTTAGACCAAATGAATTTTCTTTTGTTTGAGAGAAAAAAGCCTCAAGTCCCGTCACAAGAAACTGGCCTATGAGCAACTGCTAGTGATGGGAGGTTTAAGAGATAACTTGCTAACCAACATTTTTGTTTTCATTAGAGCTCAAATGTGATTAATTCCTGTGGAATTTGTTGTAATAATATTAGTCCTGGTTACCTCATTTGTTATACATGTTGCAACCATTACGACTCCAATGTGTTGCCTGGAAGATACTGAGCTTGCAGTCATCTGTGCTGTACCTGCTGAGAGGATAGCTAGACCTCCTCATCTGCAAGTGTTGCCTCATCCTTTCCCTTTTGCAGCGGTTTTGTAGCTGATGCTGTTTAAGGAAAACCACTGGCAGCAATTCAGGTGGTTTGGGGTTTGGGATCAGTCCGATGTCCCAGCATGTTTACTTGCTGCCGCTCCACTCACAGAGAGATCCCTGCTTTATTAACCCTTTTTTTTTTTTTTTTTGGGTCATCTTTCATCATCCTGGTCAAATTTCTCCTGTTTAGCCACCTTCACTCTTCTCTCTCCTGACAGATATGGGGGCCGACTGACCTGGACTGTTCCTTCTATTCACAGTATAACTCATATTTGAATTAGATTATTGCAGAAAGCAACAAAGATTAAATCAATTTAAAACTCTCTTCATTGCCAAATATAACTGGGACACAGATTCTGTCAGAGATGGCTGAACCTGGATCCACTACCCAGGGGTTAGAATAAGAATCCATCCTCACATAAGCGACCACTATGGTTGATCCCATCCCTCCACACTATTTATCTCCTAGGTGAATAAACATGGTTTATCAGGTACACTGAGTTATATTAGTCCACTTTTCTTGACTTCCAACCCTGCTCCTAAAAGTTAACTACTCATTTTGTGTATCCAGCAAGTCAGGAGATCAAAAAGATGCCTGTGTGGGTGCCTAACGCTGAAGGAAACCTGGTTTTCAGACCTTCTGGGGGCGGCTCTGTACTTCACGAGACATGAGAGAACCCTGTAGTCACGCAACTCAAGACCACTTTTATCCAAACGAGCTCTGCTCGTTTGCAGGTCTGCACAATGAGTGTAATACAAGCTGACTTCACAACAGGCTGTACGACCTCCTCAGCGCCTGCACTGTGAGATGCATAAATTATAAATTATCATTTTTTTTGTCTTCCTTAGGACATCTTGTCCTGTCCTCTGAAAACATAGCTTAATGCATTTCCCTTGGCTTCACTTCATCCCATTATTTTTAAYTTTGGCCTGTATGTGAAAGTAATGGGATAAAAGGGTGCAAAAAAGTTGTTTAAGATTTGAACATAGTTAGAAAAAAGTCCTATCAACAAGATCTGTAAAACCCTGGGATCGAATCCCAAGATGAATGGATGGAAGTCCTAACATTTATTTGATTTTAATCTAGGCTTGATAGGCATGTGCTTTGGCAAGTGCCATGGGAAACCAGCTTGCGCTGGGCCAAAGTGCCTTTCCACCCCACATAACTCTCCATGCCAGAACCAGKGCTCAAAAAGGATGCTATGTTGGGCAGATATTTCTTTGCCCAACAGACAAATTTGAAATCACTTTACCCTTTCTGCAGGTGACTTCTGCAGCACAACAAAGGAAATAAAGAGCTGAGAAAGCAAAGCACCTCCTCATTCAGAGGGATTTCATATGTTGCCCTACACTTCACTGCAAGAGGCTGTGAGGGCAGCAGTGATGAAAAGTATTAGTGAAACCAGATATTATAGTGCCTGGGTTCCTCTGAGTCACAGATAAACCTGACCAGGCCTAGGCCACCACCTAAGCAGAGGCAGATAGTGGGTAATGTCAGTAGTGAAGAATAACCAGAACTTCTCAGTTCAGCCCTTGGTGCCACAGGCTCAGACTACTGACACCGCAAAGCAGTATGGGCAAATAGATCCCTTTTGAAAAGAAATCAAGTTTGGTCTCCTTCTGCCTGTTCTTTCCATGAATGCTCCCTGGAAGTAGTGACTGGTAGACAGAAAACATGAACTAATTATAAAGTTTAGCTGAGAACAAATGTTGAATTAGGGAAAGGCAGCAGCAAAGTGAGGCCGTTAGTAATCACATCTGAGCCAGGAGCTGCCCACGAAGTGTCTCAGCATGGAGGACATGTTTACAGATTTGAACAAGCAAATAGTTTCAAATGATGAGTCAGTTGGGTCGTGGGGGACACAGAAGACTTGAAGACAAAGGATGAACTGTTCTGAATATATTACTGACTGTAAGTAATTCCTGCTGCTCTCAAGAGAAGAAAATGAGTTGTTTAAAAGACTCTAACATCCTTTAAAACACATTAAAAGCCTTTCTTCCTACATCCTTTTTCTTCTACTCTAATGATCCTGAAATGTTTTTAATTACTTCTCTACTAGAGTGTTGGCCACCCTAGATTTTAGGAATAATCAACAACATTTCCTTCCCAGACACGATACTACTTCTAGGGTATTTCAGTTTCCTACTAATAGTGGGAGCAAAGTAGCTTGGAAGGCATCTGAAAAAGAACCACCCAGGAAGCTCTTTAAATGCATTTCATTTGAAGCTCTAACCCTGGTTGCTTTAAGTATGTACAAGACCTGGGCAAGTGTAAATCTGGAGATGTTTTGTAGGGGCTTTCATAGGGTCCCATAAAGGAATAACCCAGATTTAATGCAGACAGCTCAGACTCCTTTGAAGAAAAATCACAAGGAGAGTGAGAATATTTACATCTAATGCAGCCATCTCCAGTGGAGCCCAAGCTGGGAGCCTCAGCTCTCCCTGTGATCCATGCAAAAAGGGAGGTTTCTCCACAATCCAACACAGAGAATCTGGGGTAAGCAGCAGTTACAAAGCATATGATGGAGGCATTCTGAAGCAAAATGGGGTCCATCATGCTATTTCAATAATAACAAGAGAACTAGACTCTTAACTTGAGAATCTGAATGGGGTGCCTGACATCAGACTATGACAGTAATAGAATCATAGAATCCTTAAGTTTGGAAGGGACCTCTAGAAGACATCTAGTCCAGCCCTCTACACATGCAGGGTCACCTAGAGCATGTGGCACAGGATTGTGTCCTAGCACGTCTGGAAGATCTCCAGAGAAGGAGACTCCACCACCTCTCTGGGCAACCTGTTCCAGTGCTCTGTCACTCTCACTGTTAAGAAATGTTTCCTTAAGTTCCTGCGGAACTTTTTGTGCTTCTGTTTGTGGCCATTTCATCTAGTCCTGTTGCGGGCCACCACTGAAAAGAGGCCAGCACCATCCTCCTCACTCCCTCCCTTGAGGTACGTGTAGACATTGGTCAGGTCCTCTCTCAGCCTTCTCTTTTTCAGGCTGAATAGGCCCAGCAATCTCAGCCCTTCCTCACTGGGCAGATGTTCCAGGCCTCTGATCATCCTTGTAGCCCTGCGCTGGACTCTCTCCCTCTTCTGCTGGGGAGCCCAGAACTGCACCCAATACTCCAAGTGTGGCCTCCCTAGAGCTAAGCAGGACAGGATCCCCTCCCTTGACCTACTACAGACGCTCTTCTTGATGCACCCCGGATGCCACTAACCTTCTTCGCCATGAGCGCACTGCTGCCTCATGGTCAACTTGTCATCTACCATGACATCCAGGGTACATTAACTACTTAGGAGTTTAACAACTTAAAAGCAAACTCAAATCACTCTAACATTTACATTGCCTCAGTCATCTTGCCTGAAAACAGACCAGGAAAGCAAGTTAGAGAAAGTTAGAGTTCCTCCACATTCTCCATTGCTTCCTCCTGGTTAAGTTTTCTGCAGGATTCTCCTGCTGGTCTTCTGCAACATGGGACAGCAAAGAAGGCATGGAGGGGGTTAAGCAAGAGGCTGATAACCCCTGCAGTTACTTCCTCTGGATGCAGAGCCAGCATTTACCTTTTTTTCTAGAAGAAGCAGAAATATTTCTGTGCTTCCTCTCCTACTGCCCTCCTGACTTCTTTGCCCCTAAATTCCTGAAGGAAGCAATTCATTACTTCTGCCAAATCCAACAAGAAACAGTGGTTGCAAGAAAAGAACACTAAGCCCACTTTTAAAAAATTACTTTTTTAGTGTCTCTACTTTTATACTAGGAGAATGTCTGCCTGGGAACCAGGCGCTCCTTGTACCAACTCTGTACAAGGGAAAACGCCTTTTCAGGGAAAAATGCGGACACAGGGAGGTATGAAGAAGGCAGTGGGCCATGATGATCCCAGCCATTGCTTGGCTTGAAAGTCAACAAGAAAAAGGCTTTTAGCATTACTGTAATTACAAGATCCTTCCTCATTTTCTTAATCAGGTCCTAGCAAAATGCAGGAGCTGACACAGTGACAGCAAAGGTCATATTTTACTTGGGAGAGAGGCACTTCCCAGGGCAAGGAATTCAGTAGTGCTGCTTTTATTTCAGTCACACCATTCTGCTCTAAGTTGCCTGGGAAAACGGTACAACTGCTTCACCACTCCATGTTCTGGATTCCACAAGCAGACACAAATCTCTATTTGCATTATTTTTATAAGGGCTTTAAAAATAAAATCCAGCCTTTTAAATTGAAAAGTCTTCCTTGTATTTTCTGACCAGTGCCTCTTTCCCTGGAGAGACTGTAAGCCTAGGATTGCAAGGAATGTTCCCATGAAGCTTCCACAGCACTGCCCGTCATGGAAATGGGGTATCTGCCAACTGGCAATCGGAGAGAAAACTAAGGCAACTAACTAGTCCTCTGTCACCCTTGCTCAGTAGCCTACCCCACCCCAAAACAGAGTTCAATGATCCCATGTGAACAGAGAATTGCTCATGGATGGGCTGAGTTTGGAGAAAGGAAGGGATAGGTAGAACTGCTCTTCTGCCTTAGTTTASCAGCTCTTTTTTAGCAAAGACAGGACCATGAGACACATACTGTTTTTAATCTGGAAACACAATGAAAATAAAGCCAGTTCTCAGGACTGATTACATGTACTACTTGTTGGTCTCAAGACAGGAGAAGACTGGACTCCTTTTTTCTTTTTTTCTCTCCCATTAAAGACAAGGACAAAATTCCCATTAACTCCTGCAGGACCATGTTTTGAGGCAGGACAGCTTACAGTCTCCATGCTGGCTGTGCAGCTTGGAGGCAAGCCCTGGAGACAGGCAGTCGCTGGCACACAGCATGCATTGTGCGGCGACTGTGACAGGATGAAGGATTTGCAGCGGCTGGCTGGGAAAGTARACAGGAGGCAAGCCCGAATGAACTGGGCACGCTTCACCTAGCAAGATGTCTGAGAGGAGGCAGGGAAGGCACCTTAAACAGGAAGGTGAAAGAATCTGCTGTGTCCACAATGGACCAAGAAAAATGGTATTATGGAGTTCAACTCCACAAATAAAAGATCAGGTTGGACAGAAGGGGAGAGCTCCTGATGCAGCGCAGGGACAGCTCAGGTGGGACGCTGCAGGGTCCCTAGCATGGAGTGGCTGGTCACCTCAGCCCAGGAGCCCACAGCTCCTGTGTCTGTGGCCTCCACGGTGGCGGGCAGCACAAGGAGGGACTGCTCTGATTATTCTTTCTTCTGACCCTTTGGAGCTCTATGGCATTTCTTCTGCCCTGAGAGGCAACTAATTTTATGAAASTTAAACAGCCGGCAGTCCTCTTAAAAAGGACAAAAATATCTTGGGATTCTTTTTTTTCCCTCTCAATTTAAAAAAGAAAAAGGAAGCGAGAAAGAAAGGAAAGTAAGTAAAAGAGGGCGGGGGTTCGCTCCCAGAGGGCGGACACGACGGAGCCGCGCAGCCCGCCTTGTCCAACGGCCCGGCCCGGCCCCGGCTCCACCTCAGCGGGGCCTTGCGGGGGGCGGCGGCGCCCCCTGGTGTCCCGCGGCGGGCAGCGCAGGGCGTGGCGACCGCGCGCCCCGGCCCAGTCCGGCCCGCCAGACCATGGGCGGAAGCAGGGGGTTGCCCGCCGTGCTCAGCGGCTGGGCAGCGGGCAGCGTGGACAGGCTTGGACGACGGGAGGGAGCAGCCCGGTGGCCCTGAGGAGCTGCCCTGCCCTGCCTGCAAGGCCCCTGCTCTGCTCAAGTTTCAGCCCGGCTGGTCCTGTTAAGCAGATGCCTTCGTGGAGATGCAGAGAAGGGCCGTGCTGGTCCAGCCCCATGGCCCTGCCAGCCCTGCAGGGCTCTGTCTGCTGGCATGTGACCCGCTTGGCAGAGCAGCCCACGCAGTGACACCAGCGCTCAGGCAGTGTGCCCTGAGGACACTCCTTGTGCCTCCTGGGACCAAATGCGCCTGAATGAACCTGGGCATGGGGGGGACAGGAGGCAGCTCAAATACGCTTTTCTTGAGCCTGTTGGATTGGTGCAACGTTCAATAAGCTACTTGGAAAAGAGGCATTATTTTGTTTATACATTTGAACTCCCTTGACTGAGGATTTTTAGTGCTCACTGGCATCATGGGGTAAGATTAAGGATACAGATAGTATGTTTAACACACCCTAGATAGGTTCAATGACACAGTCTAGGAGACAAAAAAMCAGACACATTTCTACATAAGCTTTCCATGCCTGAAGGAGTCTCTTCTTCACATCTGAGAAAGTGGCAAACAGGTCACATAATCTGGGAAAGGAGAAGAAATCCCCAGTCCCTAGGTGATTGCACTTTAGCTGGCACCTCCACTCCAGAAACAGCGTTTCCCCTGTTGCTGTGAGAAGCGGTGTGCTGAAGGGGTTTCACTGGAGTGGAAAATGCTGTGGAGTGTTTGAAGAATTCCACACAAAAGAAGAAGTGCTGGAAATAGGTACTGGGCATTGGAGGTATTTTGGCATGTTTTGCCTCTGTTTCAATTCAGCTGCTGTGTGGAGTGGTATGCTTTCATGAATAGTATCTTAAGAGCCTCAGAAGAGAAAGGATTGCCTTAGTTGCAAGGTCTATGAGCTTTCAGAGTATAGTTTTCTTCTTGTGAAGGGTAAGAAACATTGCTAGGCAGCCAGCGCAATCCTCATGGAAAGAAAGGGCTCCCATCTTTACAAAAATTAATAGCGGTTTTATGAACTCATAATTTTCCTTGCRTCATTCTCACCCCACCATGAAAAGGTCTGATGGAGCAAGAGGTGATTTTTGGGAACAGTTTCCTGCATAGAGTCATAGAATACTTAAGGTTGGAAGGGACCTCCAGAGGTCATCTAGTCCAACCCCTGCACACGCAGGGTCAGTTAGAGCATGTGGCACAGGGTGGTGTCCAAGTGGGTTTGGAAGATCTCCAGAGGAGACTCCACCACCTCTCTGGGCAGCCTGTTCCAGGGCTCTGTCACCCTCACTGCTAAGAAGTTCTTCCTCAAGTTCCTGTGGAACTTTTGGAGCTTCAATTTGCRGCCTTTTCCTGTAGTCCTATCGCACTACCATTGAGAAGAGGCCAGCCCCATCCTCCTCACTCCTTCCCTTGAGATACTTATACACACACTGATGAGGTCCCCTCTCAACCATCTCTTCTCCAGGCTGAAGAGGCCCAGCTCTCTCAGTCTTTGCTCTTCTGTACATCTGTTTGGATGCATCTTCTGTATCCAAAGAGAAGACAGGCTTCAGGCAGTGCTTCAGAGGGACCCAGCAGTGAAATACCCTGCATGTGTGCCTCATGAAGAAGACCCTGTTTTGTCCTGTCACAAGGATTTCTTCAGCTGAGGAGCAACTTCAGAGTGAGGGAAGCGCTTGTTGCCACAGCGGACGATGGCTGATGTAAACCCAACGGTCACTGTTGGGTAACAGCAGTGTAGCTGCGCGCCAGAGCCCGGTGGTCACAAACTTCCCTACAACAATGACTCTGCAAGCCCAGGCGGAGGTGTTGAAATGCCTGTTAGGAGCAGGGGAGGGATAAGCCACACATCTGCCTCCCCTCGCAAACCCAAAGTGAAGGGGTCCAGAACTGCAAGTGCTCACATCTTGACTCTGTTGTGGCACTTGCCTCCAGGTCTGGAGGGACACAGTGCTTATAAACAGCCCGTTTTGGACTGCAGGTATTCCTGGTAGTGTTGGTTCCATTTTGCTTCTACAATTGAGGCCTAACAGAACAGTAGAACATCTGCCCAGGGCCAGATGGAGAGGTCGGTGAACCCCGCACCATATCTCTGAGTTTAGCCAGCAGCCGATGCCAAGGGAAGAACGGGA
Source organism: Eudromia elegans (assembly GCA_003342815.1). Lineage (NCBI taxonomy): Eukaryota > Metazoa > Chordata > Aves > Tinamiformes > Tinamidae > Eudromia > Eudromia elegans. Next base: position 2,274,230 of record PTEX01000111.1, on the reverse strand, counting down.
CAGCCAGTATCTCCCCAGTGCAGTTCTCGTCTCCCATTATCTGTGCCTCTGGAACGCTCTTCTGATGCTTTTTTTCTTCTCTGACTTTCCTAGTTGCTTTTTCCAGCAATACCACTATAAGCAGCAGCAGAGGGGCAGTCTGAAATTACCACCTCGGGAGACTGCTCTACAGAGGTTCCTTCTGAACATGCACAAAGGGGGTCTGTCCTGCTCGGCTGACTTGCCCCAAGTCCCTGAAAGCACAAGGGGCTCCAGGAGTGTCTTCAGGTTTTACAATTCCCTGCAGCCTTGCAGGCTCTGGGGCTCCCTGTGAGTGCAGCCAGTGCTCTGATGGTCTGGGCTTGGCTGCACGGGCTCCCAGGTCTGCAAACAGGGAGCACAAAGGGTTTTTGAGCAGTCAAACAAAGGTAGACCAGAAGTATGAGCTCTGCATGCTTGATCTCCATGAACCACTGCACAGCTGGGAGCCTCCTGTGCATTCCCACGCAGAGAGGACCCAGCACACTTCAAGGCTGTAGTCACACAGGGGACAGTGTGCTAGTGCAATGTGGGCCATGGCTTGTACCATGCAGCAAGTGGCAGTGCTTTGTATGCCAGGATGTTTACCTGATAAGATCTCTAGAAACTGGCAACAGGCAGACGTGGTAATGCATGCAAGCAATATGTAAAGAGAAGTGTCCTAATGTGTGCAGCAAAGACAATGATTAGCATCAGAAACAATCTCTTTCTGCCATCATAATCTGTAAAAAAGCATCCTGCCTTTTTGAAGCGCAGTCCTGCCTTCTTGAAGACTTCAGTGCACATTAAGACTTTCTGAAACTTAAAAAAAATATATATCTGAGGATGGCTGTTTTTCTAGTATTTTAGGGATGAATTCTGATCGCATGGATATCTATGTAAGGAGTAACTGCACTGACATTGGCAGTGAATGAAATGCAGCTGCATAGCTCCTAATTTCTTTAATCCTTAAAAGGCAAATTCTATCAGTCTTTCACACCTAGCATTAGACTCTCTTCTTTTTCCAGTCATATAATAAGAATACTTCARGAGAAACATGGTCATTTGAGTAAAGATGGAAAAATACAGCTTTATTTCTCAGGGATGTATACTGTGATGGAATTAAGAAGATAGATAGCTGTAATAAGAGCTTATTTTTAAGGCAAAACTTCTAGGCAAGGTTATGATTTGTGCTCAGCATTTATAAACACAGAACTGGTCTCTGCTGAACAGGGAAAATGAAAGGAAGTCTGTTTTTTTTGTCGTACAAAAATCTAATTCATATAGAATAAGAATGGACCTAAGCTAAGCTAACTGAACCCACCTGGCCTCTGGCTTCTGCTGTTTTTCAACCTTTTTATAATTATTATATTAAAACTGCTATTATTCATTGCATGCCGCTATAATTAATTGTATTCGCTGTACAGGATGCCTTTCAGGCCATTCAATGGCTGTGACAGTTAATGAGGTTTTCTTATCTGTCACTGTCCATCTGAGAAACAGTTTGAGCCTCCTGGTTTGTTTCTCTGTCTTTCCCCCTCTCCCCCACCTCCCCCCTGCTTTTTTTCAACCAGAAGTCTAAAATAAAAGTGACAAACGCATAATCAACCACGAACAGAAACATCCTCCATTTGCACCCGACCACTGACTCCTGTCACTGTGAATCTGCCTGAGAAGAGGGGGGCAGGAGAGGCGGGCGACATMATTTATGTAGCACTGACCAGTGGACTCAGTTGCTCTGGCCTTGTCATACCTGGGCAAGTGAGTTCAAGGTCTTCCCTTCCCAGGTGTAGAGTAAGCCCAAATTTGGCTATATTTGTTAAAAACCTGCTAATTCATGCCTTATATTGTGACAGGTAAAAAGAGTGAGATCTGGAAACTAAAAGGCAACAGAATTTGCTGTGTCTATCTAAATAGAATGCATGACCCATTTTAGCCCCTTTCTTCCAGTTGTTTTCCAGTACATTTTTGACCTTTCTGGAAGCAATAAGCTAAAAACTCTATGAAGCCTCTGTTGTTGTCAGTCGATAATACCTCCAGCTTCTCTGCCTCCTTCCTTCCTTCCTCTTCTCTCTTCCCAGACAGGCTGCAGAGCTGCATGCTGCAAATGTACTGAAAAAACAGGTCAATTAGGAAATGCTGAGTGCAATTTCCAGGCCATTGCACTGAGTAGTGCAGTGTGGTGACATCTACGAACTATAGAGGAAATAAGCTTCACTGTGAAACATCCACTTTGGATATCAACATTTAGCTTGTAATGCTGCAGCACTTAGGTGCTATGTAAAGCAGGGACTCCTGGCTAGAGAGAGACACTGGATCTTCTCCTGACAAGGCTAATGAGGCTCAGGTTTTAAGGTTTGTGCTGGCATGTGTACTAGAAAATCTTCGTTGACTGCAACTGATGCTGCTGTGCTTGAATAACCTTTAAGCAATGCTGCAGGCACAGTGGCAAGCAATTCAGTGCGGGTTTACAGTAAAGCCCCTCTCAGCTTCTCATGCAGGGCTTGCAGAGATGCCCTTAGGGTCCAAGCTCTTCTGTAGGACTTGAAGACATCTTGCTTCTTTTCACACTAATTTGGTTTCATTACTAACTTTTTTTTTTAATTTATCTGCTTCTTGTCCTGTACATATATCAAGTCCTGTTTTTACCTTTCCTTTGAGGATGGAACCTGTTCTGAACCACACTTTTGCAAATTGGTACTCACTCCAGCAAAGGGTAGAGAGGTACATAGATGGAAATGGCATAAGAACAAGTCCAGAAATAGGTTGTCGGTGTTTTATTAATATCAGTGATAAACTGTAGCAAAAATGAGTGAATAGACTTCAGATCTGCAATTCTGTTAGAGAAAATTAAGGGAAATGCATAGTTAACAGCTTCTGTTTGAGAAGATAAATGAAAATCTCTGCAAGAGACAGACGTGGACCATGGATATTGGATCTGAGTTAAAGTCTAGTTTTTAGGAATTACAAAATGCAGTGGTATTTACTTTGGGGAGTCTCTGGGCAGCTTTTTTTTCTTTTTTTTTTTGTTTTAAATTACAGTGAGAGAGACAAAACATTTGCTTTCCAGCACTTCCTTTGCACTGCATCTCCACACCTTCACACAAAAAAACCCATGGAAGTAAAATACATGCTCATTGGTCTTTAGATAGAACTTGACTTGGAAATTCTCCTGTTTCAAAAACCTGTATGTGCAGGTAGGAGAAAATCAGAGTGAAAAAGAAAACCTAGAAAAACTGCCAAAGCTGCATAAACGCACCTATTCTTTCCCCAGTTAAAGGCAAAGTAAAAACAAAACCAGATCAATTTTTTCCATTCCTCTTTCATTATGTATTTTAAAATACAGGCAAATGAAAGAGGAACTTGACACTGGCTGTATTCCTCATTATCAAGCTCTCACTCATGTACAGGGGCCAGGTTTTGCTTTCAGCTGGCACATTGGGCCTCACTTGTGTTTGCATGCAGGCTCGTGAGTAGCTTGTGAGCAGTCCCAAGAAGGTCAAAGTGCACATAGTTACTCAGATGCATAAGTGTTTTCCAGACCAGGGGTTTGGACAGAACTTCAAGAAGGTAATAAAATATGTGGCTGAAATTCAAGCATGCTAATATCGTAACTGAAAGCTGCTGGCTTAATTAAGGGCTCAGTAGCAAACACTAGGGAATCTCCATGATTTGACTACAGCACTGGGAGAAGATTGGGGAGGCTGGAGAAAGGAAAGCTTGAGGTGTAAAAATTGGAAGGGAAAGGCAGCAACAGAGTGTCAGGAGTGAGAAAACTGATCCCACAAGGATGATCCCAAAATCTTCATCACACTGGCATGGCTAGCTGATGGCAAACATGTTAGGGATGGAGCAAACAGAATGACATATTTTTAATGAGTCCTGGCCTTACGAAAGATGTGGTACACCATAGTGACCACACTAGCGGATTTCTCGATTCAGGTTGGCTTCTGCAGCACTGTGCTGGCTGTTTGCAGCCAGATGAGATGAAAACAGCATTAAGGGATGATGTGCTGTCTACCTTAAAGCATCCATTACTATGGGTAACCCAAGAGAGGACGTGAAGTGAGAAACAGTGGATCTGGCTTAGATTGCAGCTTTAGAAGATGTTGAATGAAACATGCATTTACTTTTCTGTGCAGGCCGTGGGAGCATTTAGCTCCTTCAGTGTCAGGGCTCCTGGTTAAYGGTGATGGCTGCGCAGAGGGGCTGGCAGATTTGGAGGGTGAGAGCAGCACTGGTTCCCCTCTTGGGTGCTGTGACTCARAGCGTGGGGCAGCCTGGATGGGCACGCCCTGGGCGGCAGAGACGCTGCAGCTGCGTCGCTCGGTGCCGAAGAGCGATGGGCGCACTGGGAGCCTCTCGGAGTAGAGTGATCCCAGTGGGCTGGGGGCGGCCTCTGTGCCATTGGCCTTGCTGCAAGATTCGTGTCTGCCTGGCTGTGCCCTGGCCTGAGGGCCCGGCCTGGGGCTATATGTGCAGCTGCGGAGACCTCCCTCACRGCGCTGCGCTGCGGCAGGAGGGCAAGAGGCGCTGCTTTCACAACTTGGACATGTTGTCACTCACATCCAGACGTTTCCTGTTATCTAACCTCAGCCTTATCTTCCCCATTTGCAGCTTCCTCTTGAAGGAGGAGCAACCCCTTCAAAAACGAGCTGTGTGCCGGGCTGCACAACCGTAGTGCAGTCCTGCGCCGCAGCTCCCGGCCCGCTCCACAGTCCCCTCAGGAGAGGCCAGGCGGGCAGGCACGGTAGGTACCAGCTCCTCCTGTGCTGTGCTGAAAGGGGGGGCTGGTGGCGGAAGGACGGCTGCAGCTGGGGTCAGTATCCCATTTCTCTCTGGAGGGTCTCAAAGGACTACAGGAGCTGGGATGCTGAAGCCCCTGTAACCTCCACGTTCCTGGGAGTGCTGGAAGCCGTCCCGCTAGCCCATGTTATGTGTTGTTGCTGGGGGATCATGGTCAGACCACATCTGAATTACTGTGAACCTGAGAGCACGTATTCCTGAATGAGTGGAGTTCCTTGGCATTTCCTCCCCAAGGAAAAGCTCTGCTTTTGGGCAGCAAAAATGTGTGTAAGTATATGGGTATGGGATAGAAATGCTGCTGTTTCCAGTCATGGAGGTCTGGATCCAAGATTCACGCATGAGTTTGAACAGTGAGTGTGCACAGGAGTTTGCTGGCTGTGCGGGCACACGCGCGTGCTCCCCGCCTCTGTGCACAAACTACAGGTAAGTTGCTGGCCATAGACAGATTTTGATCTAAATGAGTCATAGAGGAGACAAGGCAACAACCAAGGAGGAGCAGGGGAAGCTGCGGGATGGAGGAGACTTCACTGAGGAGGGATGGTGTTCCAACGCAGGCACGAGGGTGCTCCCCAGGTCTTCTCCTGACTTCTGCTCAGGTGACTTCACAATATCAGAAAAGGGTTTCCCACCAGACACACACTTTTCCTTTTTTTTCTTTTTCCTTTTTTTTTTTAGAATTACTGATGCGAGCAGTCGGAGAGCAGAGACCAGCCAAAGCGGAGCAGAGCTGAGGCCACAGCTCAAAGGTGAGTATCAAGGAGAGATTGCAGCAGGGGTGTGGGGACTGGTGGGATTCGAGATAACAAGGGTTCTTCACAAGCCCTTCCCTGGTGGTTTTGTGTAAATTGTGAAGAACCAGTTGCAGTACTCTGGTTCTCAGCCTCCAGATCATTTCTGCAGCTGTAACTGGAACCCACAGCCTCCTCGCTAATGTATTTATCAGCTGCTGAAGTGGCTTTGCTTCTTGCCACTTGTGACTTTTCTCTGTGCTCTAAATTGTGGGTCACACAAGAATACAGTGTGGGGACATCCTTCATGCTTTTCAGTGTCTTTAATTTTGTGAATCGTAGGTGTGAAATCTAGACCTTTTTTATACATCTCCCAAATTTTGGCAATGTGTCTATCAGGGACATGCTCACGTGTTCATGCTTACAACAAAAAAAGTTGTAAATTGGCCCACCCTCCTGACTATCTCATGGGATGGGTTTTTATCATGAACAAACTCTTGGGTAATTCAGGAAAATCTTACCAGCATTAGGTRTCTGATGATCAGCCTTCATGTCAAAAGGGAAGCAGCACTCTAAAATCCTGCCAAATTCCTTGAGGCAATGAGAAATAAAGACACCAACATTCCATCAGTTATTTCTCTCACTGCACTGGAATGATGAGAGTGGGGTATTACGGTCTCTCTTACACCTAATCACACATGAACGTGGATGAATTGAGAGTGATACCAGAATTGACACTGAAAGAACTTGCAGGTGAAGCTGAGGGGCACACCACAAGAAAGGGATGGGAAGGAGTCAGCTAGGCATAGGCTATAAAACCATGTGGCACTCACTAAAAATGAGGCGTATGTGCCTGTGTGGGAAGAACATAGCTAAGCAGGCAGCCATGGAGCTCCTCTGGCTCCTCTGGCATTAGTAGGAGTTACTAATTAACAAGCTGTGACATTTGGCCACTTCCTCTGCTTCTGTATTAACTTTCTTACCGCAGTGAGCAGCCGTGTTGCAGAGGAACACAGGTAAGCAGCCTGGCCTGCCCGCAGTGCTGCAAGCCCTTCTGGCAGCAGCGCCAGGCTCTGCTGGGGCCTGCCTGACACACGAGGTTGAATTCACTGAGTGCAGCATTCACCTGTTTGTCAGGCAGAGATCCCAGCAGAATCAGTGGAAGGGCTGGGATCATGGGAAGGTCCAAAATGGATCAGAACAGCATCTAATGGAAACTTGCACTGAGTAAAGGCTCTGAATTTGACTTCACTAAARTGAAGGTTGAGGTTTCCAGTAGGAGCATGTACATTACTGATGGTCAGGGATTCAGCAAATTCTATTCCCAGCAGCTCTCTGGGAGTTCTTGCTTTCCATTCAGTATAAGAATTGGATTTCTCTGCAAAGTGGAAAACAGAAGTGGCCTTGAACCTGGCTCAAATTTTGTGTGACAAATGCTTGTCCTGAAATGGCTTCTGTCTGCATTGTAGAACCCCGCCACTCAGCATGCAAAACCCACACAACCGTGCTATTCCTAGGGTTCGTCAAATCCAAGCAATAATTTTACTTTTCATGGATTTTCATCACAAGTTGTAGAAGCCTGACAGCCCTGTAAAGTTTTCTGATATCACATATGTCTTAGAAGGGGAAGGTTGAAACATTTTATGACTTTAATTGGGGACTGACTGAAGAATGTAAAAAGAAAAATCCTAGCAGCTGGTTGCTTAGTCTGTTTTATAACACTAGGCTTCTGCTTGGAAATACCCATTTCAGCTTGAAACCAGAAGCTCTGACAAATCCATTCAAAACAGATACTGTCATTAGAGGGTGGGGTAGTGAGCTCCATTCCTATCTAGATAGAATTATCTCCACTGTATGGCCCCCCCATTTTGAATGGCTGTTTTTCCCCTCCAAAAGCCACAATGCAGGGAGTATGAGTATTTTAAGGTGCAATAGAAGAAGCAATGCTTCTTTTTACTATCTTTGTGCTATCTTTCTTTTTCCCTCTCAAGGCCAGATTTTCCACTGTCAAAGAGCCTATTCAGTCTTTTCTTCATGCAGTCTCTGCATCATGGTTTCAGGTGGCTGAAAGTCTTTTGGGGGTCCATGGGTTCATTTTTCTTTTATGCATCTTGCCTGTGGGATGCTCTCAATGGCGAGCAGTACCTAACTCTCACTGATAAATCTTTTTCAGGTAGAGAGCAAGCAGCCCTGTTTTACTTATACCAGCAACCCTACGCAAACTCTTCAGAGCTTGTTAGAAAACGCTACTAATTAAACAGCGAAGTGCAAGATAAGTGGGTGCCTCTCCCAAGGTAATCCAAAAGTCCCCACTTTGTCCCTCAGGCCATGTCACTGAATTGGTGCGAAACCTTGGGAGAGATACGAGAAAGCAGCTTTAATTGTGCTTAGACCAATATATCTTTGGTCTAAGATCTTAATCTTAGACTAATAATCTAATCTTAGACTGATAACCTAGACTGATCTTAAATCAGTCTATTAACACTGATACAAGTTTTCCATACTCAAGAAATACTTCTTTTGTCATTGTGGCATCCTTTTATCTACCATGTTTGAAATTCTGGATTAGGAGCCAGAACAAAGACTATCCAATATATACGTCTTGCTAAGGGTCTAAATGCAAACGGTTGGAGGATTTTAAAAATGGCAAGGGCTTCATAGTAACTCTGTCTAGAAATGGATTTTACCATCAAAGCTATAATTGTTCTTCACTGTTAAATCCTTATTTCATTCTTGATTGTTTCTAGAGCACATATAGAAACCATAGACACAATGTTACTACTTTTTATTTTGTACATTTAGATAAAATCCTCTCCCGTTTCCAGGTTTCTTTTCATGTGTGTAATATTAGATGGGATTCTGTTTGTCTAAAGCAGAAACCTAGAAGTTAGAGATAAAAAAAGACTGAATAAATCACCCAGTGCAGGCCACTGTTAATATGTCTCGGTTGAATCCTACTTTTATGCCTTAGTGGCTTGCCTTTCACATAAAATTAACATACCTATTTTAGTTTATCCTTGTGGTATCAAAAATAGTGTGGTTGTTTTCTTAGAAACTGGTGCTGCTGGTCATGTGAAATTAAGATCAGGGGAACTGGAAGAAAGCAAGAAGTGCCAGTGTTAAAAGTAGGCTATGCCTGGGCCTGCGCTGCAAAGTATATGCATTATATTAAAATAGTGTTATACAAAATAGATGTAGTTTAGGAGTCATTATGTGGGTTTTTTTCAGAAGAGTTGTGTAGTATCAGAATTTCAGATCTGTTTTTAGACTTGGATTCTGAAGTATCAGCATCCCAGAAGGACACAGAGCACAGTATCTTTTCCTCTGTATATTTTTGKTTTTAATTTTTTAATGCATTGCCTTATTTAATGCACAGTCTTGCTAAAATAACTGCTTTGTGAAAATGAATAGTGGGAGAGGAATTAAATTTGCGCTTAAAGATTGGATTGTGTCAGCCTGTGGGAGTGGAAAAGTTCAATTTCTTGCAGCAGAGGCTTTTTATGGGAGCTGGAAGTGAAGCAGAAAGGGTTAGGTTTACAAGTTTCACTTCATTCTCGAAGTTCGCTGTTCCATATGTGGTGGTTTGATGGTCATTTAGCGCTATAGTCCTTGCACCATTCTACCTAGCAATGCAGCTTCCTGATGGCACATGGCGGTTGGGATATTTGCAAAGATAAGAGGCTGCTGTGGTCACTTTTTTTTTCCGCAGAAGTGAACACATACGGCACCGTGAGCCAGTGCTGGCAGCTGAGCTGACTTCCAACAGTCCATGACAAATCATCCTGCATGTGCACAGGCAGATTTATACCTTTTTTTTTCAGTTAGGTTTGAAAAGTTCCCTTCAGTTCTTTAGGTCTGGGTAAAAAGGTTGGGTTTAACTATCAGAGGCACAGTAAGAGGTAAAATGTTGAACCCTGCCAATAGGAATTCTATGTTTGGCATTCATGGAGCCAGGATTTTACCTCAGCTTTTGTTAAGGTACAGAAGCCCCATCTGGCATCTGTCACATTGGCTGCAGGTGAACTATTCACGTATCTGGAATTATGCAGGTAGTGTTACGGAGGCACTAGGGAGTGCCTGACCACATGAATGCAAAACTACCACAAGGATCCAATAAAATAGATTAAATTCAGAAATTTCAAAAACTTGTTTAAAGGTTACCATGCCCTTATCTCTACCCAATGCCAGATTGCTCCCCTGCCATATGTTCCTTGGGCTTTTGTCTAGACTTTCTGTGTCTATGGAGGCATTGGTCTTCCTGAGGATGTGTCCTGATTGCATGTCTGGGTGTTTGATTGGCCACTTGTCAATAATTCAAGCTACCAAGATAGCTATATGACTAAGGCAGAAAGTTTGTTTGGAGCTTTCAGGACCATTCTCAGCTTCACCGATCTTCAGGCTTTGGACGAACACAGGAGAAGGCTGTGTCTGCTAATGCAGTTCTGTCTCACCTGAAGAAAAGCATGGGAGTGCAAAAGAGGGTGTGGATGATGAAGGTTGCTGCTAATTGTAAAAAAGCCTCCATAGTTTCAGCCTTTCTTTTTTTCTTCTCTATCTACCTAGGATGCCACCTCAGCAAGGATTTGTTTGATGGCACTTCAGAGAGCTGCAGTGCAGCACTGCGTGTATTTGACAAGCTGAGTTTGACACTCAATGTGGCAGAGTGTCAGTTTGTCAAATACCCCAAGTGAGGCAYTTGCTTAGCAGCACTGTGTGGCACCAAGGACATCGGTCCCTTCCTCCAACTCGGTGGGAAACTCCCTGTCCTAATTCTTCCCAAAGAGGTATTGAACAAACCACTTCATTACTGAATGCTTGGCTCTGACTCCCATGCTGTCTGGTTTCTCTTCCAGCCCAGTTTTGGAAGTGCCTGTTGGGGTAATCATCATATTGACACATCTCTACAAAATTGGTGCTAGAACAATTCCACTGTAAGAGGAAAGCTGAAAATTTGGCACAGGTTCCATATTCTCTGCAGCCAAAGACAATGCTCTTCTCTTTTGCAATATTAAGTAGCAAGATGCTAATTAAGCTCCCATTCGGTTRAAAGTTATGGCTATTATGGCTGGCTATTCCTAGTCAGCCCTTGCTGCAAAATTGCCTATTACTTTAGCTAAGTTTCCAATATTTTATGAAAATAATTCCCTGTAAACCATACCAGCAGAATATCTAATTATTGCTTAACATTTTCAATGACTGAGTAGTGGCATTCACATTCACAGTTTGAGATATCTCATGCTGGGAAAATGTCACAGGGTGAGTGCCCAGTCCCATTTGCCAAGTTGAACTCTCCGAAGATTGAAAATTGAAAACTCAGAATCTAAAACAAGATCCCAGATGCTACTGACCAGCTTCAGGCCAGCAAATTTTGCAACATTTGAGAATATTAATAAATATTATGTTCTTGGTTTTTCTTTCTTGCCATTATTTCTTGCTAAATATTTTGAAGAAGTTTGGATTTGTACAAAGCTGTGACCAAAGCACATATAGTCTTGCCTAAGCAGATTGTGTTCTGCTTTCTAAGTCCTATCAGCAGGGTTTGTTGTGCACTTCTGGACAAACACCATCCTCCTCATTATGACTCACGCTCCCGAGGTCTCTCTCCAGCACCTACTTATGACTCAGAGGCATTACCCTGATCCATATCACAGAGGTCAGCTTCAAAAGAGAACAAAGTCTATTATCTCAGGGATCATTTTGTCCCCAAAGGATCCTTAACATAGCAGGCAGCTGTGTCAACCCAAACTCTTTTTGCCATCACTGTCCCCACAGTTCAGCAGACCTGAATTTTTGCAGCACAGCTGACTGGCTGTTAATTTTAAGCTCTACAGCAAAGGTAAAAACTTTGAAACTGTAAGAAAGTAGTCTGGGTGTTTGCCCTTCTTTTTTTTCTAACTTTTCTCTAGGTAGCCTCCAACTCCTTCAAGACTGGGGAGTGGGGAATAAGGAAGGAAAGGGAAAGAAATTTAATTCCATCCTCTCCTGCAAGAACAAACATCAGCTAATAGTGGGACAGATTGCTCTCTGGGACTTCCCACTCCTTTCTCTAGTTTGACTCTGAAAGACAGGGAAACCCAACAACTTAAAGGCCAACACGTCCCCTCAAAAGTACAAACCTTGCACTACCACCCTGCTTTGAAGCCAGGGGAGTTGCAAGTCTCATGACCCTGTGCTGGTCATCCTGAAAATGTATTTATCCGGAGGGAGGGTGGTTTCAGGGCGGAAGCTGAGGTTTCCCTTTCTGTGCGGGTGCAGAGCTGGCGCTTTGGTGAGTCACGTCAGTGGGTGAGTGACCAGCACAAGGAAAGGAGAAGTTTTTGTGCTTGATGGAGACACAGCACAGCAAAGCCTCCAGTGACTTTCAGAAGAAAAGTGTTCAGACCAAAAAAAGCTTTTACTACCAAACATGTCAAATATATAATAATAATAATAATAATAAAATCCTGGGCGGGGAAATAAAACAACCTGGCATCTGGCAAGGAGCTGTTTGCATTTCTGTTGTTCTGATGATGATAATCAAAACTCAATTGCTGCCTGAACTGGAGGCAGTGTCACCACCAAGGAATGCCACAGTTGGGGTGCTTGCTACCCCTTCTTTAGATGCATTGTCTTTTCCATCAGAGCAGCTGATGAAGCCTCCTCTTCCTTCAGGAGGTTCCTCCCCAGGCCTCAGGGTTCCTGACSAAGCTGCCTGGAGCTCCTCAGAGCATGCTGGTGCTCATGGTCTTGCCCAGTGGGTGTGGGAACTCAGAGCTGGGAGCTTATTAATGGCAGCAATAGGCTAATTGTGAAAAATGATATTACAGGACTTGAAAAGAAAAAAAGGGATAACCCGTCCTGCCAACTGGGGCTGGATCTGCTGTGAGGAGGGATGGGGTAGCTGAGAGGCTTTCAGTTCCTTCCTCCCATAGCACCAGGCTTGCGCACGCGCTCCTGCCTTGTGTGGTCACCGCAGTGGCTGTCCTGGCATGCGCTGACAGGAAAAACGCCAAGAGCTGCTGGCGCCTCCTGGGCAGCCTCCAGGGAAGGGGGCTTAGCTGCACAGGCACAGGTAACTGCTGCTGTGCAGGGCTGCGTTACACTGCCCCTGAGAGCGAAGCCCCAGAGACCTCACACACCTCTCTAATGGTCTCATCACGTCCTGAGGGCAGGACAACACAGACGTGCCAGGACAGCAGTGCTTGGGGCAGGTCCCAGCACAGCCAAAGCAGGGAGAGCGGGGCCTCCCGCCTCACCAGGAAGCGCAGCCTCTGGCACTGTTGCACAATGGTCCTGTGGTGCCTGCTCCTGCGTTAGGAAATGCGGACAGTGCATAGGGCCCACACTGAGAGAAGGAAGATTTGATTGATAATTTACTCAGGTTGTGAAGAAGCAGCATCACTGTAATCCAGGGTGCTAAAGATGTGTGTTCGGTTTGCTCTTCCCAGTGCTCAGGCCCTGGGAAGCAACTTGCAGCTCTGCTGCCTGCCCSAGGAGGGAAGCCCAACGTCCTGTGAGGCTTGTAGGAGTCCATGAAGGAGGGTTTATAGGGCCCAGATCTAATCTGATGCCTCAATCCCAACTGTTTTGACTGGTCTAATAAAAAGTTAAATGACTGTGCCTGTAGCTGTGGTTTGAGGAGGTAGGAGCAGCCTTCCACTTCACCAAGCAGTTGCACCTCAAGGCCATAGGGAGCCTGGGGCAGCATCAACACATAGGTTCAGCCAGAGGCAGGAAGGTCATGGGCAAAGCCACAGCAGCAGCTCTTCATGAGGTGCCTAACAAGGGCACAAATGAGCCTGCTGCAGACAGGTTACTGCAGAACCGCCAGCAGGAGGGAGGCAGGGACGCAGCACGGCCACCTCTGAACGGGAAGGTGGCTTTCGGCAGAGGCAGGAGTGCCCTGGTGCATGGTCAAGCAAGGCGACAGCTCGTGTGCCCACAGGAGCCCACGCAGGGCTCACAGCCTGGCGAGCTCCGGTGGTAACTGCACGTGCAGGTTCTGCACTACGAAAAGACTTCCCAGTGGCAAGAAGAGCCCGGACCAGGAGCACGTGTGTCAGCCGGGATCCCCCGGGGAAAGGGGGAAATCCGTGCATGTGCTCAGTGGACTCAGGACTCCGAAGCTCTTTTTTTTTTTTTTTTGCGCTGCTTTAGGAAGCCCGTTGGTTTCCTCGTCAGCAGAGGGTGCTAGAGGAGAAGCAGAGCCGGCGGCTCGGGGTGAGGCGCTGCCCGCGGGGTTCGCTCCGCTCCGGCCTCGGGAGGCCCAGCGGCTCCGAGCGGCGCCGCTCCAGGCGGGCCTAGTCCTGTGGGCCCCGCGCGGTGGCGCCGCTGTCCTGGGCCTGGCCCGGCGGCTCCGATGCGTCCCGGCAGTGGCAGCTTGGGAAAGAGTGATCCACTGTCTCGCACTGTTTCTTTCTCCTGCTTTCCTTTTACTTGGTTGATCTGAGTGTCTGAGACACAATAGTGACACAAAGATTTTTTAAAATAACTGCTTTTCAGTGCAGACCAACATACTGAATAACTGTGGGAAGTGAAATCAAAGAATTTTAACTCCTAAGCTAAATCACAGGCAAAGTTTTCATATCATTTAAATGACCTGTGTTCCCCAGCTCCTACTGTAGCCTTCGGGGCCAGAGAAGGAGGAAACAGTACCGCAGCATCCTCCGAGGCCTCTGACAGACATTTAGCAGTGTACAGCACCTATCACCCCCTGCACGTGATCGACTCCTGAAAAACAGGCCTAGCTGAATGTCTGCAGTAGAGCTCCCATGGGAAACCCTTGGCCCCATGTGCCCAGCTCGGTCACTGATGCTCACTGAAATCAGATTTTCCATTAACTTCAGGCTTTGGTTTGTCACCTTCATTTTTGTGTGTGTTGCCACACAGGGGAAGGTGTCTGCAGGCTGGTGAAAATGTGCAAGTAGAGACAGCACCATGACCCTGAAACCTAGTCTTATGGGGACTGATGTAGACGGTAGTCACGAGAAGAGTCTAATATGGGCTGGTGTGTGGGCTAGGTCCTCTCCCCTTTGGAAGACAAACACAAGTCAAATGCCCAAGCCAACTTGTGGCCATGACTGAAGTCCTAGCTGTTCCTCAGAATTTAATTGGGAGACAGAGCAAGCACTGATTTGTGAGCAACAGGAAGGCAGTAGACAGTGAAACATCGAGGAAGTCAGAATTGGTGTGCAGTCAGTTCCTTTGAAGCCTTTTGTATTTGCCCTGGCAAAGAAAATACTTTGCACTAGTCAAGCACTTTTCAAGACATTTTACAAACATGAAAGCTTGCAGCACCCCCATGACACAGGTTCACATCAGTATTTCCTTGTAATCAGACAGATGCAGCACATTCCTCACAGTGAGCTGGAATCAACCTGTGTTGAGTCCAGTGAAGCCCTTTGCTCAATTAGTGCACCAAATACCTTTATTTTCCCTCTAAGTAGCCACCAAGACGACCAATATTCTGCAATGCTTTTATGCTGCTATGCCTCTGGTCCCACACTATAAAACAAAACGCTAACCTTTCTTTCAGCATCACTTCTGCTTTTCCATGAGAACAGCCAGCAGGGGTTAGGAGGATCATCAGCTCTGGGCCATTCTCTCTTCCTCTAAGTAATTTATTGCAATCTGATTGGAAAAATGACATTCCTAAGTCATCAACCCACTCCATAGTCCCTTGATTATCTTCAAATGAAAAAGACTCGAGGGCAAACAAGCTGTTCAACTAGTATTTGTTGAGCTGTAAACACCATGAAAGCACAGCTCCTGCTTCCCTGCAGTCTGTGATATCCCAACAGCAGAACACATGCTTGAGAACGTACCCTGCGGCTTCACTGTCCAGCAGTGTTGCAGCCAGCTACATCTAGACCTGCAGGCTAAAGGCCTTTGTTTCTGCTCTTCCAGTCCCTTCTTCCTCACCTTTGTCCTCCAGGCTGCTCCTAAATTTAGAGAAATGTAAGTGTTGGTAGAGAACCACTTGGCTGAGAGTTTCTGCACTGATGGGCAGGACCTTAACTGCCCGAGTCTAAAAGCATACAGCCCCCCCAGGTTAAACAAAGCAACAAGACTGGAATATTCATCAGCATAGTAGGCAGACAGGAAAAATAGTTTCCTTTGGTAGAATTCACCACTCAAGATCTGTGGCTCCGTCTTCTGCACAGCTGCTCACATGGAAATGCAGCTAGCCTGCTAGAAGTTTTTTACTCATATTCTGATTCCATGGCCTTCACAAGGGTCTCGTGCTCAGTGTTTTTCTCAATGCATAGGTTGCTATAGTCATTGCCTTTCATGGTGATAGTTTCATATGATGCTTCAGGCCTAGAATTTACCTCTTCCTGGTCCTTAGCAGTCTCTGTTCTCATGACATCTACAGTGCTATGGCTGAAACAACAGAAAGAGATTAAAAAGGAACAAAAAATCAGAAACCATTTGCTCTACACCCTGACCCCAGAACAGCAAAGCTTACACTAATCTACTGAGTCTGGAGGGCTCTGAAAGACTCTAGGAAGCAACATTCAAAGAACCACAAACACAGAAAGAAGAATAGCTTTAGCATCATAGGTGCTGGTAGCATTCAGCAGACCTTCCAAAGGTCGGACTATCACCACATAGGATAGCCTTTGCAAAACAACTATTAATAATTGCTAAAGCAGTAATTGTGGGGCAACAGGTGGGTAAGGTCTGAAGGGAAAAGTAGGACGAAGGGATTAAGGGCTGGGATTAAGAGGGGCAGGAAATATGTTGTTATCAGTAGAAGCAAACAGGAACTGCACAAAAGATTTGAATAGCCACCGAGGAGTGTTTCTTAAGCAAAAGACAAAGATTCACGTTCTCCACTTTGTGAAAAAACACTGGAAATTTACTACAGAAAACAGCTGAGCTGTGGCATCAGCAAGACAGAGCGAGGGACCCAAAATACGGTTCTCTCATTGTAGCACACTGAGGAACAGATCCTCTCTGTCTTCTGCACTGAAATGTTAATGCCCTCACGTGGTATCAAAAGCACTGTCAGGGGATTCAGACTCTCCTGTTTCTCCAGAAAGCTTGGAATCTTTGCTCAGTGAGAAAAGAGGCTTTTCTGAAACAGAAAACTGTACTGAGTCCCTCAAAGTCTTCTCAGCATCAGAGAAAGGATTGTACTCACAAAGCAACTTCATAGAGAGATTCTGGAAAAAAAGGGAGAATGAAAGATGTACATCGGTGCGTTTTAGGTTAACCTGACAAACAAAAAACCCATTTGCTCCCAAGTAACCCCCTCTTAGGAGGTCACTGTCCCGCCTTGCTTCTCCCCAGGGCCACTTCCTGTCAGCACAGGGACATACTTGAGCATGCGGACAAAAATGAGCAGGGACATGTGGGGCTCCCGAGGCCATGAGCCCACACAGCTCCGAGCTCATGCCTTGGTCTGCTCCGGGGTGCAGCCCATGAGGGGCTGGCAGAGCGGTCCCAGCAGAGTGCCCGCCGAGCTGGCTGCAGCCCAGCCCTCGGTCTGCACACAGAGTGGCCAAGGCAGCGCCCACCCTCATGCATGGTGCCAGCCCCGTTGCCACCCACCACCCCGGCCGGTGCACGTGCCACTCTGCTCACCGCCCTGCGCCGCTGCCTTCCCTCGGCAGATGATGGCCACGGTGATGGAGATGAGCGCGGCCCCGCAGAGCACGGCCAGCAGGACCACGACATAGAGTGGCAGGTGGCGCCGCAGCCCTGGGGACAGAGCAGCCCTGGTCAGAGTGGGGCCAGGCCCTGCGCTCTGCAGGGCACAGGGGCTGCTCCCTCCCATGCAGCGCGTGGCAGCGCCTGCAGAGCCCGCGTGGATGTCCTGACACCCGGTGCCCTGTGTGGCCCTGGGGTGTCACAACAGGGTGAGGGGGACGGGCGGGCGCCACGCGCACGGCGCTGAGCGCAGTCCTGTTGGCAGGGCAGCAGCCCCTCTGGAGCCAAATGCTCATTCTGCTCATTCTGCTCTATTAAAAAACAATAGAACCCCCAACTGCAGCCAAGACCTACAGGAGTTGTGACTGCYGTGCCTGAATTTAAGAGCAAAACCTTCAGCCCCTTCAGGACAGAAACATAGAGCAAACAAGGCAAAAAAGTAGCTGCAGAAAACCTGTGACCAGGAGGGGAAATCCACCATAGGGAAAAGCTGATATTTGATGAGAATTTTGTCCCTGAAACAAAATCTGCTGCAAGCCACAGCTGCCGGGGCGCCTGCTTGGTCAGCCCTTGTGAAGGTCAGCCTTGTGCTTCCTGCGAGGCCTCTGCTCAGCACCGTGAACGTCTCCACTCACCTGTGGCAATGGGGGATCCTGTTGATCTGGAGTCCTGCGTGGCAGCGGGCGACGTTGCGGCCGGCAGCTCTGCAGAGGTGGAGAGCGCAGGGTGACATCTCCCTCCCCAGGAGCGGGCGGCCAGGCACCTGGCACAACCCCAGGCTCCGGCTCGGCCGGCAGGGCCAAGCTCCCGCAGGCAGCGTGCGCAGGGCACCCACCCGTCACCYGCCACAAGCAGCAGCGACACGTCTGCAACCCCACCACGGCCAGCCCTGCTCGGAAGCAGGGAGGATGCCAGACCCTGCGTTTTCCTCTCGGACTAGCACTAAAATCAGGAGTCTCAATCAGCACAAAGTGTCAGATCCATATAGAGGTAGAGGAAAAGAAGAAACCTTTTGCCTTGGTCATTGTCCACGGTGGAGATGAGTTCCTCCTGGGGACTCACCTGTCACAGTCAGCTCAACGGCATCGCTCCGCTGCACAACCCCTGCCCCAACGCGGTTCTCTGCTTCGCAGTAGTATTTCCCCGAGTGCGAGGGCCGCAAGCTGTCAAACGTGAGCTCGGCCCCGCTGCTCAGGTGCCGAGCCGCTCCCCCCGGCTCCCCCAGGAACCAGCGGTAGCTGATGGGGGGGGAACCGCCGGCCACGCACGTCAGGCTGGTCCTGGCTCCTGCCGGAAGCATCAGGCCCTGCTGCCCAGCCCTGACAATGGGCTTCGTCACTGCAACTGCAAGACAAGCACATGGCACTCAGCCCACGCGGGCCCCGGTGCTCTCGGAAGCCTCCGCTGTGCTCTGCGGCAGCTCGCTTGCTGGGCTCGAGCCCTTGCAGCAGGGGCAGGAGCACCGGAGGTGTTGGTCACCTCTGCGCACAGGCTAAGCTGGTTCTCCTCTCCCTGCAGACGGCTTCACACTGGTCAGGCCACATATAACACTGCCCTCTCACAGGAGGCCTGCTCTGCTGGATTGCTGTCCTCTGCCCCACCACACACCACCTTGCAGAGAGGTCACTTTTAGCACACACTGAGCTTCTGAGGAAGGGGAGGACATGTTTGGCCCACATTACACCCACCTGATTTCCTACTTGCTACAGGAACCAGAGAGATAGTGGCTATCTGGACCAAGGACAACTGTGAGTGCTGTCTCATGTAGCAGTGGGTTCAAGGAGTCCCCTGGTAGATGCAGATTTGAGTCTGAACTCACTGCTCCCCCTTCCACAGTCCACCACAGTCCTGAGTGGCATTATTTCTGGACTTCAGTAAAGCTTTTGACATTGTTCCTCACAGCATCCTCCTGGGCAAGCTCCAGAAGTGTGGGATGGATGGGTGGACAGTGAGGTGGATTAGGAACTGGCTGGGTGGCAGAACTCAGAGTGTCTCCAGCAGGTCGAGGGAGGTGATTCTGCCCCTCTGCACACAGCCCTGGTGAGGCCGCACCTTGAGTACTGCGTGCAGTTCTGGGCTCTCCAGTACCAGAGGGTGTGGAGCTGCTGGAAAGAGTCCAGCGCAGGGCCATGAAGATGATCAGGGGCCTGGAACATCTGCCCTATGAGCAAAAGCTGAGAGAGCTGGGCCTCTTCAGCCTGGAGAAGAGAAAGCTGACAGGGGACCTCATCAGCGTGTGTATAAGTATCTCAAGGGAAGGAGTGAGGAGGATGCGGCTGGCCTCTTCTCAGKGGTGGCCAGCAACAGGACTAGAGGAAATGGCCACAAATTGAGGCACCAAAAGTTCCACAGGAACTTAAGAAAGAATTTCTTAACAGTGAGGGTGACAGAGCACTGGAACAGGTTACCAAGAGAGGTGGTGGAGTCTCCTTCTCTGGAGATCTTCCAAACCCACTTGGACACAATCCTGTGCCACATGCTCTAGGGGACCCTGCGTGTGCAGGGGGGTTGGACTAGATGACCTCTGGAGGTCYCTTCCAACCTTAAGGATTCTATGATTTCCTCCTCAGAGGAGAAGGACCAGCTACAAGGGAGAGGCCAATACTCTCCCATGGAGACGCCTCCCACCCAGTTTGGATGCAGGTAGAAAATGCACTCCGGAAAACTCTTCCTTGGGCTACATGCTTCTTAGTGGCAGCTTCTTGTGCTATGGGATTTGTGAATTATTAAGCCTACGCAAGAGCAGAGCTTTACTGCTGCATTTACCTTTCACAACTTTAACTGTAGTGGTCATCTCCTTTGTTATCAAGCTGTTATTTTTGGAACTCCACATGACTTGACAGGTGTAGCGCCCACTGTCAGGGATTTCAAGGTTCTTGATTTGCAGTGTGACATCCCCCGGGCTGTTCTCTGGGACAGTGATACGGTCTCTGAACCAAGACAATAAGATGTGGTCACCGGAGTCATCCCTCCGGAAGATGGTGGAGGTGCTATAGTCTCGTGTCATGCTCCAGACAAGTGTTTGCTGTGTGAAACCATCTGAGGGCACATAGGTACAAGGTAAAGCAGTGGATCCCTTCCATGTCCCATTGACCTGGTGGAGGCCAGACAGGTCCAGGAGGGCTGCAGGGAACAACAGTTGAAGAGGAGAAATAAGAACACTGCAAAAGAGGAAATGTCCTTGGGACAGGCAGGAATCATCTGAAGGTGGAAGCCAGCATGAAGCAGCATGTTAAAGGTGGTGCACACCATGGCCAGCTGAACCTGAGCCTGTTGAGCCTGTCTGTGTGTCTCTGAGCCCAGGGATGTGAACAGCTGCTCCAACCCCAGGGCTGTTTTTATTGATTCTCTCTGGATCCCTGCCAGTTTGCAATTCCTTCTTGTCACAAATCCTGCTCTTGGTGGCAGCATAATAGCCATAATGTTCATGAGATCTTAAGATGCACCTCTAACTCCTGCTCCCCAGCCCCAATCTTCATGTTCTGGTTCTGCTTCTATTTGCAGCTGGTGAGTCAAACTGAGTGAACTTCCTCCCACCCCAAAAGACGCTGACTGCTCTGACGACACCTCTGTAATACTTGTTCTCTTCCTTACATGGGGGAGGAAGGATGAACAGGTCAACTTTACTGTTTTATGCAACTAAGCATATTTGTTAGCTCCAGCATTCGCACCAATAAATGTCACTACTTTCTTTCATAACTTCCCTATTCGCAGGTCACAGTAGTACAGCTCTCCAGGCAGACGCACTTCCCTGCAAGAGCTTGTCCCAGGGCCATCAGGAGGGACTGTGTAAGGGGAAGTGAGGACCTGCACATCTCTGCAGGACACAGGCTGGGGGACTCCTGGGGCCAGATGCAGAGGGAGGTTGTCTCTAACATGGAACTGTTTTTTATCAAATAACTTTGAGAAGGCAGGTACAGAATCTCACATCTGTATCAAATGCAGCTCCTCGATAGATCTGCTTTTGAAGGTTTTCCGTTTCTCTTCTTCCTCTTTTCAGACTCCCGTTCAGAAAAATTAAGGAGAATGGAAGCTATTTAGAAAACTGCTCAGATAAACTCCCCAGGGATTTGGTGCTCTCTACCTCAACTGTTTTTAGCATCCAGTGTTCACCTGAACACAATTTTAGTTAAACATCTCCCCAGTACTGTTTTACTGAATTCCAGAATGGTTGAGGTTGGAAGAGATCTGTAGAGATCATCCGGTCCAACCTCCCTGCTCCATCATGGCCACCCACAGCATGGGGCACCTGGTTGCATCCAGGAGGGTTTGGAAGGAAGAAAAGGAGACTCCTCAACCTCTCGAATTGCTTAGCCATGGTATAGCTGCTGGAGTGGCTGATTCCGCTGGGGTCAGCGGCCCTGCACGTAACTGACTGCAGCACTAGTGGGGCTGGCCCCGAAGGACAGCTAAATGAAAGGAATAGAGAAATGCAGCAAAAGACAAATCTCTGACAGAGCATTTTTAAGGGAAATACTTCTTCCCAGGGCAATTTTTAAATTAGACTATAATCCTCCAAACAACGTGAGTCCTCCCACCAGAGGTAGACAGAGTCTGGATGAAATCTGAAGAGCTGCATTAGAGTATCCCAAGCAGGTCAGAGAGATTTATATTCTAACACAGGATAACAGCCTATCGTTTTAAACTTTGTACAGTTTAAAGGCACAAGACCGTAGACCCAAACCTCATCCTGCTGCTTTAGCTCTGAGGTGCTTCAGATATAGCTGAGCTTTATGGCTTCGTGTTGGCCCCCAAGCAGATCAGCAAGTACTTTCCAAGCATGACCACACACACAAGGGAGAAGGGGGAGGCAGGGGAGCTGGTGTTTTATGGCATCCAGCTCATTCTCATATTTTCCATCTGTCTGACCAGTGAAACTACAGTTCCTTTAGAAAGTGGCAATTTACCTGAATTTAGCCTGACTTGAACTGCACTGGTTTTATGAGCAGCCTTGGAGAGGATCTGCTGTGGTTCATCGGCTTCCAAAGCAGTTTGTGCTGTGTATCAGAGCAGACCCTCTCCAAGGATCTTGAACAATATTATTTTGCTCTTGTTCTAGGGGACATGGGACCAAATACCGTCCCAGCCTCAAAAGCACATAGCTGAGTTTGATGCCAAAGGAGACTCTCATAGTTCCCAGACTCTATTTTTTTCATGCCAAAAAAAAGAGATTTTCCATGAAAAAAATCTCTATTTTCAATGAAACCACTATAATTCAAAAGATTTTCCCCTGCCCTCTTAGTACTCAGATTTTTTTTTTTTWAAAAAAAATATGAGGAAACATTTACTCACCGCTGCAGCTGATGAAGGCCTTCGCAAGCACCACTATCTGTAGCATTTTCTCCACTCTCCTGAAACTGCAGGTTTGTCCTCCTTCTCCTCCACATAGAGAGACCCACACTCCAAAGAGCAGAACTSAAGTCAAGAACACTTCCTTTTCTTCTGTCCTACATCATCTAGGATCTAGACCGTGCTGCTGCCCTTTTTCCTTCCTTCTTTCTGAAATATTACAAGTCCATTTCAAAGATTATAAGGATCTTTCTGCTTCCGTTTCATGTTCTCTTGTCCCCAACCACTTCTCTTACCATTCTCTTGACTTTTTCCAAAAAAAGCTCTAACCAACTTTTTTTATTATTATTCTCTTCATAATTGTGGGGATTTTTTTCCTCTTTCTTTCACTCCACGCTTGCAGACATTTCACAACAGAAGAGCTTTTTTATAACTACGCAGTCAAGCACTTAGTAGTAAGGAAAAGCAAACTTAAGGACACCGAAGAAGTAAAAGCTCATGTCTCTAAGACCTGTGTGTGGTGGCATTGCCGTTACTTACACAGTTATGTACTATTCTGCCATGTCCCAGACAGACGGTAGCAATTCACCAGCTCTGCTTCTAACACTGCTTTATTTCATCCCATCCTTCTCTGCGGTTCTAGGGTAGAAGGATGCAGCACAGATCGATCCACACAGGCTGCTCTCCGTTTCCTCCTTCAGCACTCGGTTCTCCCAGCCACACACGTCGGTTGCTGCAGAAGGARCCTTCCGGAGGCCCCACTCACCTGAGAAGGTCTGGCAGCCTGGAGGAGGCGGCCACCCCACTTTGCCTGGACCAGGCCAAGCCCTTTTTCCCCCAGAGTTCAACTGGGACCTGGCTTGGGCAGCAACTTCTACAGCAACAGCAAGGTACATCCTCAGCATCCCCTGCCAAATTGAAGGCACAAAAACGCTTCTTTTTTCTTCCAAGCTGCAAGTTTTTTTATTTACTACTACTGTCTTTAAAAAAGAAGAAAAAAAAGAGGCACCRATTTATTTCATTTACTTAAAAGCCAAATATATGCACAAATACTGTTTAACTATAGCTGTTTCCTATACTGGTTACAAGCAGATTTATCTAAATCTTTCTGTTCCCAGTAATGGCTGACATAATGTGACTAATTTTTTTTTATTATTATTATTCAGGTAGAGATGAAYTCAAATACAGGAGCTGCCAGCTAAAATATCACCAGGGTGACAACCACAATCAATGAGACCAAGCTCATATAATAAGAAATATTAGTCCTATGTAATAAGACATTTTAGTACCTCCAGAGTGATTGGTAGTTCAGAAAAATGATTGATGCATTCCCAGAACTGTGACTGGCACGACCTACAATATAAGTCAGCAATTTTTGATATGCTACTTTTTTTAAAAAAAGAACAAAATTGTCTGGTATCTTTCCTTTGTTTAAAATCTAGAAAGCAACCTGAAGTAGTTTTCAGTTCCTAAGAAATTCAGAGTATTGTTTGAAACACAAGGAACCATTTTCTGATGGGCCTGAAGGGAAGGTTAATACTGCCACAGTTACATCCCAAAACAGGGATAGTTGTTTGGTTTAGGCAGGCAGTGTTTATGCATCAGCTAATGAAGCTTTCAGCAACATGACTTAAAACAACCATTTGTACAACCTGGCCCTTGAGTGGTGACAACAGTGTGTCCTAAAAAACTTGTCTCCCATTCAAAAGTCTTTTAAAGAAGCTGGATGTTGGAAAAATATGTCCAAGCACAAGCTCAAAACCCAAGCTAAAACTGCTGATTTGACTATTTTTTGAACCGGACATGCAAGACTTCCTGAAGCTATAATTACAGAGGATAGAAGTTGACTACTTAGCTAAAACGAACATCACTAACTGTAGTTCCTCAAATGTGATTTACTTGTCATCTTTCTTTCCTGGGGACAGTGACATATCTCCTAGCTTTCTCCCCCTTGAGTCACAGTCTGCCCTTTTCCTTCTTTCTGGAGGTACTCCTCATAGCTTTGCATCTGAAAATACAAAGAAAAAGTCTCTAATGTCTCAGATGATATTCTTAGAGGATAAATGAGGGCAAGCAGTTTATGTAGCGAAGGCAGTGGCACCAATACTCTTATCAAGCACTCCAGCTGAGAAATACGTCCTGCAAGAGCGACATGTTTACTGACACAGTATTCATCCAACTGCAGGGGCTCCCCAGCTTTCCCCACATCCTTCAGGGCCGACTACTGAAAAACCCGTAACTCCTGTCTGAAAATAAAGAAGGACAAAACAGCTCTCCTGAGAGCTGACAGGAGGGGTCACACAGCTTCAAAGAGATGCTCCATATGTTGCTGAAGCCTTAAACTCCTGTGTCCAAGCTGGAGCACACATGTAGGGGCTGTTTCACAGTAATTAAACATTCTCTTTCCAGCAGGGCTCCAAAAACTGCCCCTTCACAGATAGCTGAAATGCAGGAAATGCAGCAGCTATCCAGAAAGCTCTAATGACTTGTCATGGCCCAACTGTTGCTTTTCTTGACCCCCTAGAAAACCCTTGCAGCAATAACCGTGTGCCGTGCAGCATGAGCACAATAGTTCTCCCTCTTCACCTTCCTCCTTAGGAAAAGCAAAAAACAAAAAGCAAACCCAACCTACTTCGGTGGCTTTTTCCTTGTACATAAGATGACTCATTTTCTATCACATGCTAAACATCTAATTTCACAAGCAGCTAATCTCATATGGCATAAGCAAAAACTCTTGTATTTTCTGTTTCCTCAGCCATTGCTGGCTGTAGTCTGCAAGAATCACCTAACACCATGAAGAATGCATGTTCAACTGCACAGCTCCTCTGCTTTCAGGCACGGGGACAAGACAAGCAGCTGGAGCTGAATTCCTAGGTGCACACAGACATTCATGCACACCCAGCAAAATAGGCAAAATAAGAAGCATAACAAATTTTACTAAGTTCACAATCCTGAATTTTAATGATTTTCAGTTGCTTCTACACATTTGCTATAAGCAGTATACATTGTTAATGTCTTCTTGGAAAAAGAAATATCACCACTGGCAAAATCAACTGCTCACTTGTTCCCTTTTCACTTGGAAAGTGAGGTTGCACGCTGCAGATCTGTGCTATAGACAAAGAGAAATGGAACCTGCAATACAGAAACTTTAGGGAAAAAAGCATAAGAACACTTGTATGCACTGGAAAAATACCGCCAAATGTTTGATAGTCATTGATGAACTTTTCTATCATTAATCCTTCTCATTACTCAGGGAGCCTCCGTGCAGCCTGGGTTTTTGTAACAGTGGATGAGCAAGAACATGTTGCATGCTCAGTTATGTATTGCACATCAAAAGTACTACTTATTTCCCCTTAAAACTGCTAGTAGATTATTTATCCAATGCCTGCTGCATTTTGTCTTCTGAGAACCTGTAAACAACACTGTCTATTCATCTTTATACTTTTTCTGGACACTTCTCTCATATTTTCCCTTGCTCTCTTTTTCTCRAGCTGAGAAATCATAACACATTTAATTTGCTTGCATGCATTAGTGGTTTCAGGTCACTCATCATTACTTAGCGTCCTTCGATCTTCCCTAGTTCTAGCAAACCCTATTAAGTTGAGCACCTGCATACAGCAGAGGCAAGCACTCGCTGCGTCTTTAAARTGTTTTCTGTCATGTTTTATTTCCTTTCCTAATGGCTCTACTGTCATTTTTGAGTGCTGGTGAATTTTGAGCTGATGCTTTCAAAAACGGCACACATTTATTCAACGACAACAGCAAATTCAAGGCTTATACCTTTATCTGTGTCATTGCCTCATCAACTCACCTGCTTTTTGTCTACATTGCTTTTGGTCTGACGTGGTATTGCCCTATTAGCTGTTATAAAAAGATTCTTCTGCATCTCTGCAGTTTATCATTGATTTACTCAGGATAGTAAAAACTAAGCATAACAAAGCTTTTCATCTCCCTACTTGCCATTCAGACCTTTTAAGGTACAAGGAAAGCACTTAATGAGTAACTACTGATTATCTGCCATAAGGAGTTCTTATTAATGAGAACAGGTCATGTAAAAATACTCCCATTCATATCAAAATTTAGGTGCATGTAAACAATCCTAGCCACAAGCTTAAGGAATAGTATCTCATCTTTTCCAAATATTAAAAATGCACTAAAAAGAGAAAAGTTGATTAAAAAAAATGCATTTTTGCAAAATTACAGTTCCTCAAGTGCTCAGTTCTAAAATTGACCATTTTTATTGTAATTGGAAAGTGTCTGTTTTATTGTAAGTGCTCTGCAGAGCAGCTTACTGACTGTGGCACGGTGGAGTTGCAGGACATTTCTCCTCTTAGCATGGCAAGGTCTTTTGAGATTAACCTCACTTTAAGCTAAGCTGAACAGTGCTATTTAGCAACACCTTGTGCCAAGTCTGCTCTCACCAGACAAAGATTGTTTATAAACAGAATTAAATTCGTTTTGACTATACAAAACAGCAAGACTACTAAAGTGTTCCCAACCGTTAGCTTTCAAAGGGTGAAATGGAATCAAGAAAAGCAAAAATGGATAGGCCTTTACAGCAGTCTGCAGCTGTGAGTTTTCTAAAAAGGAAACTTCTGCATTTTTACTGCAAAAATTTAAGCATCCACAAGCTATGGAGGATCAAAACCTCCATGTTAAACCAGACCTTCAGAGAAGATGAACAGGAAGGTAAATTCTGTGTGGATGAGAGTGTTCTTCAGGATTGCCACCTGCATATAGTGTCCCCCATTTCATATTCAGATTCCTTTGAATTTGAAGGGTTATCATATTCTGTTTCTTTCAGGTTTGTTTCCTCACATTTGTTGTTTCTCATGGGCTCTGTCATATAATAGTTTTCAGTAGAGGAGAGGGGTTCTTCATAATGAGCCACACTATCAAACCTTGAAGTCTCTGCTTTCACTGAGTTGTTATGGCTGAAATAAAAATACCATATGAAAGAAAAGTTGCAAATAGAGAAGATAAAAGCATCCTCCAGCTGAAGAGATTTCGAGCCAGATTCTGATCTGACTCAGAGCTGCACAAATCTGGGACACTGGGTTATAAGAGTACCCTTAAGTAAAGGATCTTGTTGTTTACTTCAAGGTGAAGGATAATGTTGGACACTACAGCAACATTGCTACAGATTCAGGAAGAGTTTCAGAGGCAACAACAACAAAAAAAAAGTACACAAGAACTGCAATATTTTTGCTTGGAATGATGCAAGTCATACCAAACAGTGGAAAAGTAAGCAGTGCGCTTAATGCAGCCTACATCTGCCATGTGATTATGGTAGCTAATACCTTTAAAACAAAAAGATCAAGATAATCTGTGGGGTCAAATGCCATCCCACTATGCATTCAGCTGCTCAGAGCTCAACTGTTACTTCAACAGGCTTTATAGCCTGGGAAACACAGAATCTGGGCAAACATCATGGGCATATCGCATAATGACATTCAAGTTGTCAATATTTTAATTTATATCCAAATAAGTAGTTCTCCCTGCATGCTTTGGCTAGATGATTAAGCTTCTTAGCTTAGGTTACAAGCAGAACAGGATGCTGACATTTGAGTTTAGAAAGAGCTATAACATCCTGCCCCAGCTATTATTAAAAGAGGCAAGTTCAGACAGGGATATTTTTGAGATAACATCAACATTAGATTCTTGCATCAGGAATGCTGGCTCTCCAGAAGAGGGGGAAGTCCAATTCTTTACACTTGAAAAATTTATTGCGGAGGATTTTCACTTGGCCTAACCAGGCCAAGGACAAATTGAACAGTTCCCACTCATTTCTAAGAGATCCCTCTTCTACATTATAGGTTAATGTGAGAAGACCACAAAAAATCCATAAAATGTACCAATGAGGTAACTTTTAATCTCCTTCCTACTGCCAAAGAGACTTTTCATCTTGATGGATAAGTGGCAACATTTTTTCCTGTTCTGACACAGCCTCAAAGCCTTCTCAGAATATTACATAAAGGGTGATACTCACAATTTTACTTCATAGACWTGCACTGGAAAAGAACAACCAGAAGTGTGAATTAATAATTTGCATTTTTATTCTTGAACAAAAATTCCTACTACATCTTTCTTTGATATAAAGAAGTGATTTCTGAAGAGAGAATAACATAATATTTAAGGTTTCTGTTTTTAGGTGGGTGATGACTTATTCCCAGGATTCACATCACAAAAATGGGAAAAATATCCCAGATGGAACACAGCTGGGTCAAATTTCTTGCCCAYGGTCAAAGGTAAAGTTGAGTTTAGAAACCAGAAGTTCCCAATTGCCACACTCTGATATTCACTAGTTCAACAAAGGACAATTTTGAAAGAGGCTACTTCAGATATATTAACATTAAAAAAAAGCAATTTTTTTTTWAAAAAAAATATTTGATGATTAATACTATTGAATAGCAAGGATATGCAGAAAGGTAATTGAGGAAAAAGAGGCACAACTATGGCCAGTGATATTTAAAAGAAAAAAAGCTTTCAGAACTCTGCTATATTGTTAAAAATCTTTTTCCTCACTATTAATGTGTTTGGTCACGAATTTTCTAGTACAAAGACGATTTAAGTGGAAGATAATTAGAAGATTTTCTGATAGAAGATTAAATCTCACAGGATCCAGATTCATTGGGGATTATCCACAAGCTTAGCCAAAGCCCTTTGGGAAATGATTACATCCCCAGAGTCTCAGTGAGCAGGAGCCGAGCAAGCCCAGAAAGCAGCCCGAGTGCACGATTGGTTGCTACCTTTCCAAAAGGATGCATATTGTTAGTGTGTGTGTAAGAGCTTATTAGGCTCATGAGATCCACAAGGAAAATGGAACTTCACTGTCTTTAAAATCTTCCCATTCCGATTCACAAATATTTCAATTAATACTTTCATGGTTCAAATATCAGAGCTACTACAGTAGTAATGAACACAGTACCACACCCCTCCACAAAAGCCCTGAAGAGTATAAACAAGCTGGGAATGATAGCACATTTGAGACTACGCACCATTTTTGGGCCTTCTAATGCAAATGATAAGAAAGATGGTAAGGAAAACAACAGCACCACAAATCAGAGCGATCAGGACTATCAGGTACAGGGGCAGATGACTCTTCTGCAAGTCTAGAACAACAAAGCACAAGACTTTCAAACACAGAAGCACTCCTGGGTTGCAATAGCAGCAGTTACACCATACTGATCATCCTCCTGAAGTCAAAAATAGGCTGGATGCTCAGGCAGCTTTTGTAATGGACTAGATTATACTGCATGTTTTTGTCCCTACTTTTCCCTATCTAATATCACCTTGGCCATTTAGCTTTGAGTAAGTGTGTTTATAAGGGAGTGGTGAGAAAAATCTGCCTGGATTGATTGCTGAGGCTTTTCTGATCACCTAACTTTCACACTCAAAGAAAATACCATAATGGATTACTGTTCGGGAATGCAACAGGAACACTGATGGCTAATTATGAAACTAAGTTTTCTTACATCCGGAGGCTTTTCAAGAGTCACCATGAAATATCATCATAAAAAGCTGTGACTAGAGAAAGATACAAGAACTCATCAGTGCTTCAAGGATCTGGATAAGCGGAGAGCATCATTTGCAGCCAAGATGCAGAACATTAGTTTGGGGGCTGAATGTACTGACTGGATCTGTAATCTCTTTCTTATTTTTTTGTTCTGTTCTCCACATACCTTTAGTTGCGTGATTCTTTTCTGAATTTCGTAACTCATTTTCAGAAGTCATTACTGTTAGGGGGAGATCTGCAAAAAACACATTGTCTCCATTACCTTTACAATGCTGTAAAAACAAGAAAGCTCTAAAAGGGCTATATATATGTGTGTGTGTGTGTGTATATATATACACATGTATGTATATATACACACACACATATGTATACATATGTGTGAGTATATATACACACACACCTGCCACAGTGGTAGAGCCTTGTGGAGTCCAAGGGATGACTGAAGTATCTCTGAACACCAGTTCTGTCTGACTCTTTCCTGTAAAAAGAGTCAAGAATTGTCAATATCTTACCCTCAGTTTCTAGTTGCTGAAGGCAATTTATGTAATCCATAGACAAACCACACAAATTACAAACTTCCTTCAAAACAACTGTCCTTGGTAATTTGAATCATTTCTGGACAAGTTTGAAAGATTTTTTGTATCACCTGTAGATCGCCAGTAGAGATTCGACTACTCCCACTCAGTGGGACCAAAAAAACTCTTGTTTACTTCAAGACCATAAAAACAAGCACAAACAAAACAAAAACTTTAAAGGAGAGAGGGAGGAAAAAATAAAAACAAATTCCAGAATACCCTATATGATTTACAAGTTAAGAAGTGATATTTCTATAAGTCCTCTTCTGACACATACAAATTCATTCAAACAGAAAGCTGAAACAAAAGCATCAAAAATATTAAGTAGCTTTTCACCAGCAACAGAATACAATGCCAAGTGCTGGCATTAAACCATAAACTTAAACCATTAAACTTGACACTTTTTTGTGCCATTCTTGGAGTGGGAGTAATATATATATATATACACACACACATATATATACATATATATATATATATATATATATATATAAATCCCACACCCACAATAAACAAGGTGATCCAGTGCCAGAAATCCTTAGTTTTCAAGGTCTTTCTGGGTAAACTTGGTCTCTCTACAATCACCTTTGCGAATATAAGCCCACAACACTGCCAGTCTGAAACCAGTCCAAAGGATGGTGCAGTTTGTGCCAACACAACAAATGTATACATTCAGCTAGACACCTAGACACACCACCTCAGCCGCTTACTATATCTCAGCAAGGACAGGCTACAAGTACTCCTACAAGCAAGGAAAAAGCCCTCCACAGATCAGAGAGTTAGGAAAGCAGGATGCTTTTTACTTCGAGGCAGCTGGATTGAAAACTGAGGCAAACA
This sequence comes from Eudromia elegans, assembly GCA_003342815.1. Classification (NCBI taxonomy): domain Eukaryota; kingdom Metazoa; phylum Chordata; class Aves; order Tinamiformes; family Tinamidae; genus Eudromia; species Eudromia elegans. The sequence goes on along the minus strand of PTEX01000111.1, from coordinate 2,242,848 downwards.
GACTAAAAATAGCCTTTTGTTGAGAATGGGTTCTGCAGCAACAAAGCTCATGCAAAACACAGATGCCTCCACATGCCTCCTTGTCCTTGCTGTTAGTTATAACTGCTATTAACCCCTTACTTGTGGTGGTGCTGTATCCCTCTGGGATTCCCACTTCACTCTTAAAAGTCACAGTTGTTGCAGACAGACCTGCAAGTTGAACAAGAATGACAGACAACAAAGGAGTGTGACTATGGCTTCTTTTGCTGCAGTAACACAGAATTTATCCACATAAGAATTTATCTATGTAAGACAGTGAAAAACCAAGCAGCCACCCAGATGGCAGGTAGGAGACAGGTCACTAAGTGTCAGAGAGCAGGCACAGCCCTCACCTGGGGACTCACCTGTCACAGTCAGCTCAACGGCATCGCTCCGCTGCACGACCCCTGCCCCAACGCGGTTCTCTGCTTCGCAGTAGTATTTCCCCGAGTGCGAGGGCCKCAAGCTGTCAAACGTGARCTCGGCCCCGCTGCTCAGGTGCCGAGCCGCTCCCCCCGGCTCCCCCAGGAACCAGCGGTAGCTGATGGGGGGGGAACCGCCGGCCACGCACGTCAGGCTGGTCCTGGCTCCTGCCGGAAGCATCAGGCCCTGCTGCCCAGCCCTGACAATGGGCTTCGTCACTGCAACTGCAAGACAAGCACATGGCACTCAGCCCACGCGGGCCCCGGTGCTCTCGGAAGCCTCCGCTGTGCTCTGCGGCAGCTCGCTTGCTGGGCTCGAGCCCTTGCAGCAGGGGCAGGAGCACCGGAGGTGTTGGTCACCTCTGCGCACAGGCATCGGTAAGGCCACACATGGCAACTCCTACACTGAAGACCTTTTCTGCCTTGTTGATGCCATCTCCACTCCTCTAAATAATCACTGCCAGGGAATTCTCGTATGTACCTTGGTATTTGGTCAAGGAATAGTAGTTCAATATCCTAGATTTTCCTTTCTGCTACATATGGAAATATTGGGCAATTAAATATGAGCATTGTCAGAGACAAATTATTAAGTGAGAGGCCACAGAGCCTTCCCCAGTCCCTGAATCAGACACTGCAATTTCATGGGCCTGAATTCCCTTCCCCGACCCATTTCCTTGCTTCTTGGAGGAGTAAGGCTCTACTCAAAAAAATACTCCTATATTGGAAACAATTAATCACTGACTACATAGTCTATTAAAAATTTAAATACTTTCTGAACAACAAAGGCTTCCACTCTTGTACAGTTTCCTTTTTGGATTTACCTTTAACCACCTGAACTCTGGTGGAAATCTCTTTTGTAATCAGGCTATTGTTGCTGGCTCTCCAAGTGACTTGGCAAGTGTAGGTTCCCCTGTCAGAGATTTCAAGCTCTGAAATACATAGAGAGACATTCCCTGTAGGGTTCTTCGGGACTTTGACCCTATCTCTGTACTCAGACAGCAGAACATGATCACCAGATCTGTCCCTCCGAAAGATGGTGCCTGAACTTTGGTCATGTACCACAGTCCAAGTAAGGGTTTGCTGCTGAAAGTCTCTCACAGGCACATAACTACATGGCAGGATGGTAGTTGCCTTCCACACTCCATCAATTTCATTGGGGCCAGACAGGTCCAGAAGAGCTGGAGAGGAAGAAAAAAAAAAAGAAAAAAAAAAGAGTAAAGTTGAATAAAGGAAAAGACCTCCCCAAAAACCAAACAAACATACAGGCCAACAGAGCTTCACCGCTATGGTGAGGAAAACTCCTGGATCATGAAACAATGATGAGAACCTCAGCAAGTGGAATTCACCATATCAAGCACTGACAGTCAATATAGAGCAAAGGATTTTCCTTGGTAATCCTGGTCTAACAATGGTCTGATCCATTGGTCTAACAATGCATGAAGACAACAGATGGGAGACAGCTGACAGTGAGAAGAGCTGAAACATTGCACATTCTGTTCACAGGTTTTGACCCATTTACAGCTCTTTACCTGCAAATAGCAGACAGAGCACAGGAGCCAAACGCAGCTTCAGGCTGAGCATGTGATCAGAATTAGAAGGTTTAAGCTTGAGTGAAGTAGTTTGTCTTCAAATCTGACTCCTGCAGCTCCCCAGGCACACTTAGCATTTGTCCTTTTGTCAATTTAATTTTAGGGCTTTTCTGGGAAGAACTACATGTTAACAGCTAGTCATAAAACAATTTTTGTGTTATTCTTCCCTATTCCCTACTCTTTCCTATTGTCTAAACAATCATCCTTTGTTTTTCCATATTACCCAGAATTAAAGCAATACAAGCAATAGATAAGAAAAGTCTAAAACTCCTCCAATTTTGCCATTAAAGAAAGCATTTTCCCAAAACACTCTCCTTACTGCTAGGGGAGAACATGTACTTCCACAGACACTTCATCAGAAAAGATTAGCCTTTACCTTTCCTCCTTCCAAACCTCTCCTTTGCTGGTGACATTGTAGACACATCTAAAGTCAAAGAGGATGGTCCTATAAATCTAAAGCATGGCTGCCTGGTTGTTTCCACTTCTTGCAAGTGGATAACTAGCAGATCAGGGTGCAACCCAGAAGAACTGCGTGCTCTAGCCTTGTGATTACAATGGTATGTGTTTCTCTTGTCCCTTTTGCTCGGTTTCAACAGCTACTCATGCTGCTCTTCACAGTGAGCTTTCTGAAGACTGATGTGCCAGCCAGAGAACAACTCCTCCAAGGACCCTGGGCAGTCTCCCTAGGTTCTAGCTTAAGGAACATCAGAGTGAACCAGATCCCTACTGCTGTGCTGCTTGCTATGTGCTTTGAAAGAACTATGGTAGATACAAGAGCTTTGCAGTAGGCAGCATATTGCTACACTCCGCAGCCACTAGATGTGAATCAACTGCACTCCAGGCCAGCTGCATTTCTGTTTCTGAAGCCCCTGTGCAAACACTCACCTACACACACCTGTGTCAGGGAAGGCACTTCCTCTCAACATAAAAGCTTTTTCAATACTCACCGTTACAGAAAAGAAGAGGACTCATAAACATGACCGTTCTCAGCAGCATCCTCATCCTTTCCGGGTCTGTTGCTGCTTCTTCCCTTCTACTAAAAGAGACCTGCACTCTCAAAGTCAGTAAGACTGACTTTGGCAAATCAGCAGCGCTTCCTTTTCTTTATTCATTTTGTCATCTAGAACTCAGAACAGCTGGTGATTGTTTTTCCTTCCTCTTTTTTTCTTCTCCTATACAGAACAAGTATGTTTTAGTGATGGTTATTAGACACATGAGGAGAAAAGAAATCTTAGTAGAGAGGGAAAAGAAGAAAGACTAAGTTATTTCTACACTAGTTTATAGTTCCTTCTGTTTGCTTTCCCCCCTCCACCTTTTTAAACTCTACTTAAAAATATCTGCTTCCTTTTTTTAATTCCCTATTTTTAATTACTTTTAAAAATTTATTTTAATTCACAAGCACTTATTTCCTCTTTAAATTAAAACAACAAAATCCTACTAACTCCATCTATAGATGGGGAATTTAAGAATATATAAATGAAGACATATGATTTCCAGAAACTGCAAGTAGCTGTTTTGACCATCCCGTTCTATCACAGATTGAGTCTCCTTTCTCCCAAAGCAATTCAGCTGTTTTCATGAATAATTGATTAATTGCATTCAATGAACAATACAGATTGGAAACATGGACACCTGGCTTCCCATATGGATTACTTTGGAAAACTTCACACACATTGTTATTATAGAGACCTTGCTGGTTAATTCTGCATAATGATGGTACTTGAAAGCATATGTGTATATATAAGTTTTGATTAATTATTTTTAATATTGATCTAGTTATGGCAATATTATTGGTATGAATTTGAGGGTTGTTTTTTCAGGTTATAATATTTTCATCTATGTCCCCCTGAAGACTATAGTTTTACTACACACACACATGTTTTCCAACTCTAGAATCTTCTTACCTTTATTTGAATAAAATATCTTTACAAGCTGTTGTAGTTACAGCCCAAAGAAATGTCATTTTGACTCATTTCTTATAGTCTATATTTTTGCAGTTTTATTTAAAGAGGACACCTAATAAACCTAATGCCTACCTGAAAAAAAAAATCAAAAACATTAGTTACCAGGAGATTGTGGGGACCTGATTTCACTTGCTTCTTCTTTGCAGGCCTGTATTTCCTGCACCAGAAATTTTCCATGAGATGCAATTCCAATCTGCAGTCACCGAGATGGAGAGGAAGAAGTTGTTTGTGCTGGTAGCAATGTTTGCATACTTTTTGGTTCAAGAGAAAGAGAAATGAATACCCCAAGTTCAGATTAATGAATCTGCTTCTATGGTTGGCTGGGCAGAAAGGCAAAAGCATCTCTTAACTCAGACAAAGTCACAGGGCAACCTACTGCTAACAGCATATGTGCCATCCTTGAAACTGTTAGACTGAGAATTGCCACTGCTTGATGAAAAACAGAAGTGGGTGTACATGTACATATATAGACATACATACATTTTTCGTTAGTGGAGGACATAGGCAAGAGAAATCTCTCTGCTCCTATATACAATGCAACTTAAGTACAGACACCCATACACAGAGACAGAGCTGGGTAGTAGCCATGTCTCCTGCTTAGGGGAACTAATTGCAGACTGTTTTTCAAAATGGCAAATGTTTTTAGCAAAATATTTTTGGCAGGAACTGGATGAAGTGGCCTCATAGAGTCTAGGAACAAATGGAACCAAAGTTTTTTACTTGTATGAAAGAGCATCATGAGCTCACCTTTCTCTCTGGTTGAACTTCAGTTGAACTTGAACTTGCAGAAGAGAATTTATCTAACTTTGTTAGACTGTGGTATTTTTCTTCAAGCAGCTGAGGACATCCCACGTGCATTGCAGGGCTTATCCTTGTTTTTGCAAACCCTAGGAGTAACACCTATTCAGGAAAGTTCTCTGTGAGCACGTACAAGCAGTGAGAGATAACACAAGGTGCAAGAGGCTGGATATGAAGGGCTAGTCTGAAGGTGTGTAAGACCTGATGATGAAAGCAGCATGTGATAGGCACTTTGGGTTTGTTCATGCAGTGCTCGTCATACCCAGGTGGGTTCTGTAAATTTTCACCACACTGCTGTCAAGGAAAACCAATTCTTCCTTTCACAGCTGCTGCAAAGCAGCACACTAAAACCAGAAGACACTCACTAGCCTAGGCAGTGACAACAGAGAAAGAAGCAAACTTGCATCACGATGAAGCAATGGTGGGTGGTGGTAGAACTTGTGCATCAGGTCACAGGGCTAAAGTGCTTTTAACCCAACATTATCGTACCCTGCAAGTTGGTGACTCATGTAACAGCTGAGTTAGGCACAGGTTTGTGCTGTGCTACCCATCACTTCACCATAGGTCAAATGCAAGTGAATTGCATGGCAGGAACAGGGAGGCAGCTCCCTGGCAATGACACTACCAGGCTGCTCTTGTCTTTTATTGAAGAAGCAGCACGGAGAAGCAACATTATGTGATACAAGAGTACAAACAATGGAATTAATTCTATGAAAATTCTATTAAAAATTAAGGATAACAGTGTGAGTGAAGCTCAGCAGATGTCACAAAGGCTGATCAGAAGTTCCTCATTATCCCAGCCACACTCAGGGACAAATGGCCTATTTAAGGTTTTAGCATCACTAAAGGAATCATTATCCTACCACCTATGGCAGTCTGAGGTAATTTTGGAAAACAGACTGTTCTATAGTGAGCTGGATGTGTTGTGTCCACAGTTCTGCACATCTCTGATATTCAGCATCAGCTGGTTCTCTATTCTGGCAAAAAGGTCAGTAAAAAGGAAAATAACAACACACAGCTAAGGGTGTGGTGGAGCAGAGCTCAGGACTGGCCACAAGCCACTGGCACTGCCCAGGACAAATTAGGCAATACTGGCTGCAACCAGTGAGCGCAGAAACAGGCATGAAGTCAGCAAAAAAGCGCATCTTTTTCCCAACACAACATGAGATCAACAAAAAGGTATTTTTTTCCTTACACGGCATGAGATCATAGGTACAAAAAAGGCACATCTCTACATCAACTCCTGCACTGTGCAAGTCAAACCTCACACCATGAGCTGCAGCAGGTCAGAGGCCATGGAGCTCTCTTGAGCTGGGATCCTCTCAAGGTCACTCTCGCACTTAAGAGAACCTCCAAGGAGAAACCTTTAGAGGGGTGAGAACCCTGGGCAAGAAGAAGCGCGCAGCAGGATTCACTGGCTCTAACTCCGCTATATTGCGCCCTTCACAGATTGTCTGCAATGAACAGAGTTGACGATAACCCCCTTGCATAGCACAACGCAGGGAAAGTGCTCCTGTGTGCTGACAGGAAGGGACTGAGCAGCCTGGGCTTGAGGCAGACATAGGAGYCTTGGCACGAAAATGACTGGGAGGAGGTGGAATAGTCCCTGAGACATGGAACAAGTTAATGAGCATCCCAAGCCACTGATTTTTGAGGGGCAGTGGGGAAAAGCCCCAACTTGGTCTCCCTGTGCTCAGAGAGAGCAGGTCTGCAAAACTGCTGCCTCTCTGTTGAATTCAGACATCAAACAAGATAGATTTGGACCCCCAATGCAAACAAGCTCAGAACACCTACTGAAAAGAAACATGTCAAAAACAAGCGATCCTTTCAGATAAGGGATGCTCATTTTAAGAAAATGGTGTTAAGAAAAATGAAAATACACTGCTGCAGTGATCTGAAACTATTTAATTTCTTTTTAGAGTCTGACTAAAATAAATTTGGATTTTTTCATTCCAGGAACTTCTGCCCTTCGCTCCACCAATTCAAATGCTTCCCTTTACCTAAAATTTCTTACAATCCTGATTTTTCCTAGACATTGACATTTTCACTGAGCATGGTTTCAACAAACAGTATGTAGAAAGTTATGCTGGTAATTTAATCCTTCATCACACTGCAGACATGGGATTATTTTATTCTTGCTACTTACAAGAAGAAACTACAGTTTTCATAAAGTAGGCTTACAAGGGGAAAAAAACAAACATAAAACCACAAAAACAAAGGAAATGCTTGTGCAAGTTGTACCAGCTTCTTTCATCTCTTTGCTTTTTGGAAATGGCATCAAGACAGAACATATTTTTTTATGGATTAAAAGACAAAGAGCTGGGTAGTGTTACAAAATCATTTAATGGGACACAGCTTTACAAGCCCTGCATTCATCTGCCCATCAGCCCCATCCCACGCAAGGGGCTGACACGACACAAGGCATCCGCTGCAACACAGAGCTTTTCAAGAACAGCAAGTTAAACACCAAGCAGTTTGTGGCACTCAACAAACTTCTGCACATTAACCAACCGAATGCCATTTCCGTTGCGAGAATTTTCTCACAGAATGCTGTCATCCACACTGAATTATTCAAGGGAGCAGATATTTCCTATATCTTGGCAGCCCAGCGGACTGCAGTCAAATTATCCCACTTTTATTTGAATTTTTGGTCCTCTCTTTCATCTCGCTCTCCCTTTCACTTCCCAGGCAGTGTTGTATCTCCTCTAGTATCAAGAATACTCATTCTTTTGCAATAGCAGTAACAGTTATTTGGCTGATTTTAGGCACAGTGATTAACTTTATTCCAGCAACTGTCTGAAATTAAAAATACAGCAGCTTCCTAAAGTGTCTGCAAAGTTGGAATTGCCGTTTTAAAGCACACAATCTATCAGGATATTCAATTGTCAGCTACAGAGCCTTCTACTACAAGTCCTCTCCTCAGGAATGTCACAATAGAGTATCTAGGACTTTTACACTATGCCGGAAGGCCGGCCCATAGCCAGCTGCCACCTACAGATGCACAAACTCCCAAATTCAGCCTGGCCCTATACTCTCAGTGGCAGACAGTCCCATTGCCAAAAACCTCCATTCCATTGCACATGGGTTAAGAACAAGACTAATCTTCCATCTCTTGCAGGCTGACAGCTTCAAAACTCCAGTTACATGCAAATCAACAGCAGCAGCTGCTTAATGAGACTCCTTGAAAAGCATTACAGCTCTTCCAGTAACCTTGTTTGGGAAATGTATTAGCACACAGGAACACACACAGACAAAAGAGAATATACAAGAAACAAGCACTGATTTTGCAATCCATGAGTTTAATTGCTTTAGCTTGTGGTTTTTTTCCTTGCTGTTTATCTGTCCCTTTTCTATTGCAACCTTTGTTAGTAAACTTGCATAAATACACACTTTTCCTAGACCAGTATATAAATCTGATACAGCAGCACAAGTTCCTATCTGCAGGTTTCTAAATCTTTGTTTCTTATCTTCTTAAGAGAGAAAGTGAATTTAAAAAACTATTTATTAGGTAGTTAAATATCTGATGGTGAGATGCAGTGCAATCAGATGACTCCATCATAGAAGAACATGACGGGAATCCATAGCAGGAACTACATTTCTGCCTAATTTCTTCAGAAAACGGAAGCTGCAGCCTATCACAGAACCTTGTTCTAGTAGAACAGGTTAGGCGAAGAGCATAGGAAGGAATTTTGGAGAGAAGGTTCTTTGATTAAGCAGATGCTTTTTTTTTGCAATTCACTGCAATTTAACACACCTTGTAAATTTATCTTTAAGACCCCACAAGCAGAAAATGCAGGAAAGTCCAATGCTCATATAGGGAGAGGCAAACTAATAGCAACTGCAAGCAGAACTCTCAATATACTGTCCTATGTCTAAGCAAATTACCCCATTACTCCTTTTTCTTTGCTGTAGTTTCAAGGACAGCTGTACACTTTGTTAAGCATCTCCTGAAAGGATCAATTCAAACAATTCAAAGTTATTGAAAACAAGTGACCTGTGTGCTGAGTGCAAGTTACTCTAGAACTGCCATGCAATGTGCATGAGAAGTCAGCTTTATGCAGAGCGGAAAGCATTTCCTACCATAACACCTAAAATCCATGGCAATGGACATGTCTCRGCATGTTAAAAAAATAATATTCCACAATTAAAATGTAATTTTCCATAGGAAAAAATGTTGCCAGTGCCTAGGAGCAAGTCTAGGAGTAGGAAAGCATTCTAAGCAGGTGCAAACATTATAGCCACAAACTATTAAAAAGGAAATCTCAAGTAAAACAACTAAACAAAAGCCACACAATTTGTAGACAAGCCACCTACTGAAACAGGTTCTCAGAAAGAATAAAACCTATCTCTAAAATATCACACACCACATTACTATCCAGGTAACACACAAAAAAACCCACCACCAAAACAAAGCAGCCAAACTTTCCAAACAGCATACAAAGAGATTTCCTCTTGCAGTTGCAGTAAGAATATCAGATAAAAACAGTTACAGAATACATTGCAATAATGTTTACAGGGATCCTCTTTTTCCTTACTCCCATTGCCTTCAGTCCCATTAGTTCTTGCTTTGACCTTGGTTTCAGCTTTTCCAAGTTTGTGCTCTGTTTGCGGAAAGAGGACGTTCTTTTGTCTATACAGAATATGACACCCAGGAGGCAGGAGAGGAGAGGGAAGATGAAATTTCTCGCTGATCCATTTATCTTTGTTACCTATTTCACATTGCCCAGCCAGTTATAGATGTTACACATGAGTTCAGGAAGGTTCTATCTCAGACGCCTCTTCTATGAAGTTGGCAACAGGACTGAGCATCAAGAGTGGAAACAGTTTATACTCCCCATTTCCATCCTCTGAGAGGAGAGGTTGATCACCCATTCCTAGAGCATCAAGAGGCTCAGCCTGGTTTGCTGGAGCTGYTAGTGGCAAGACAGTTTCACTACCTGCTCTCCATCCTCCTTCAGGTTTCTCCTCCAAGGGGGTCAGTAGAAGGTCTTTAGCATCTTCTGTTTTCCCCACAGCTTCGCCTGAGGATAATTCTTCAAATAATGAAAGTAGAGGATTGGCCTTGTACTGTATCAGCTGCATATCTGAGGAAAAACAAATAATTTAAACTTTGGACCAGAGCTAGGACATGTAAATGAAAGTTCTTATTCAAGGCAAGGAAAAACAAAGAGGCTGCTTCAAAAATTCATTCACAGAAAAAAGTGTACAGCTGTGCTCTGACCAGCTACATTCATAGCTGCAAGAGCCTAAGAATTGTAATTAAGACTCCTGGGTTGGTTAACATCAGGATCTGAAGCATGCCTCAAGCCACTGGCACACAAGGCATAAAATGGCAGCACTCAAGTAGCTAAGTGAGGTGCACTGCACTTGCGAGGTTTTGTAGCCCATAGAGGAGACATGTCTACAATCAGATTTGCAGCTGTGTTTCCTACTGGCACAGTTCTATTAACACCAGTGGTATCTTCCAGTCTTCACATAAACAGTAGTAGGCTGTATTACTGGGCAGAAAAAAATTCCATTTAAGAACACATAATTTTGGAAGAGTTTGGAACTCCTACAGCTCTCAAATTGTTTCCTGCCCACCTTTGTTTCCTGCTGTTTCTCTCTCATTTGCTCCTAGATCTTCATTGCTTTCTGCCAGGTTTGCAATCTGAAGCAAAAGGTACACAAGTAAGGCAAGATGCTTAACAAAATCCTCTCCCTCACACCTCCCAAGTCATTACTGCTAGGTTAAGAATATTTAAAGTAAAGGAAGGAGGTAAAAGGAAGAAAACAATTGACCGTGGCAACTTCTGACCCTACAGGGTCACGAGGACCAACAAACAGGAATTCTTAGAGGGAGGCATGGTGAAACTCAGACTTAGGAAAGCCAAATAAGCTTTTGATTAGCAAATATTTACTTTACTCTCCAAATTAGAACCCTTGTTATATTCAGTCTTTTGGAAGATTACCATTGAATCCCACTGTTCATCAATACAATAACATTTTGCAAGTGCTGCTTTGCAAGTGCTGCTTGAACGCAGCAGCATTTTACCTCAGCTGTGATTTAAGCTCTTCTGAAGGGAGGTTCAGTCCCAGTTGAAGTATTATTCAGGACTATAAAACAAACAAATTGCACTTGCAAGATTTTCTGTAGCATGGGACAATTTTAGGTACTAGAACAAAAAAAGGGCACTTGCACAGAACTTTAGTGTGTCCCCTCTGGAAAGGCCATACAGCTGTGCTCAGAATAAATAAGGTACTGCTCTGTATTTTTCCTTTAACATCCTCCCTTCAGTCTTCAAAGAGAATAATACAAACAACTTAACCTGAAATCTAGTCCCAAACCTAGTTATTACTTTGCAGAAAGACATCCTGTAAATTTCTGATGTGAGGAAAAACAAGCTAAGAAACTGCAATCACACACTTGAAGAAAATATGACAATATTTTCCTAACTTCCTCATTCTCAGCACAAAGTACAGAAATAATAGTTAAAAATAGAAAGATTCTCACAGACAACAGTTTGTTTCCCTTTTCCTGATGTGTTCAGATGAAAGAATATGTTATTCAAAGCAAAGTAATGGTATGCTGAACATCTGAGTGTATTACTGTGGCTAGAAATTTAAAACTCTTTTTTTGAGAATTACTAATTCTCTTAAATTATATATGCAAACAGTGATAACTGATAACAAGATTAGACAAAGGGGCAGTTTTCTCCTGTGCTATCCATCAGTCCCCACATTCAACTTTGACAGTCAAAATTTAACTCTCAATATCATATTAATCCTCCCCATCACAGAGGAAAAAAAAAAAGTCTCACTCTTACATTTTCCATATCAGGGGAAGTTTCCATCAAATTCATATCCAGAGCTGGCAGCTCAGGATTAAATGTCTGAAAGAATATGTAGGAGAACATGTCTTACAAAAGACGCTTAAGAGAGCTTCAGAGAAATCCTGGCAGGACAGAAGAATCTGGTAGACCACTCCAGCTACCACTGAAGCTGGTTCTACAGGTATAGGCCTACAGTAAGTTACTTTAAAACAGAAAATTGATGGTCACAGAAGAAAAGACCATCATATTTCTCAGAAATTCAAAGGACATGGAAGAGTTTTCAAACTGCATCACCACATTGATTGAAACCCATAATCAGGATGTGACTGTACGCAAAAAGGCTAAAGAGGAAAGAGTTCAAAAAATTGAGTTACACACAGGAGAGAAACCATGTGAACTAGAAAGGCTTTTGTGTTAACTTAAACTTTGTTAGACTCTAGGATGACTACATGCCATTCCACACAGAATCATTTATTTCAAGATTTTCCTCCTTTTGTCCATTACAACATGGAATAAATCAATAAAAAAATCATAATACAACCTAATGAATATCTTTCGGAAATCAGAATACATTAAAAAGACACTCACTTCACTGAAAGCTTCAGAACCAAAGTTATACTGCTTGGCAGACAGCATTGCTTGGAGCTCTTCAAGGCTGGCATCAATGCAATTTAGAAAATCCTGGATTTCTTCCCTAAAAAGAAAGAGTGACACTGTACCATGAGAAAGAGTCAGCAATTAGGGCTATTTTACCATAGTGTAGACAACCTGCTGGTAACGATGTGCTAAGTTCTTGGCCCAAAGAGAGTCAGAGTGATAGGCAAGACTTGCAGAACAGGTTATACAAAWACAAAAAAACCACATTCCTGTATTACTTCTCATAGCCTATTTGCAGAAGAGGTACAGGAAAGCCATCTGAACAACATGTATACTAATGGTTATCACTAAAAAACTAAAAGGAGTTCTTCCTTCCATACATATTTTCTCCCTATTTTATTAACTTCTGAACATTCTCAGATGCCAGCTTATATACTAATCTATGTTTAAGCTGCAGTTCTGATGGTTTTCACTTTAGAACAAAGCATGATAAGCAAAGGACTATAAATAATTTAAAGGAATACCGCTTCTTTGGTAACTAGAGTAACTGGATCACTGCAATGTTTCAACTGTTTCTCAGGACAATAGGTATGACATGAGACAAGCAGAAAGGAAGTTGCACACATGGCCTCAGTGCCAAGTTTCTTGCTGTGTTGCAAGCTATCTCCTATACACAATACTTAGCTACAAATGACAAAATTCCAAGTCATTACTCCATATTTTGCTGTACCAGTGAGGAAAGATAGCAGTGAACCTTCGGATTATATTAAATGCAGTCACATAGTTATTCCTACCTGAAGTTTTTAAAAAGTTAATTTACTGTGGTCTACTAATCATATCCTCTAAAACCTTGACATAGAAGCATTTAACACAAAGATCCCACAGGATGCTGATTGCATAAAACAGTTTCCAGAAGGGAGTTAGTAAAAAGTTCTACAAACCTGTCCAGTAAAGGATCATTTTGGTTTCCAGAATTGTTTTCATTCAGTATGGAGTCAATCACTGACACAGGGTCTTCTGGAGCATTAGTCTGTGCTGTATGGAGCTCCACAGCATCACTTCCTATTTCACTGGATTTGTTAGCATCTTTTATCTGAATGGAAGGCAGAGGTTCTGCACAGTTTGACTCAACCAGCTGTGATACTTGACAAATAGGTAAGGCAGGATCCAAAGCTGTTTGTATGTCTCTATAAAACATGACAGACATTTTACATAATATACCTCACATGGAAACAAGATGCAGGGGAATTTACCAACTGTATTGCTCCTTGCTTCAAGTTTAGTACCTAAAAAGGTTAAATCCACCAAGTATTCGAATAATCAATTGGTCTTTCAAAAAAGAGGGAAAATAAACTTGCTAAAGACAGATGAAAGATGATTTGTTATAGCTTATATGGTGGGTGTGTATCAGAGCAGAGCATCCTGTTCTGCCAGCTTAAAGAAGACATGTGAGGTGTATTGGCATGTGGTGGGAGGGAAACCAATCATATTATATCCCTCAAAATAAAAGATTCTAAAYTGGTACACATTTGACTCTGGATATTGACAATTGAGGGGTTTTTTTCCAACCATAATCTGAGGTCACAAAAAATGTTTTCCCTTCAGTTGCACTTAGTAAAACATCAAAAGTAAGGTTTAAAAACTTTAAAGTAGAGTAGTACTGGAGACTTTGGAAGTGTCACCCAGCTTGCTGAGATTACGGGTACTCTCAAAGAGACATGAACTCCTTAAAAGGCTTTGTTGACCATGGCCAATGATGCGTGCTGTAAAAAGCCCATCATGCAGACATAATAAAGAATTCAGAGGCTATTTCCCATTATTCATATCAGTCACATAAGTATTTGTGTTAATTTAATGACATAAGTAAATATTTCTCATCCTTATATATACCTGGCTTTGCTACTTGTGTGGGCCAGAGCAAGCAGTCCATCAGTGGCATTATCCAGAGTGTCAGTGATATCTCGAATGATAAGACCTGTACCATTTCCATCTCCACCATCCAAATTATGTTCAGAAAAAGTCACCTGCAGGATAAAGCAAACAATGAATAAATCAAAATTCTGTCTACTTTGGTACAGAACCTGCATTCTCCTTGCAGCTTTTCTTCCCCATTAAGGAGGCTGTGGAGTCTACTTCTTTGGAGATCTTCCAAACCCACCTGGATGCCACCCTGTGCCGTGTGCTCTAGGCGTCCCTGCTTGAGCAGGGGGGTTGAACTAGATGATCTCTAGAGGTCCCTTCCAACCTTAACCATTAAATGATTCTATGATTTCATCTATGCCAAATTGATGGACTGTGTGATTTTGTGGACAAGCTAATGCTTTAAATGTGTCCACCTCAAAATGGGCTGTATTCACTTACAAGATTAAAACATTGACAGTTTTAAGGAAGACTGTCAGGGAGTGGGAGAAATCATAGTACGGCCTCCTCTGTACTACAGTGTTTCACCCCCTGGGAGGACTTACTGCTTGGCCACTCTCCACAGGTATGCGGACATACTGGCGACTGTATTTGGAAGGGGAAGCACCTGCAGCATCTGTTAGGGACCTGAAAAGAAACACGGCCTTAGGGTACATTTCAGCAGTAAAAAGTTGTAGCAATGCCAAATAACTGCAGTAACAGTAAGAACTGTATTTCATTTTTAAGAAACCTTGCTTTTTGAAATTGTTTCTGTTAAATGTACTGCAGACATTTTATATTCTAAATAGGCCTTTAATTCTATAATCAATCAGCTGCACTTTTAAAAACAGTTTTTGTTTCTGGCCCTTCAAAATTTAAAATTTAATATATCTTTTCTTCCCATGCTATTTTTTAGGCATAAAGGAGAAGAAATCTTTGTTTCATGTTTTTTTTTCTACCTCTATCAGCATTCTCTAATTTGAATGAAAGAAAGTGACAAAAAATCTCACTTAAGTATATTTCTTCTAGAATTCTATTTGTCCCCAAAATGCATATCTGACGCTGGCTGGCCATCTAGCCAGTAATTACCTTTTTCTTTTGACCCCAACAATATAATTTCCTCGCATCAAACTTAGTATAAATTGAAGAATCTAAAAAGAAAAAAAAAAGACCAAGTGTTCAGCATAGCAATCCTAATACTTGATTATAAATTCAGACTTAATTCAGCTTTTAGTGCAAGAATTGTAGTCATGTGATTGCAATTAATAAGTATATTATATCTCCATTTGCATTCTTGTCTTAAAAATAAAAGGTCACAAATGGCACTGAAAAATGATCCCACTAAGACAGATTTTTTTTAATCCAATATAACACCAAAACTCACTACAGAAAACACCAGACCAGAAACAGCTGAGAGAAAAAACAGAGGAAAATCGATGCAGCAACACCCCTAGTTTGTGGGTTCCAAGTTGACTTCTTGAGTGGTCAAAATCTGACTTGGCCAGAGATCTTCCACAGAATCCATTTCAGGCGCCTGCTGTCTCTTTCTATGTTTTCATCACCATTCACTGCCTCCAAGCCCCACAATTACCCCAAGCCCAGTGGGGCAAAAACAAACAAACAAACGAACAAACAAAAAACTTACTTTACTCTTCTCTCCAAATTATCTAGCCTCACTGAGCTTTCGAACATACTGAAATATCTAGTATTTTGGTTTTGATTCTTTTCTCCTCTAATTCTTGGATGCTTAGGAACTGTGAACATCTATGCTGCATTAATATAGCCTGTTCAGCTCTGTGTCATTTGTCATTCTACATAAGCAAAGAATGCCATCAGTTATCATAGAGGCAGGAATAAGGATGGTAGCACTGAAGATGCTGCAATGGTACCTTAGACAGCAGCTTCTGTTGTTGACTGTGCTTCTGCCTTAGAACTGCCACTTCTTTCCACAGGGCCTTATTTTCTCTGCAATGCAGAATAAATCAGAAGACAGAGGATGAACAGAGTTTACTTTATATGCTCTAGTTCCACAGCTTTCAAACTTTGACAGTACCTTCCAGGACCAATGGCAAAACTCCATCTCTGTGTGACTAACCATCAGTTATCCAAATCCACCAGTTCTGGGTTAAATTAGGTCCATATTCCAGCAAGCAGGACCACTCACTAATAAGGAAGGAAACATCCTCTGCTGCTCCACCAATAATCTTGACATGGGATATTCCAATGTCTCAGAATAACTAGTATTTGGAAATAGCCTAAGTGTAACACACATCACCTCAGAAGTTTTAAAAGTATTAAGGGAAAAATATGAAAGAAAAAAGAAGAAACAGAGGGTGTGAAGGTATTTCCTGAGCTTTGTTTGAGACCTGCCTGCATGTCAATAGTCAAAGTGAATTCCTAGTATTTATTCAAAAGGAACCTGAATGAACAGAGATGAAGACATACAAAGCTCATTTCCAGTTAATAAGAAACCCAAGCACTAACTCTCACTGTATCTAATCCTCTTATGTGTTTTGGACAGGAAGGCCTTTGGTACCCCTAAAAAACAACTACAGATGCTGGAAACCAAAATGAAATCTCAAGACAATCCACAAACACTCAATCTTAGTCTCTGGTCTGTTATTGAATTACACAAAGAAATAAGATTCAGAATGATGCGTGGGTGGTATAGAGATTCTTGGAAAACTACAATACATATATTAAAACATATAAAAACTGTTTTCATTTCAAATGCAACCCGTATTTAGAGTTAGGTTCCATCAGACATAAACCACATTCAATACCAGAGTGCTTCTGAAACAGAGTCTACCTCTTCATATTAGCCAGTCTGACGTCCATGTTGTTCTGCTGCTCTCGCATCTCCTGAACTTCAGATAGCACTTTGTGTAAATCCTCTGCACAAACCTTGAGATCTTCGGTTCTTACTGCAGATACCTACAGTAGAATCAGATTACATAAGCTTTACTAAGGACTGAGCCTACTAAAGGAGTTATTAGTCTGTAGATGAACAGGACCAAACTTCATTAAAAGACTACATAAGACCATATGATTTTTGCATATCATAAAACACTGCAGTTGTTACAGATGCAGGACTTAGTCTCAGCTGCATGAAGGTAAACAAGACGCCAGTGAGTACAKGACAACAGCCCTTGGAGTGCAGAGGCAGCACATTCACCATTGCACCTCAYGGCAAAAATGCATCACTAATTTAGAACAGCCTTCCCTGTGCAGTTCTCTCCAACAGGCCTGGGAAAAACTTGCCCTCTTGTGCCGAAAGTTTAGTCATTTGTCATAAACAAAATCCTGCTTGTGCAGCAGTAATGCAATAGGCACATCCCTCTGGCATATATATAACCCTCTGTGCACAGGGCTCACAAGCTTCTGTTCAGTTACTATGAGGAAAACAAAACAAAGCTTTTGATTCTAATTAGATGGATCCTACTCAATTGAAAATGTCTCATGTCACCTGACCTGCAGATTCCTGTATTGCCATTTCCGGTATTATCTCTCCAGACAGTGGCATTCCAAAATCATGGAGACATGTCTCCAGAACTGAAATAGCTTTTCTGCTTGTAGAAGAATCTGTCAATGCTGATCTTTCAGATGATGATGCAAGAGTCATCAGAAAGCAAACAGCTCACTCTCCTCCCTGCAACACTCCCATATCCAAAGCTTTCCATTTTCTTCAGAAACTTTTTTCTGAGTAGGTGACAGCAATGGCCAATATACAGTCCAAAATTGTGAMAAAGATAGATCTGGTACATCATATATATGAATGTTCAGGTTTTGTGGATGTATCTTAAAAAAAAGATAGAAAATTTGGCTGGACAAAAAAATCAACCTACATTCTTATAACAGCTCATCACTCCACAATGAAACAGAACAGAATTACTATGTAATCACTCCACACAAGTAACAAAAAGGTTTCCTAATATTTTCCATTGTTGCAAAGGATGGATCCAGTGCCCCGATTCCTCTATCTACACTCTTTGCTATCCCTGCATTTGTTGTACAGAGTCAGGTACATACTTTGTACTCCGAATGAAACCATGACTGTCTTTTTCCTCCTCAGTATAGCACCTGTACAGGTAAGTCACCAAAAAGATGCAGGCAGCACAAGGAAATTTCAAATACTCTCAGCTTGTATTTAAGAAAGATAACAACAACTCAGTTCCACCTGAGAGCCAGAGACTGCTGTCTTCAGACTCTATAGCTAGTGAGGGCATCAAGATAGATGCACAGCAGCCGAGATCCTAGTGCTAATCCCCTAAATAGGGATTTTAATTAAAGGAAATCTGCATTCAAACTTGAATTCCTGGTGGAGGTTTGAAAACTGATTCACAGTAAGTGCTGAAATTTGACTCCATTCCAGACTGTAAAAGCAGAGGAAAAACTTACGGAGGTTTTACCCTTTACAAAATCACCAACAATTCCTGTGCAACAAAAAATACATTTCCCACCCTACTCAATAGCTCCATGCCAATGCCCTTGGCACTAAATWAAGCTTTTGTCTTCCATCTAGAGCACTCCACCCAAAGCAACGCTCCTGGGATACCTGCTGCCATAAATAATGTCATCAGCTGACAGTCCCAACACRCCAGAAAGCAAGGTGGGCAAGCTAAGACAAGATGGCAATTACAGTGTCTGGGAAGAGAGCAAGAGGCCTGACTCAGAGCAGCAACTGTACAGCTATATTTGATCAACTGTGATTTGGAGCATAGATAGCTCAGTGAAGGATCAATCAAAACACAATTGTGACTCTCCAGCTAATCCTCAAGCCTACACTGTGCTCTTATTAATGTGGACAATGGAGCCACCACAGTATGATGTTCCGAAGAAAAGACCCTGCAGTTCAAGTGTCAGCCTGATATGAAAGTCTCCTTTGGCAGCCAAGATATTACGGTTTGCAACAAGCAAATAGGAGATAAATTCTGGTGCCAAAACAGGTCAGACAAGACTTCAATTTACAAAGAAAACTGGAAAGAACTAACAAAGATGAAGCTCAGCGGCAACATACTTTTGGGGGGAACATCATCATTTACACAAACTTGCCCAAATGAATTGATTTCTGCTGCCCTTGCTGTAGCTTTTGTTCTCAGTGTTATCAGAGAGCAGAAAAGGGGAGTTCATTTATTCCCCTCCTTTCACTCTAAGACCCTTTACAATTCTGCTATGCCAATAAAATTGAAGCCATAATTGTGTGTTTRAACTCGGACGGGGAAGGAATCTAGTTCACGAGCTGTAAGGACTGGAATCTTCCTCCAGTGCTTTCTTAAAAAAAGGCAGGAAGAGTTTTACCCAAGAGCCAATGTGGGGAGGTCTCGCCAGGCCTCAAGACAGGCATTCACAGAATTCAGAAGAGCTACAAAAGCTTGCTGCTGCTCTGCCTCAATGCTACCTTTGGTTCATATGGAATTATTTGCTTTAAAGTGTTGATGATCCCTGGACTTGCTCTACATCAGCTGCTTTTCATAAGACGGGAGGGAAAAAAAAAAGAAAAAAGAAAAAAATACTCAAAAAACCCAAATTAAATTCACTCTTGGATTGTACCTTACGCTTGATGTTTTCCAGTAAGTGTGCCTTCCCTTGCTTGAAGAAAGGGTGCTGGAACTCAATGACTGAATTTTTCTCCACTGTAATCATACCATTCTCCAGCGCAATCACTTTCCTGAACCCATCTGTAAAGAGGGATTAAATATGTGTGTGTGTGTGTGCGTATATATATATATATATATATATATATACACACACATTTCTTTCAATGTAAAGCTGACTTACAACACAGAACTAAAGAAAAACCCCAAAGTCCCAAAATACCCACTGTAATAGCTATTAGGAGCTGGAACTACAAAAAAGAAATCACACAGTTTTTTTGGTGCTCCATCATTTCACGTGCCCCAACCCCTCTGCTGGGAAATACTTCCGCAACACTGTCCAACGATCTTGGCAACAGCTGCACAAACAGCATGCATGGCAAAACCCTATCAGCAGCATCTTAAGGCAAGACAGGGATATCGAAACAATCAGGGAAGTTAATCAGAAGGGAGAGTTTTTAGGAAGTCGTGAATAAAGCCTTATCCCAGTGGAAGAGGTGGAATTTTGCATCTCCCCTTCCAAGTCACAAAATGGATATCATGTACCAAGAGGATTCACAGAAAAAATTAGGGAGTAGAAATTAGATCTCAGCCTCATCTTTCCATACCACTCAGACTGCCTGAATTAAAAAGTTGCAAGCTCTATTTGCTCTATTTCCGAAACTGCCTTAAATATCACAGATTAGACGTAAAATACAGTTGACAAAGTAATCCATATCTCTCTCTCATTGAAATTTTAACATTTATTGTATCTCAGCTTCACTGCATCTTGATATCACTATCACAAAAAACATTACTCAAACCTAGTATAACCAAGGAGGGGAGGAAGCCTTCCGTGCCACTGCCTGTCTTTATATGTCTTCRCAATTTAATCTTGTTTTTATTATCCTTTGACATTAGCATTGGAATCTCAACTCCTGATATGAATGGTAGCATCCCCACTATGCTCAGAGTCTAAATGAGTTTCTCTCTCACATCTGAGATGGAATGAACATGCATGAGCTAGAGAGACTAGATACGTTCACTTGGCCAAGGATCTCCACCTCTTCTCAACAATTCCCCATGACTAAGCCACAGCATTATTATCAAAGAAGTGCTGTAAATTAGCTAACTTCAGCAAAGCTGTATGATGAATTCTATCCTTCCCTCCCTGCCAAGGAAGCGTATAAATAAATGAAACCTTTCTAGCCTAGTGAAACAGGATGAGTAAAGAAAAAGAATGAGAGATTTTATCTGTACTGAACAGAGTAAAGAGATATAGAATATATACAGCTAGCTGGTACCTGAAATGCTCACCTTAGCTCCCGAAGGGCGCTGGTTCATACCTAGAGCATCTTTCTGATCCTTTTGTTCCCTGAAAAGGATTTGCTTAGTCACATAATCCACCCACCGCCCCCTTCAAATGGACTTTCTAAATAAAAGGGTCATTTGCTATGCAATTTTCACCTTTACTTGGCCCATAAAATATCTGCGCAAAGCAGCTATTTCTGAGGCATGTTGCAGCCCTGCATATTATACTGTCCGTGAATCACCATGTCACTCCAGTTTCTTTGCCTGTACAGGCTGCACATGTATAGTATCATATAACTAACACTACATCATGCTCACAAGCAGAACAGAGAAAACATAAGTGAAAAATTTAGTCCAGGTCTATCATTACGACTAATCCTGTTTCAACACAGCAATGCAGGCAGCAGCATGATCCAGGCAACTTTCTTCATATATTCATGAATGGGGGTTAGATATAGCCTTTGCTCCTCCAAACAATTACAAGTTTGCTATTATTTTCTTGTCATCATTAACATCACTATTAGAGCCAACTGAACTATTTAAGCTCTATGTACTAGCACATGAAACAGTATTTTTTGTCATTACTTAGAGACTCAAAGTTGAAATGTAGAAAACAAAGACTAAGTCAAGTTCTGTTATTATCATTCTGTTTTTCAAAACAAGCTCAAATCAGAATTCAGGTTTTCAGGGATCTGCCAAATCAACTGTTTTGATTAAAGAAACACAACTAAGGCCAAGCAGCAATGAGCTTGGCAGACAGAATGCAAGAACAAGTCATACTTACACATGTTAAGCTGACGTATAAAGCTGGAGATATTGTTGTGTTTGAAGTATTTGGGAAGTAGCTCCTTAGCAAACCTTTGCTCATCCAGAATGCAGAAATTTTCACCATTCTAGGAAATAAATCAAAAGTAGCAATTGGAGAACATGAACAGTATTTCTAAAACTACTCATATGTAAAGATGTAAATTGACAAAGAGCACTCCCGAAGCAGGAAGGGGCAAAACATTTAGTGAACAACTACCTGCATAGGCACTTCTGAGTAATGAAGTTACTAAAAGTTTGCCCCCCAAAATATGGTTACCTGCAACATTCCTATTGAATAGGGGTGTTAAAGGAAAGAAAAAAAAAAAAGTTTTGAACTTAAGCCAAAGGGAAAAAAAGCACAACCACACAACACATATTTGCTTCTTTGCTGGTTCCCAGGAGACATAAATATTGCTCAAACACAAACGGAATTCATGCCACTAGAGGGCTTATTTCTTGATCACAGTCTGATACCCTGGACAAGGTTCTTCCACTGCACTATGTCACCACCAAAAATAACCAAGTTACATGGCAGAGTTACCAGAAGTTCACACAACACAACCCAGCAGAGAAAAGGGGTAACTACAACACAATTGCTTTGGATTTATCATATTCTCAAGCTAAAGTTTCCTCAAACTGGGTAGGTATATCTGACCTTTTAATTATATTCATAAAAATGGTAAGTTTCCCTTCATCTTTGTAAAAGGCCAAAGA
>PTEX01000111.1:2195103-2220296 GCA_003342815.1 Eudromia elegans | reverse complement strand
TATTTAAGAATCACATGGGACTACAATAAGCACTGCCTGCATGTGTCTCAGGCGCCTTACTCGCTTGCCTGTGTCTGTAATAGTCCATGCCTGAAGGTACAAGAGGCCAACAAGGGCTATTTTCCCAGTCTTAGGAAGAAAAGATGAACAGTTAATTACTTTCTAAGGAGCCTTTTCTCTCGAGTGCTGCCGCTTTTCCGTAATTACCGACATCCAGAGACCGGAGCATTCCGACTGCGCATTCCCGCGCGAGGCGGGGTCCCCTGGGGTTGTCGCTCTTGGTCGCAGGCGCTTGCACAAGCGGCCGCAGCAGCAGCTCAGCTCGGAGCCGGCCAGGCCGCCARCTCGAGGGCCGGAGCGCTGCCCACACCCGCCTGGCCTCGCTAGAGCGCCGCGACCCTGTGGTGTGGGGCAGCCCGCGCGGCCTAGGCTCGCCGTGTCCCCAAGGCCCCGCGCTCCTGCCATCTCCCAGGCCCCAGGCTGCCCTCGTGGCCCGCCCCCGCGCGCGGGCCCCAGGTCGTGGCTCACCCGGCTCCAGCAGATGACAGCGTCGCTCGTGGGGTCCTCCACGAGCGCCCAGAGCTTGGCGAGGAAGCCGGGCACGGCAGCGGGGGCGCCGGGCAAGGCGGACGCCTCCCTCATGATCGCGCCGCTCCTCGGGGTCCGCACGCTGCGGCGCCGCGCAGGGGCGGTCGTGACGCAACGCAGGGGCGGAGCCGCAGCCGCGAGGAACCCTCTCATTGGCTCCCTCGGCGAGGCCTCGCCCCCGGCCGTAGTGCGCGTGACTCTTGTTGTGCTCCCGCCGCAGAGGGTGGTGGAGTTTGGCCCGCACGCGGGGTGCTGGTGACGTCGCGGACGGGCCCAAAGAGGCGCGGGGCGCAGGCGCACGAGCCCCGCCTTCCCCGCCGCGCCGGCAGGCACCGCGTGCCGCCCGCTGCGCCTGCGCACTGCGGCCCGCAGGCTCGCATGCTCGCGGCGGCCGCCCTGGGGGAGGGCTTGCGCGTGTGCGTCCCGCCGCGGGCCCGCCCCGCCCCCGCCGGCCCGCCCGGCCCCCGCCGGCCCGCCCGCCCGCCCGTGAGCTCCGCAGGCCCTGCGGAGCAGCACGTGGGTGGCAGGCGGCCCCGAGGCGTCCCGCACTGCCCCACGACCCGCGGCGCCGCCCACCCCGCCGACGCCGCCCACCCCGCCGACGCCCTCGCGGGCTCGACTTTGCCCCGCGGAGGATGCGCTGAAGGAGCGAGCGCCGGCGGGACCTGCGTAGTACCGTAAGGCACGGGCCTGGCCGGGGCTGGCGCCGGCCCTTCTCCGCTCTCTCCCCCTTCTCTCTTTGCCCAGCTCTCTCGTGAAGCGGCACAAGAACCTATTAGGGGGGTCGTCCACCCTCCTAAAAGAGGGGGGAATCAGTTGGAAATAACGCTGAAATGTAGTTTTTCTTTTGTTTGTAATTCCTGTGTTATCAATGAATCAAAATTCTTTTTAAAGAGTTTGCTATGGTATATTAAGATTATGGATGAACAAAAGTAGGAAGCTGGCATTTTCAAAATTAATGAGTCTTTTAAGAAAAATCTTAACTTTCTTCAGCTTGCAGTATTGGAGTGACTCAGTGGTATTGAGTCACTGTAAGAAGAACATGAGAATTGAGCTATGAAACCTGGTGAGAAGTCCTAAAGCTGCTAAAGGGGTGGGTTGCTGTCATGGCAAGGGCTGGTGCAGGGTCCGACAGCACATCTGGAGCCTCGGTGAGTTCGTCCCGAAGGATTTCCCATGGATTTTGGTTAAGGCTAGAGCAAATTCATAAAGTATTTTGATTACCATGATTTCTGGTCTGGTTTAGCCAATTAAATATGTTGATGTTGCCTTACCTAATAAGTAATGACSTGGTCACGTAGAAGTAGCGGGCTGACACAGCAGGGGAGATTTTTCACAACCAGTTCTCAGAGTGTCTGCCTGAGCATGGTACGAAGTCAAAGCTTTGGCCTTCAGTAGCGTCTCTGTGCAAGGAGTATCAGATCGCACTGAGGAGGGCCCGGGATGCCCAGCTCCGCTGCAGCGCAGCCTCAGCACCACCCCAGTTCTGGGAATGGTGTCCCAGGAGCGGTGGCTTTGTAGGAAACGCTCCTGCTGGCTTGGAGCCCCCTTGGCAAGGCGGCAGCTCTTGGGCCCGCTGCAAGCCCCCGCTTCCCCTTCCTCAGCAGGGTCTGATGTCTTGGCAAGAGGGGCCAGCGCCACCAGCCTGTCCCTTCTTCTCCCTCGGTTGTCACAGCTGCTTTTAGGTGCTTGTTATGGCATGTGGATGTGGAACGGTGTTGGTGCAGCTTTCCTAGCTCCTTGATGTGAAGCCTCATGGCCAGAACAGAGCGAGCGCATGGCGCTATTGCCTGCCTGGGAAAAGCATTGCCCGTTGGAGTGGCAGTAGGTGGAGGATGAGGTCAGGACAGTTATTGGGCAAGATTGAGGGGGCCTGTGTCATGCCCTGATCTCTGCCCCCATTGCTTTATGTGCAAAGAGCTATTCTCTACTTTAATTCCTTCAGGGAACGTGATGCTGACCTCCTTTATGTGCTTCCCGATGGAATTGCTGGGTAAGGGCTATGCTTTGTTGACAGGTTGCAGATAGAAATCTGCCTCAAGCTTTGAGATTCTCTTTAGTTGAGTCAGATTTCACAGCTCCTCTGAGAAACCCATTTCCAATGTGGTGTTATGTGTGTGGAAAGCTTACAGAATACCCAACTTTGCTGCAAATAAACCTGATTTATTCCTGCCCTTATTACCAAGGATAAGGAAGAACGAATAATTACAATCCTCTTTATAATAATCTTTTCCATGTTTGAAACAGTGTTATGTCCCATACTTTCTGAAGCTAAGCAGAACTGGTAGCTTCATCCTGTCTTGATAGATCACACTTTTTCTGACTCTCCCATTTCCTAAGTTGCTAATGTCCATCTCTGCTTTACCAAGAATTGAGCATCTGTCTTAACAAGATAGTTTGATCAATTGCACTAGAAAAGTTGCTTCCAGCTTTAATTACATCACTGAATGAGGTCTGGTTTCACTATCTTTGTGCATGCTTATTATGGTTATATGTATTTTGTCATCCATAAGTGTGTGTGTACTTTTTTATTTTCTTTTTTTTTTCCTCAGTCTCAATTCTGGTCTTTTGTATTGCGCCAATTCTTCCTTGTGTTGATACATTTTTATTTTGTTGATTTCACACAGTCATTCCAATCTGCCACATTGATTTTTAAACCCTACATGTCTACAGAGTGTTTCTGGTGCTTATTCACACCCAGCTTGGTGTCAGTTGGAAGCTCAATGAATAAGCGTCTTACTTCATGATCCAAACCATGGGGAAATTATTTAGTGGAACTGGACTAAGGGAACAGCCTGGTACAATCCATCTGTGAAGTGGTCTGTGGATTAGAGAACCATCCTTTAAGAGTGACCTTTTAAAGAACATAAAAATCATTTTTCAGTGACTAAACTAGACTCTCAGGTGCTTTAGTAGAGTAACCTTGGCAATGACTTAAAGTTATTTGCTCAGGATTATTTTCATTAGCTCTGGTCCTGTAAGATGATTTGGGACATCAGAATTAATATGTATCACTTGTGATTCCAGTATACTTGACACTCTTTTAGGCTTGGATGACTGTGACACCCTAAGAAGACATTTGCACAGCATATCAATTTACAAATGCCTTTTTCTACCAACATAATGCTGTTGATTTTATTATGGGTCCGATTTCCATCTTGTCTCAAAACAAGAATAACATTGTATATTCTGCCTGTTTTCTTTTTTTTAAATCCCCTTGTAGAAAATCTAATACCTTCAAACCGTCTTATGAGGTTATTTGGACAAATTCCACTTCTGATTCATTATAACTTTATTTTCTGCCAAATAGGTCTATTCTCCGAAAGGACCTTTACCTGAGGCGATGATGAGCTCTCTGTGGTGGTTGTCGTTTTGCATCCCTTTGCTATCGCCTGCTCTTGCTGGAGGTGTCACGCGAGTCTATTACTTGGGGATCCGTGAGGTGGACTGGAACTATGCGCCATCAGGAAGGAACATACTTGCTAATCAAAGCATTGAACATAACCTGTAAGTGTTTGGTCTGGTATTGGCTTAAAATAGTTGTCCAGGTAGTTTTATGTAAGTATTCTGGGGCATCTAAGCAAGCAAGAGACATGATTACGTATCTGATCATCATGGGCTTAATGGTTAACTTATTTTATCATAGGAACATAGAAACTATACCACTGGAAAAATGAATAGTCTGTTTAACTGAGCATGCAGTGACTAATGCCAGTTACATTAAAGTACAAATACTCTATAATGGAGCAGATTGTGCAATTTGCTACCCCAAGGCTTCATTTTTCCCTACTTTCAGATGATGACCAGCCTGCATATCCTGAAGCATGATGACTTTTCACCTTGATGTAAATGACTATAGAGATGGATGGATGTTGTTTAAATGGGACTCCAACCTTAGACTTAAGGGGAACTTCTGCATGAAGTATTAGGGATGATTAAAATTGTTTTGTGGAGAAATAAATCTGAAAGCTATAATAAGTACTTAGAGTCACTTCAAAAACATTTTCTATTTCTGTGTATTTAAAAAAAATCTTTTGTTTCTGCTGAGTGCCTTTTTTTTGACATTTTGCATTTTTATTCCTAATTTTTATGGAGACCTGTAGAATCTTGATTTGTTCTCAGTTATTTATCTCTACCCTCCCATAATAAATAACACCAATGTGTTTGGATATCTTCATTCTGAAATAACGCAGCAGGAGAGGTTCGCAGGAGAGGTTCCCAGAAAAAAATAAGCTCTGTCAGCTTAGTGTTGAAAAGTATCTTCTATCTGGAGATGCTGAATAGACTAAAATATATATATGTGTGTGTGTATATATATTTTCTTTTTCATGGAAAAAATGCATTCAGGAAAGTAGAAGTAGAAATTAAATCTTGCAGTGGTAACAAACACTTTTTTTTTTCCTCTCATAAGAGGTGAGCAGAAGGAAATGAAATAAAATGTTTTTAAACATGAAAGCAGCTTAATTGTTTGCTGAGACAAAGTAGTTCTTAGGTAATATGACTGATTGTTACTAAGATCATAAGACGGAAACTTTCAGCTGTCATTTAGGGCTGTCCCACTAGTACTTGGACCGTGATTCATCTCTTATCTGCTAAGAAATAATCATAAAAAGTAAATACTCTTTGGTGTTGACCTTTAGTCCTTGTAGGAGGTTTTAACTCTGAAGTTAGTTATGTGCTAGGGACATATCTCCCTGAGCAGGCTGTCGTTCTACAAATAATCTGGAATCTGTTAACTAGCAAATCACCTTCTAGACTGAATTTTGTCCAGAGAGCTCAGCATATTTTCCCCTGTTGTGACTGAGCTACAAAGTCCACAAGGCACTGCACTGAGCTTTTACAAACTCATTTTAATGACAGAATAAAAAAGCGATGAGCATCAGTCTTCCTTCTTTTGACTGTGTGCTTGTTGGGTAGAGCAGCAGTACCTTCCTTGTTCTTCATTTGCATGTGTTGCACGTGTTCAGGACTGCCCTTGGATGTGTTTTTGCAAAGAATTCGTTTCCGTTGTGACTCTTGTCCCTGATTAACAAATTAAAAGTTTGGAAATGTCCTGTATATTTTGCATTCTCAGAAAGCAGAGACTTTGTCATCATTACTCTACTGTGTTATAGATCAGCTGTTCTATAAAATATGACTTACTGGTGCCTTTCCCATTTCTGAATTTAAACAGCAAGGCGTCGGTGTTCCTCCTGTCTGGCACAGACCGTGTGGGAAGCACGTATAGGAAATCTGTCTATATACAATACACAGACTCTACATATACCACTGAGATTCCCAAACCTGCCTGGCTGGGGTTTCTTGGACCCATCATCCGAGCAGAAGTGGGSGATACCATTAAAGTACATCTAAAAAATTTTGCTAGTCGGCCTTACACGATCCATCCTCATGGTGTTTTCTATGAAAAGGACTCTGAAGGTAAGTGAGGTGCTACCATGATGGAGACAGTTTTCTGATTGGGAATTCAAAAATATGCAGAAAGATTTCTGCAAAAAAGCCAAAAACTTGGTTAGCCCTAAGCTATATTGCTGGAAAGCATATGTACTTAGATGTTTAATGAAGTAATCTGAGGCTAAATTAGTAGATTGCTGGGTCTGCAAGTAATTTCCTGACCTGGGCTTTACAGTTCACAGTCTAGACTTCTTCTCAAATTTAGTAGCATYGCTGAAAGCTCACCAGTGGGAAACAGCACAGAAGGAGAAGAATTAATTTTCATTAAAGTGCTGTATTATAGGAGTCATGAGTATGATGAACCTGAAAGTTTACAAGAATGATGAACTATGAGAYGAAAGAGCTGTTGTTTGGAGCAGTCCTAGAGATTTTAGAGAAATTGGGTGCAGAGCATTAGAGTTGAAGGGAAAATAAGAATAGCCAGAACAGGAATCATCTTTCTGACTCTACTGATGTGTGTACTGAGCAAGCTGCCTTACAATAGCTCTGTGCCTCATTACTCATTGAGAGAATTATGATTAAACACCCTATTTGAACATTATGAGCGTTGCTTTGAAAGCTGTTATCAAAGTATTTATGGGTAGCAGTTTCTACTATGCTGAGTGTGAGAGGCTCGGTATAGAGTTGCACATATGGACTCTGCTCTTCTTGAATGGTTGTTGTGATTGCTCAATTGTTCTAGGATCCCTGTATCCTGATATGTCCCCCCAGGATCAGAAGAAGGATGATGCTGTTTTCCCAGGAGGGAATTATACCTATACTTGGACTGTCACTGAACATCACAGCCCAACTGCTGATGACCCAAACTGCTTGACCTGGATCTACCATTCTCATATTGATGCACCAAAGGACATTGCATCTGGATTAATTGGCCCATTGCTAACATGCAAAAAAGGTCAGGGGAGGACAGTTTAGGGCTGCAGGGTAAAGAGAGTGGTGACTAGAATGAGGATGGGATGAGGAGATGCTGCAGTTGTACTGCATCTTGTGAAGCTTGGAGCTGCCTGCTGAGACCTGTGTTCTGTCTGGATTGTGATGATTACCCCGCGTTTCTTGCTTACTGGCTGGGCGGGTGAGCTTTTAAATGACATTGTCCAAGAACATCATCTAAATTTGCCTAGGAAGTGAGTCTTAGAAAAGACCCATATTGAATATTAAAACAGAAAGAAAAGAAAGAGAAGAGAGAGAGCAGAAAAAAAAGAAAAGACTTAGGTTTCAAGAACTGTAAGGGCACTGAGAGTTTTGTAGCTCAGGATTGTCGAGCAGTAGTAGAGCTGCTTGGAATGAGAAATATATTAGGAGGGAGTGCAATATGAGTGTGATTGGTAAAACTCTGCAAAGAGCTGGGTTAGAATTGTGAGTAAAAGCATCAGTCTCTAACTTGTGTGATAAGAAATTATTCTTCTATAGGTGTGTTTAGACTCTTGACTGATATCAGCTTTTCTTGGTACTCATTCCTCTTTCTTTTGGCCTTAGGTATACTTACTGGCAATTCTCAAAGACGCCAGGATGTGGACATTGATTTCTTTCTGATGTTTAGTGTGGTGGATGAGAACTTAAGCTGGTACTTGGATGAGAACATAGCATCATTCTGTACAGATCCAGGCTCTGTAGACAAAGATGATGAAGAATTCCAAGAGAGCAACAAAATGCATGGTCAGTGTTTGCACGTATGTTCCAAGAATGGCAGCATTCTGGTATCTGGAAATGCACTTTCTGCTGTTGTGCCAGTGTGTGTGTGTAGAGTGAAGAAGGGTTATAGCAAACTGTGAGATAGCTTGTTAAGCAAACAGTGTCACAAGGACAGTGCAGTAACTCCAGAAAAAAAATGTGCATTAATTTGATTTAATGTTTGGCTTCATAGAGCCCATGCTAAGGATTTGGAGATACTGATTTGGAGATACTGAGTATGTTTGTGAAGCTCTGTTCTGTAGAACTGGAAAAGGAGGACAGATTCTGGTCAAATCCATCCTCCAAACATGTCTATACTGTAGGCAGAAGCTCTGAAGAATTTTCTTCTAATTTTGCTTTTGGCTTGCTTGGTTTTGCAGCTATTAATGGCTATGTCTTTGGGAACCTCCCCGAGATGGCAATGTGTGCTGGGGATTATGTTGCATGGCACCTCTTTGGGATGGGCAACGAAATTGATGTTCACACAGCGTACTTCCATGGAGAGATGCTCGTTATCAGAGGCCACAGGACAGATGTGGCCAGCCTATTCCCAGCCACTTTTGTCACAGCAAATATGATTCCCAGGAATCCTGGGAGATGGCTGCTGAGCTGCCAGGTCAATGATCACATACAAGGTAACGCAGAGGCTGGAATTCATCCTGTGGTCTGTGGCCTGCCTTTGTTCCCATCGTGTTTCCCTGGAATACAGCATGCTAGGGGACAGTACTTTGGGCACTATTCCTTGCCAAAATGACCCCACATGAATGAGGTGAATCTGTCCTTTGTGTAGTGGAATACATTGGTTAGTAATACACAGGCCAGACATACTAGGGATGACACCTCCTACCGTAGAGTGTTTCACATTGATCTGTCCCGAACACCTCAAATGTGGCATACCTGAATGTTAAGACACGGCAGTGTCCTAAGAGCTCTAACCCAGTAGCAGGCATGTACTTGCATGGTACATCTGAGGGTGGCAGAAGGCTCTATTTATTTTCCATCTATCTTTTCTTGGTATCTGATATCTAAGGTAAGAAGCTCTACTCACCGTCAGAGAAGTTTCCTTTTTGTGGGGACCAGCTAATATCTCTCTCCCAGCCATGGGACTTTGGGGGCAATAAAGGAGGAGTAGATGATTCATGATGAGAGGGTTGGCCTGTGTTCATTCTGTCATCAAACTGACAGATCATTCAAACCTGTATCCACTGTGTTTTATGCAGCTGGAATGGAGGCGCTCTATGAAGTCCGACCTTGTTCTCAGCAAGCTGCAAAATCCACCCTTAAAGGGAGAGTTCGGAAATACTACATAGCTGCGAAGGAAGTACAGTGGGACTACGGACCCTCTGGACTAGACCAAAGCAATGGGAAACAACTCACTGAAGGAGGCAGGTAAGTCAAAGGCTGGAGTGCTTGTAGCTCTGTTTGGGAGCCTCTGAGTGATACAGAGGCTGCTGAGAAAAATGTGGAAGCCTTTCTTAAAAAAACGTGAGCCTGCCATTCACGTGGATTACAGTACTGAAGAAAACGTATCAGCCCAGCTACAAATGTTGGGTGCTGTAGCTAAACTGTAGTAGAAACAGTACTGGACACTTTTGGGAATTTTACATGGAAGGTGTACGGTGCATGCAGACCTGTCTGCAGGCTCTGGAGCGGTCCCACCTTATATGGGATATGAGCTGCATCACCTCTGGCCTCCGTTTCTGCTTCCTACACCTGATCTGGAAAGAGACCTATATAAACTTACTAAGAAAGCACTTTGTGCATTAGACACAGGGTGGCAGAATGAGCTTGCAGATGTGCTTCAGTGTTGGCTTGTTACAGCAGTTAAATTCTAGAGAATCCAAACTGGTGACCTTGATGAGTCTTCCATCCCCCGCGTCAAGTGGTTGTGATAGCAGTTGGTATGCAACTCTCCTTTCAAAGCCTGACTAACTGAAACAAACACATTCCCTGGGAAGCTGTTAGGTGGGTTGTTCGTCTTTCATTTGGAAAAAAAAGAAATGCAGAGTGGTTAGTTCGCCCAAAGCCATTCACCAACTCTGTTGTAGACCTTTAAAACTGAAAGTTTTGTATATTTGTCACTTGTTCTTGTAACTAAGCTGCCTCTCTTACAGAGTAGGTTATATGTGATTGTTTGGGGAGGGTGGTGGCAGTGGAAATAAATCTCTCTTTACAGCTTGTGTTCTCAGTTGTGGCTGCATTTGTCCTTTGGGCTCTGTCTTGGCCTGGAAAGAACTCAGTGTTACAGCACCCTTTTTACTGCACTGCAGTTCTGTTCATTGGCCACGTCTGCACATCTTGTGCGGAGATGCTGTCCCCTTTTGCACTGATGAACCCTGCTGCTCTAGCCTGTGCACCCTGAACACAGCTGGGAAATGAGCCTGTATTATGAAAGTAATTCACAGACAGATTGTGCTGAGCTCTTCAGGGTCATTGCAAACCAGAGATAGTCTCTTTGGCGAGATATTTAACTGGGAGGTGTGGAGTGGAGGAAGAACAGGACTTCTTATAAAAAAAAATATTTAAAACTTTTCTTTTTTGCATCTAGCCCTGCTGAACAGTTTTTCAAGCGTAGCCATTACCGAATTGGGGGAATATATTGGAAGGCAAAGTATGTGGAATATACTGATGAGACCTTCCGTGAGGAGAAAAAGCAATCGGAAGAAGAGAAACATCTTGGCATTCTTGGTAGGAATCATCCAACAATACAAATCTTCTTGGTGCCAGTGAGAATATGTATGTTTCCTCTGAGGTGACATTGGACAACCTTTAGGAGTAAGGTGGTCAGAACTAGGATGTGGAATCACAGAGCAAAAGGAATCACTTTTCTAACAGTACAATCTTCAGAGGTTAGTAGTAAAGGCTGATGGACGCATAATGTAGTTCTGGTTAAACAGGCGATAGTATTGGCATCTGATTCAGTCCTTTTGACTGAGCATCTTCAAGACATGGTCTTGAAGTGGGGTCTAACTCCACTTTCTCCCTGAAAGCTTTCCCTCTCAAGAAGGCTTCCTGTTATAGCCAGGTAATGGTGAGGGTGACAAGAGAAGAAAATGGGGAGTCTAAGAGGAAAACAAATCACCCATGATAGCTGTCACATACACAGTAGGAGTGTGTAGGTGTGTGTAGCTTTCTGTATCAGCAATGACTAATGTCACCAGAAATCAGCAACAGTAATCCTAGCAAAGACCATAGAAGGAAAGAGCGCAAGGAAAATGAGAAAAATGCATGTTTGGGGAGAAAGGAATTGTGGAAAGGTTTGGAGGGGGTGGAGCAGCTGTGTAAAAGTAAAATTGTGGAGCTATGCATAAAGTAATGCAGCATAACTGAGGATGAGGTGATTGAGACACCCAGGAAGAAAAGGATGCAGAAGATGAAAAGAGAGCATAGGTGGAAGGGCTACAGTGGGACTGATGACCAGGCAGCAGATTTTGGGTAACAGGTCAACATGTTGACATGATCCCGCTAAACTGTAGGGGGTATTCCAGACCTAAATTTGAATTTGGAGAGGAAAGGAGCATAGGTCCAGATCTGAGAGTGGTGCCCTCAAACACATCAGGAAGGCCTAATGCCACATTAATCAGGGAAAAATAAAGATACAGAATGAAGTTTGTGTATATGTTTTTTGTTTTACTTTCTGTTTTTTTTTTTTTTTTCTCCATTGTAGTCTTCTGCATAATTGTGCCATCCACAATGCAAGTGTTTTAGTAGTCTTCTGGGACACAAAGTAGATACTTGGTAGCTCAAGATTACCGGTGCTTTTAAAGCATTTTCAGTTTGGGGACCCCAGCATGTCATGGCACAGATCTGTACAGATTTTGTCTGCCTTGGCTTCTGGATAGTGGCCTGGCTTTCCTCAGTGATGTCTTACAGACTGCAGCCCAGAGGAAAGCCATTAAATATTTAAAACACTGACAGATTTATTTATTTTCTGGCTGATGCCGTGGCTCACAAGTACTCTTAACAGTTAAACTGAAATGGAAGTTTGAAGCACCTCACCAGTCTTTACACACCTGCCTGAGGTTAGAAGGTTATAGGGGCTTTATATAGATGAGGGAGAGKTGTGTTTGCTGAGGACATTTCAGCACACTTGTCCCTCTTGTTATTCCAACTGTGAAGCCTCTCCTTTGAACTCTCCTGCTGACTTAGGACACTTTCAAGTAATTCTTGTCAACTCCTCTGGTCCTTAGCTCAAGTCCAGTTGTGCTATTTACCACAAACACACGCAGGAAGTGAGGACTCTACTTCTGAAGTCAGCTCTTCTGAGTCCAGGATAAAAAATAGCTGTGGCTTCTTTTGTTTTCCCCAGTAATCTTAATTAACACAGTCTCTCTGCTGTTCTTTCAGGTCCAGTGATAAAAGCTGAAGTTGGAGATACTATCGTGGTGACATTTGTTAACAAAGCCTCCTGGCCTTTCAGCATCCAACCTCATGGAGTGGCTTACAGGAAAGAGTGGGAAGGGATGTGGTATCATGACGGTTTGTGGCTCATTTTTCTTGAATAATTCAATCCTAATCCAAGTGGTAGAGCTGCATGGTATATATTGCCTCTACAGGGAAAGGAGGTTTGAATGCACTCAGAAATCTGGTAGAAGCCTGACTGAGGCGTCAGTAGAGCAGAGCTTCTGCTGATCTGGTGCCTAAGGAAGGGCAACAGGAAGAGTAGAGTGTCAGAAGTGCTGTTGTTTTGCATGAAAATTATAAAGCTCAAACTGTTTCCACTTACTTGAGAGGAACATGTACA
Source organism: Eudromia elegans (assembly GCA_003342815.1). Taxonomy (NCBI): domain Eukaryota; kingdom Metazoa; phylum Chordata; class Aves; order Tinamiformes; family Tinamidae; genus Eudromia; species Eudromia elegans. The sequence continues at coordinate 2,207,842 of PTEX01000111.1, read as the reverse complement.
TTGTACTCTGGCTTAGATAACCACATTCTTCCAACAGTCATCTTACTGGATGTAGCTGGATCAATTTTATTTCTTATACCAATCTCTGCTGTGATGCCAAAAAAAGCTCTACAAAATACTAAGAATAGCTGTATCTGATCACATTGTAGAAACTACTATGCTATACCTCTGATATCTATTTTTTAGAGATGTAAAGTCAAGTCCGTGTGAATGTAAACAATTAGAAAATGTAGCAAAGCTTGTAAGTGAGTCTCAAGAATAATTATGCCAATCTTTATTTTAAAGGTGTGTCACAGAATGGATTTTCTGTTCAGCCTCTGCATAACTTTACATACCACTGGACAGTACCACAGGATGTAGGGCCCACACCTAGTGACCCTCCCTGCCTGACCTGGATGTATAGCTCTGCTGTGAATCCTGTCAGAGACCCCAGTTCAGGCTTGGTAGGCCCTCTGGTGATCTGCAAGCCTGGGACTCTGGATGAAAACAACAAGCAGGTAAAACTAATAGCCCTGGCACAGTCTTATCAGACTCTTTTAGAGGCATGAAACATCAGCAGAACCTTAGGAAATAAAACATGAATAAACATATGCAAAGTTATGAATTGAAGAGAGTTAAATCCAAGTCACAGCTGGGTTATAGCTGCTGCTTACATCAGGACAGCTCTCTAACCTGGGTTTTTGCAGGAAAGGCTGGCATTTTGAACGTCCAAGAGTTCTAATTAATAAACTGACTTCTAGATTTGACTTTAAATCTCAGCGACAATTTCAGTTGAACACATGTGTCTTGGATATGACTTCATAGGTCACTCTTGTCCTGAGATATGGGTAGTAGGCTGCCCTGTCTTGTACACCMAAATGTTATCTGTTTACTTACAGATGAAAATCTGCATGGTTTGCTCGAGTGATGGGATATTTTAAGGTTGGGTGAGCCACCTCCTTCAAAATCAGCTAATTTTCAAGGAAAACCAATTGCAGAAAAATCATGCAAAAATCTGTTTCAGTCTGTATGCTTTCGATAAAAGAAATTTGAAAGGCGAACAGAACTACCTCTTGGAATTTCATTCTGTGATATTCTTTTCTTTCATCTGGGGCAGTAAAATTGAACTGTTGTATAAATGAAGGACAGATTAACTGTCCTTTTTATTAGCAGGGGAGAAAATGTTGGTGGCAGATGATCTGCCTATCTGCCTTGCAGTCGAGAATGGGTTGTGGCTGGAAGATCTTGAAACAGCTTCCTCAGATGAGCTTCTCTCTCTCCATTCTCTTTGGTGAAATGATGCCTAAACTTGGAGATCAGCCAATCAGCCAATTCAACAGGGTATAAAGGTGAATCTTCTGAGTAGAGAGAGCTGTGAACATATAAAGCCTACCACGTAAGGGAGATGTGAAAATGATAGACTCTTTCAATGCCTCCAAGTGTTCTAACCAAAACAGACTTGTTTGGAAAGGCAGAACAGGGAGAAATCATCTGAACTGCTTAATTTGGAAGGGAACAGAATTACTTCTTGTACAACCATATTCTGCAGATTGGAAGACACTTCTCAGTCCCCTCTGTGTGTTGTCTTTGTGGATATAACTAGAAGCTCACAAGAAAATGAAAAATTGGTCAATGCTAGAAGATTTTTTAGTGGGGAAATACATAATGCTTTGGAATGCATTTCTTGAATCCCTGAAAATGTTCCTTCTCTTGCAATTAAAAAGAAATCCTATGTTCAAGACCTCTGTAGGAGAGAGGGGCAAAGCAGTCACTGACCTGCCTTGTAGGCAGAGTTATGTTCTGAGTTCTGTTCTGGACAGAGAAACCTGGTGCCTTAAACTTTGGCTGAATTTTGTTCCTTATGTGGAACAGCAGGAAACATTAGCAGTGATTCCCTTGTGGAGTAGAAGAAGGTGAGTCAACCTAAGCAGAGAGACAGATCCCTGGCTCTGAAGAGGCCTGGTTAAAGGAAAAAGGGGAAAATGTGCGCCGGACAAGACAGCTTGAGCAATAAGGCTGATGGTTAATTGGTGCATTTTAAAAATTAACAGCCATCATTGTGATTATATCTTAGAAAGGGATCGACAAAGAATTTTACCTTCTCTTCAGTGTGTTTGATGAGAATCTCAGCTGGTATTTAAATGCAAACATAAAATACTATTTGAGGATGGAAGAGACTTCAGTGAAAAAGGATAATGGCTTCAAGGAATCGAACAGGATGCATGGTATGGCATGATACTGTCCTGCAGGCTGCAGGAGTAAAACTTCAAGGTGTGGGTTGGTATCCACCTAATCTGGGCTGGGAAACTTGATTGGTGATGTATTGTACTGGCCTGAAAACAAGTGAGTATAAAGGCAGAGTGGGACATGGGATGTGATGCAGAGCTGACTCAGGAGGCGGACCCTGAGTGTTTGGAGTGAGTTACAAGGAAGATGCACTTTCACAGGCAGGGCTCATCTTTCAGCGTGTGTGTGGAGAATGAAGCCTCTGGCTGATGTCTGACAGTTAATTGTTTTCACCTTTACAGCCATCAATGGGTTTATGTTTGGTAACCTGCCTGGGCTGGATGTGTGTGAAGGAGACAACGTGTCTTGGCACTTGCTGGGCTTGGGCAATGAAGCGGATGTGCATGGAGCTGTGTTTCAGGGCAACACCCTGCAGATGAATGGGATGCGGAGGGATTCCACCAACCTGTTCCCCCACACATTTGCTACTGCCTTTATGCAACCTGATAACAAAGGTAATTACTGACACACCTAATTTAGCATCAGGAAAAGTCTAAGGTTGTAATGTTTGTTCCTATGGCTGTTGTGTTTAGTGCTGTGTGAGCTGCTTTAGAGTGAATTGTGCTTTAGACCGCATTTAGGAGGGCGAAGGGCCTACTTTTTGAATCCAATTCGAAAGAGGAACAGAAAATAGTGGGTTCCATCCCATATTGTCCCAGGCTGGTTCTCAGGACTGCTGCATCCTGTGGTAATGGCCCTGATGGACATGGCTGCCCGTGACCCATAGAAAAAGGCAAACACACATTTCAAAACAAAGTAGCACTGGGTTGTCAGAGCCTAGCATTCTAGTCCATGCCTTGAGGAGATTCACATTTACATCAGATCCTGGCCTTCCTGGGAGGGTTCCTGGGAGGGAGGGTCCCTAACCCTTGGGAGGGTTAGACATGCAACACTGTGCCCTTTTCAAAGGGTGCTGGACGTGTTGCCAACCCTGTCCTGTCCTTGGTGTCTGTAGGCTAGATCTTTTACTTTATAAGCATCTCAGCAATGGTAACATAGTTGTCCCCTAATGCGTTCCTTCACGTCTAATGAGCTGGGTATTGTGTGTGTAAGGGAAACCTCCTGAGACGATTCCTATCTAAGACTTGGTGCCTTGTTTGTTTGCTTTCTCTAAAAACCCTTTTGAATGGCAGCTAACCTCCCTAAACAAATGCATAGATGTGCATAACACAAAAAAAATTGTATCTCTGTCATGACTTGGCTTTCTCAAGCTTTGTGTGAGGAGCAGCTTTTTTCCTGGGATCTTTAAAACTATCTAATTTCCTTTTCTGTGCTGCCTTATCCCTCAGGGATTTTTGAGATCTACTGTCAAACAAGCAATCACTTCCACGCTGGGATGAGGCAACACTACTCTGTTTCCAAGTGCAGTCAAAGGGACCCTGTTCCTGCCCACCGCTACGAAGGGGTGCGGACCTACTATGTGATGGCTGAGGAGCTGGAGTGGGACTACGCACCCGAGCGCGGCTGGGAGAGGGAGCGGCACAACCGCTCTGCACAGAGGTAGAGCCCCTCTTCCCTGGAGCCTCCGGCACAGGCTCCCTGTGACTTAGTGAGGCTCACTAAGGTGTTCTGCCTGTCTTGTCACGCAGCACTTAGGCTGCTGCCAGAGGTGTTGATGAGGGTCACAGCTCCCTAAGTCTCCCTAGCCCTCTTTTCAGGGGCCAAAATAGGTCACTGGGAGATGAAGCTTATTCAATTAATAAACCCCCTAATATAGGCTAGCTGTTTATACCCTATGAGCATTTGGGTAACACAGCAATTCTTTCTGCATTTTTCAGCTATTCCAATATATTTTTGAGCAATGAGAATGGGCTGCTTGGTTCCAAGTACAAGAAAGCAGTTTATAGGGAATACACTGATGGGACATTCCAGACCCCAAAAGCCAGGATAAATGGTGATGAACATCTAGGGATCCTGGGTAAGAAAATCGGTGGAGGTTACATTTCTATTTGTTTGTGCAGGGCTGGGTCTTAGACTCTGTGTGGTGTGATCTGATGTTCCCCCCAGATAGAGTATATGCTGTCTTCTCGGCAGGTCTGGAGAAAATAGTTCTGAATACAGCCTGCAGTAAAACAGATTGGATTCTCATGCCTGCTTTTGCTGCTGGCTGTCTCTGGTATCTCAGTCAAACTATTTTTCCACACCTGCATTTTTCAAAATCTAGAATAAAAGTTAAAACTTTTGGAAAACTGTCTGAGAAATGCAGGTGAAAATTTAACTGTGAAAGAAATGCTTTTAATGCAAAAGTAGTCAGGCTTTGAGAAATGGAGGGGTGCACTAGAATGCTGAATGGAGGTCTGTGGAGACAGAGCTCTGGGATATGAATCCAAGACAAGTGATGCCAGGCCAGCAAGGTGAGGTGGTAGTGTATGCCATTTAAAATAGCAGCTTGTGGCTTTGATTTTTAACACTTTCAAGCCATGCTGACTATTATGAAGTTATGTGAAGTCAGCAGTGGGGGATGGTAAAGGTGATGTTACATTTAACTTTAGCAGCATTCAGATAGCAAACCTTAGTTGCACTAGGCACACTGAAAATATGCAGCTGTCTTCACTTCTGCCTTGAGACCTGCAGTCCAATTTTCTAAGATCTGCTTGATTTGGGACCAGCCTCTGATTCTGTTTTTGCGGGGCAAAGATGTGGTGGTGAAGAATGAGAGGGTTGTCATGAATATTATTAAAAGGAAGAATACCTTTGAAGGGGAAGATGTTGACAGAGAGGTGGAAACATCCTTTGGAGATATGTTAATGATGCTTGCTGATGTTAAAATATCTTCTTTCTGTCTCAAGGCCCTTTTATATGGGCAGAAGTAGGAGATATTCTCAATATTGTGTTCAAGAACAATGCTACACGACCCTACTCCATCCATGCTCATGGAGTACTGGAAAAGGAGACAGGACAGCCACGAGCAGCAAACCCTGGTAAGTCACCATGTTCTCTAACTTTGTATCTGTACAGGCATATCAAGCTTATTTTAGCCTGCAGTTTGTTAAATAGGCATGTTTTCTTGCCGTTCAGGCTTGGAACTGAATAGGAACAACTTTCAGGTTTCCTGTGTTTTTATTAATTATCATTTGTGTGTTGGCAGTGGTCTGGAGGATTTAATATTCTCTGCTGACCTCTGAAGTAAGCGTAGCACAGATCCCTCTGGGCAGCCTTCTCCCGCAAAACATGCCCGACCTGCTTGGGATGGAGACATGGTGACTGTTGACAGCTCTGCCGCTCATCACTCTGCCCTGAGCCCTCGTGATGGGCGACGGATACCCCAGTGATGCAGAAAGCTGCTTGCCAGGACCCAGCCTGAGCTTGTCCATTTGTTTCGCTGKCCAGTTGCCAATCCCTGTGGTGTTTGTCCCACATCATAAACTTTTTTTTGAGAGTTCACAGATCATTTCAAGCTCTGTCTGTAATGAAGACAGGTGGAATTTCTTTGCTCAGGGCTAGTCTTAGAAGTAGCAGATAAAACAGTTGTGTTGATACTGGTAGTATGTGCATCCTGTGACCCCTCTCCACACCTCCCATTTGCTTATGAGAGGGGAGCCACTGTTCTACTTTTCAGTGTCCATGAAAAGAAGGCACAGTATCTGACAAACCTAGAACTGTATTTGTGTTTTGGAGTTGGGATTATCATTTTGACCTTTTTTTGAGTAGTACCCAGCGAACTTGCTTCATCACACAAGTGCTAATGATGCTTTTCTGTCATTCAGGTGACATTGTAACATACAGATGGGAGGTTCCTGAGAGATCCGGTCCAGGGCCGAATGATTCAGCCTGYGTCCCTTGGATCTACTACTCCATGGTGGACCCCATAAAGGTAAAATCTACTTGGAATCTTAGAATAGATGTTAGAACCAGAAAAGCCCAGTTATGCTGATTCTTTCTATATATATATGTTAGGGGGAGAGGGGCTATATATGTATTTGTATATTTTTTCACTAACATTATACAAAACAATTAATTTGGTCCAGGTGAGAGGAGGAGGAACAGTCTGATGACATATCTGGTATCCTCTATCCTCTTTGGAGAGAGAATCCTGCAAATTCATCCTGATGCTTGTCCTTTTTCTTTCTAAATGAACATTCTTGTGAAGCAGTTCCACTTGATCCTTTGACAATAAGATTTCTTCAGTTAATTCTAGGATATGAGCATGATTCCTAGTGAATCAAGGTTTCTGTTAGTTGGAGTTACAGGGCTGTTCTGAAATGGCAAAAATTGTCCAAAGTAGGGCCAGGTGAATAAAGCAGGRAGATTTGAGCATTGCTAGCATTGTACCACTGATTTCAATGGAAGCTGCCTGGGGGTTCCTGCAGTAATGCATCTTGTTTCACCCAAAGATCGTTGCCTTTTTATTTCAAGATCCAGTTGTTTTGCAAGTGGAATGTGAAGTATATTTTGGTATCATTCTTATTTATGTCACTTTGATATGTATTTGTGAGAGCATATATAGACTCTGTTCTTTCATTGCAATATCTGATTTTCATGAGTGATTACACAGTGGCACACCGTTTTAGTACGGGTGATGCAGACAACAGCAGACATGATTGCTGAAGGGCAAAGGATTGTACAGAAGGGAAGGTGGTAAGATCATTGTCTCAGAGTTTCTCCTCATTCATTCCTATTAGGATATGTACAGTGGTCTGATTGGACCCCTGAAGATCTGCCGGAGAGGCGTGCTGCAATCCAGTGGGATTAGGAAGGAGGTAAAGAGAGAGTTTGCCCTACTCTTCCTGGTGTTTGATGAAAATCAGTCCTGGTACTTGGAGGAGAATGTGGAACGTTACGCTCAGGGGAATCACAGAGAAATCAACCTGTTGGATGACGTGTTTGTGGAAAGCAACAAAATGCATGGTAATGCCTGTTAGGCACTTTGACACCTGTTAGAATCTGTACAAAGTAGATGTTCATTCTCTGACCTCCTTTAATTGTCAGAAGTCCAAARGCCAGGACCCTCATACTTAGTGAATGCCTTCGCCCTTTCCCTTCATCAGTGGCACAAAYAGAATTAAACTGTGTTGTTCAGCACTGTAGCACACATAAGGCACAAGTCTGATCTACAAGGAAAGCTAGCCATCATGGTCTTCCCTGTCAGGAGGAATTGCAAGGTACGAGTCAGGTTAATCTCTTAATGTATCTGAATGACTCAGGATGGGAAGTACAATCAGGTGAAATTAGTATGTCAGACTAATTTAATTCTGTTCATCTCAGGATCGTTAGAATATGTTAGTTTTCAAATTAATTGATCAAGCTGTGTGGTTGCACAGATGAATTGTTTTATCTGATTACCAAAAAGCTACTTCTGCTTTAGTAGGATTTTTTTTTAATAAGTGAATATGCAGTTGATGATAAGTTACTCCCACATTAAATCTGGATCAATCTAAAGTATCCTCAGCAAAATGAGTCCCTTAGCAGTGGGAGACAGCAGTGAAGAGTTGTTATATGTACTATCATTACAACTGTGTCTTTGCAGGTGCTAAAAAGAATCTCCAAATGTTCATATACATAAAGTTATAATCATCAACCCAATCTTATAGATAGCAAAATCAGCACACAGAACTTGTTCCTTGCTTTAGGCTACAGAAAGTGCCTATCGTAGAACTGGAATTAAAACACGGATGATTCCCGTCATGTCTCTTTCCATGTTATTTCCTTCTGTCTTCTGAATGTGGAGGTTTCTTCTGTGCCCTATCAGTCAGCTCAGTCACTGTTTTGGTTCCTTTCCTGCATTTGTAGTCAGAGCATTTTTCCTTCTTACTGTGCTAATTATGAAGTTAAGTCCCACAATGCAGTGATTTTTACAAATGATCAGTGTGTAAAGCATGGAGTCAGCATGAGACATAGAATGACAGAGGTGCGTGTTGGCTGGATTTACCTGTTTTCCTTGCTCAGTAAGTAAATATTCAAAGATTTGTGTGTGTGCATATGTGCACAAACATATGTGCTTAGCTTTAAGATCAGGAAGACATTTACCCTTCCTGACTTCTACGAGCAGCTGTCTCTGGCTGATTTCAGGCTTTCAGAAAGAAGTAGAGCCTGAGATTTGTCTGAGCTAAGCTATAGTGTGGCCCTGGATGGAGGTCACGCTGCCTATCTGTTAGCCCCACTCGGGATCAGATAAGTAGCTGCRCTGGAAGCATTACTGGCTCTCTTGGGGATTCCTATGGAAGATGCTAAATGCTGATGCCTTGGCTTTTAAATGAGCTTTCAGACCTCTAACTTGCCATGCATGTTCTGCTGAGACAATGCAGCATCTTTGCCCTTTCAATAACAGCCATTTCTACTTCCCCATTGCCGTTTACTGCTCAGCAATCAATGGGAGGCTCTATGCAAACTTGCCTGGACTGACCATGTTCCAAGGAGAGTGGGTGAACTGGTACCTGCTGGGAATGGGTCAGGAGATTGATGTACACACAGTCCATTTTCATGCTGAGACCTTCACGTACAAGGTAAGAATATCCAGCTGCTTGTAAATCAGAGACTGACCACAGGTATCATCAATTTTGCTTGACTCTGGCTTGGAACCCCTTGCATGAATTCACAGCAATCATCTAATTTGCCTAATTAGGACAGGGACATGACTTTACGCAGTGCTGATGCATGTAGCTAGACCTTGGGGTCAGGCATTACTAGATTACATTTGCTTTCCCAGCTACAGGCCTGGAACTGCTTTTTGAAATCTTTTGCAGAGCTTTCATAAATTCTACAGAATGCTCTAAATTGCAGAGGTCTCTAGTGACACTAAGAGATCTTCACTTCTCTAGACAGATTTTTCAAAAGAAATGCATTTCTGCAAAGTGCTACATGGTAATAGCTTCTCTCCCTTTGACAGAATGGCAAAGTCTACAGAGCAGATGTTGTGGATCTCTTCCCTGGGACCTTTGAAATGGTGGAGATGTTGCCTGGGAACCCTGGGACATGGCTGCTTCATTGTCATGTATCTGATCATATTCATGCTGGCATGGAGATACTCTTCAATGTTTTGCCCAAACCAGGTAGGGAGTGAGTGCCAACTGAGAGCCAATTGTTATTGTGAATCTCTAATAACACTTTCTACCATTACTGCTAAATTTTGAGTGTTTACATGACACTCACAAGTCCTTTACCTACTATAAATAGGCAGAGAAATTACTAGTACTTAAGTAATTGAGATGTTCCCTTTGAAAGCTGTAGTACCTGCAGCTGGAATTGATTACAATTTGGTTTCAGGAATTTCCATTGCCTGAGGTATTATAAGGTTTATTTTGGCTCGTGTTTGGGAAGCCCTGTTCAGCTGTCAGCTAGTAATTGTCCTTACTAAAATGTTACCTCTGCTCTAAATGCACGTCCTAAGGCTTCTTGTTTCACCAGGAAATATTAGAAGGTGCTCAAAGGTTTTGAAAATGCATTTCTTTCAAAGACTATGGAGTTGTGCAATGGGAGTAGGTCTGCTCTTGAGGTAGATAATGCAAAAGCCTTCTTAATTTAATGTGGGAGAGTGAAAACTTCTACAAGGGAAAATAAAGCAACAAACACTGGAAGACCAGTCTGTGTCCACATCTGATCTTTGCCAAAAGCACTGTGTCCTGGACTCTCTCCCTCTTCAGCCCAACACTTTGTCAYGCTTGTTATTTCCTTTCAGAGCCAGCACCTGAAGTCGTGAGCTACAGCGAAGGTATGGTATATGTGGCCCTGCTGAATGGAGGGAGGTATATGAGGGCAAGGAGGAAGGTAGATGGGCTGCTCCTTAGTAATGCAGAGATTTAGATTTATTCAGGGAGAAGGGAGGAACACAATCCCTCCTTTCCTTGTTAGTAGGAGTAATATCTCATCAGTCACACTGGACAAAGTGTAAATGCGGAGGTCTTAATAGTCTCRAACTTGGCCAGTGGTGGCTAATGGTGGGGGTTTCAGGCACGCTTGCCCATGTGTTTTCTAAATATCTCTGTTCTGATGGTAAAAGTGAGAAAGTTAGGCTTGTGCCTTTTTTTTCCCTTGTTAAGCCAGAAAGTTCAGTGGTCTTGCACTCTCTTCTGAAGATGAGTCCACATATAGCAGGTACAAAAGGAGGCAGGTTAAACTGGCAGAGTTTCAAAAAGTTGAAGAGTTCAAAGGAGAATCTTGCAGAGTAAATGATTCTTTTTTTCCTCTTATCCCTTTCAGTCAAAACGCAAGGAACTTTAAATCAATTATCCTCACCCTTTTGACTGCCAGTGTCTATACAGTTTACAGAGTTTTCAGACATCAAATTATTATCTAAAGGGATGTATCTAACATCTCCCTGGTCTGTATTGCCTGAAGGTGTGTCCGGGAGCCTTAATGTTGTTTAAAGATGGGATGTGAGATAACATTTGATTCAGCGAGATGAGGGAAAAGAGTAAGGTTCTTCTAAAATACCACAAGGATAGAAGTTTAAGTAGTGTATGGTGGTGACTCCTCCTCATTTTCCATCTCTAGATTTTTGTTTTATTCTACTACAAAAAGATTTAACTGGGCTGATTGCAGCTTAGACTSAAAATAGATGTCTATCCACAACTCTTCTGGTTGTGCATTTATTTTTCATAGTGTTGTTTTTCTTGGTCAAAAAAGGAGCATTAGGGAGGATTAGGGAATGTTTCTGAGCAATAGTGACAATATGGTATAATATGGTACAATATGGACAATAATTGAAAATTAGGTAATTTATTTTTACACCAGACTCCAGGATCAAGTGTTCAGCAGGCAAAAGATGACTGGTAGTTGTTATCCATGCAAATAGCCGCCCTTATCAAAAGGATTCTTCTGTCTTACAATGGAAGCATAAGACAATTCAGGATCTCACTATAGATGTGACTGAGCAAGTACATTTTGAAAAGTTATGGGGCAGGACAACACATGCAGGATGTGCTTGGAAACAGATGGAGAACTTGCAGTGGCTGCAGTCCTGGCACATGTTCTCATCTCAGTTCTTCTGTACTGTTTCTAGCTCAACTATTGATTCTCCAGATAACCTCAGATCCTGTGTGATGCAGGATAGCAGTGAGTAGCTGATAGGACTGAATAGCTGTGAGATGTATTGAGACATGTTAAAGCTGTGGAATGGAGAAGAGGAGAAACCATTTATTCTGCAAATTCTTGTATGATGGGAAGGATCATGGTCTACTGAATGGACAGCAGTTGGGTCTGGTTTGATTTGTTTCAGATCTTACTTCTTTTCTTCATATTAATTAGACCTTTTCAGTTGTGTTATTTCTAGCTCTCATTAGCACTGTATTTTTGTTTGCTCTCAGAGACACCACCTGAGGATGAATCCCCGAAGGTCATGCTGTTTGGAGCTAAGTTGGCTCCAGAGCATGTTGAAGCCACAGTCATCATTCTAGCTGTTGCAGGAATAGTGCTCTTCCTGGTTGCCAGTCTCCTCCTGGGAATGGTCATCCATCTTGAGAAGCAAAGGAGGTTAAGGCGCAATAGGAGGTCCATTCTGGATGATGGATTCAAGCTCATGTCTAAAAAGAATCATGGGATATAAGACACATATATGGATTTTGGACTGTATACTTGGAGGAGAGGCTGGATTGCTATCCGCACCAAGATGTTGGCGCATCATTGCAGTTCCACAATAGACTTGTGGAAAGCTAAAGAAAACTGAAAGTTCTGACCTCTGTGTATATCTTAAGCACTCTGTAAAGAAAAAGACCCTTCAGGAGAAATCTGAGGACCCTTTCAGTCAACTGAAGAAAAGATTATCCCTAAGCATTCCTTTGCCCCAAGATAGAGCAGAAATGTTTCCCCTACTTCCTTCTCTCCAAAAGACTCTCCTTGATCCTTTTTGGTAAAAGAACTTTCAGACCAGATTACAGTCTTACTCTACTGTCAGAGGTGGTTTGGGGAGTCTTTCCCCGCAGATCTGTAGAACTGTGAACCTTTAAACTAAATACTGTGAAGAAGGAGAATTATATTTGCTTTTGCATGAATCAAAATGAGAATACAGAAAAGGAAATGTTAATTTAGATTTCGATCATTGCTCTCTGTGTGTTTATTTGTTTCAAATAACCGGATAGATATAAACTCAGGGCAATATATGTCACAGTGCCTGAGAACTTCGTCAAGAGCCATGACAACAGCTGTGCTTTACCCTCACACTTGCTTGGCACATCCTTGTACTTTCACTTACCCTGGGGACTGTGTTTTGGTGTCAGGCATCCTGTGCCGTGCACTGTGAAATGAAGTTTTTGCATGTGCTGCAGTGTCTAAACGGCTTCACTGCATATCAGTTCGGTTGTTCTGTTAGCGTAAAGTGCTGTTCCTGTACGCATCTACAGGATGAGGATGAGGTGGATGAGGCCTTCTACAGGCAGCTACAAGAAGCCTCGCGATCGCAGGCCCTGGTCCTTGTGGGGGGCTTTAACCACCCTGATGTCTGCTGGGCTGATTACACAGCTGGGAGCAGACAGTCCAGGAGGTTCCTGCAGAGTGTTGCGGATAACTTCCTGATGCAGGTGGTTGAAGAGCCGACAAGGGC
>PTEX01000111.1:2117526-2193043 GCA_003342815.1 Eudromia elegans | reverse complement strand
AACTTGAGGAAGAATTTCTTAACGGTGAGGGTGACAGAGCCCTGGAACAGGCTGCCCAGAGAGGTGGTGGAGTCTCCTGCTCTGGAGATCTTCAAAACCCGCCTGGACATCACCCTGTGCCACATGCTCTAGGAGACCCTGCATGTGCAGGGGGGTTGGACTAGATGACCTCTACAGGTCCCTTCCAACCCTAGCCATTCTTTGATTCTATGATCTATACAATTCCTTTTGCCATAGGAGGAAGGATGGAAGGATGCTGTGATGTTTTGTGATGTGGTTTGTGGGTGGGTTTTTTTTCCTTTCTCCCCACCCCCCACAAATATATTTTACTGAAGCTGCCTCCAGAGTTCAGCTGTTTCCAGGTCACTGCTGTGAGCCAGGCCAAGGCCTCAGTTGTGTGTGAGGTCAGTTTGTGCTTGGAGCAGAAAAGGACATGGAGTTCTTCCTCTCTTCATGGTACAACTGCAGTTCTCTCCTGGCAAGCTGTGAAGGAGAGAAAGCTGGAGTTGCCAGTGTAATGTAGAAGTGTGGAACAAGTTTGTGTGTAGTCAGTGAAGCAGGAGCTAGTGCAGGCCTGAGATAAGGGAATTCCTGCCATGAGGAAGGAATGTAAAGGGAGCTCTTGCCTTTCAGGCAGCATAAAATCAAAAGCATCAGAGGAGGAGAAGGCTGCCTAGATAGATAAGCATTCATGGGGGGACTTGCTGTCTGCAGCACCTCCTGCTGCTGACCAGGTGCTGAGGCTGTGTTCCTCCTCTCCATGGCTGCGGAAGGGGGAAGGTGCATAGGTGCCTTCCTGCAAGGCTCTGAGTTCCTGGGGGTCAGCACTGAGCACCCTCTGTCCCCCTTCATCCTCTGCTGCCGCTGCCTGCCAGGAGCCCATGGCTGGAGGCACCTGGCGTGGCCCAGGCTGGAGCCCACAGCCCCTCGAGAGCAGCGGCCTCTCCCCTCTCATGTGTCCCCTGGGCTCGGCCTCTTCCTGCGCCCCTCCGGCTCCGCTCGGCCTCCCTGTGGCTGGGGGGGGCCCTGCGTCCCTGTCACACCCAATGCTTCATTAGAAAATAGTGCTGTCCCCTGTCCTCTCAGCGTCCCATTATCTAAATGGACGCAGGTTGGGGCTTCTGTATTTCAGTCTCTTATTTTAAATTGAAAGGGCAGAAGAGAAATCCTTAATGTGTGGCTTTCAAAGGCAATTAAAGCAAAGCCAGCTAAATGGCCCTAATGACAGGGGAGTGCTGTGGGCTATTTGGATATATCAGCTGTGCTTTATTCACARTGTTATAACATACTTAATCATGTTCGATTCATATTGGGCCCCTGGATATTTCCAGCTGCCTTTTCATTTGGCAGTAGGGAAAAAGCTCATTAGTTTCCTTTCATTAGACTTCATTAAGCCTGGTGAGGAGCTGGAGGGCTGTTGAATGCGCTTGAGCATGGGGCTTTATTGCCAACCCTGGTTCAGCTGCTGCTGCAAACCAAGATCTACATCTCTGGATGGATTCTTGAAGCTGTGGCATCAGAACTAAAATCGGGCAGGAACCGTGTTTGTTGTGGTGGTGGTGTGTGCTCTTTCTCCCCGAGTTTAGTGGGGGGAAGGAAGGAATCAAAAATACCTTCTTCAGCTGACACTAAGGGAAGCATTTTGAATGTATTCTTCAAGAAAGACATGAACTCATCTTGTTTCAGTTCCTCAGTTGGTAACTGGGGTGTTAAGCTGGAATACAGAAAACCTTTTTTTAGTATGGATTCAGTACTAGGAAAACATAGAGACTAAACTGGATCTCTTATATTTGTACAAGTCCTTTAAAGAGCAGGCTCTCAAAATTCTTCCAGTACAACATTGTTTGGGCCAAGTGGAACAGGAGCCAGAGAAGTGGCTTCTCCAGCTTCGGTGGTTCGTTGCTTCTGGATCCACAGCCTAGAGGAGGTCTCAGCTGAGTGGCTTGTTGGAGAGGACTGTGTCCTTGGCAGAGTGCACCACAGACTGAGAAAAGTGTGGGAGCTTCAAACAAAACCAATGATTTTGCTGTTTAGCGACAGCTTCACAACTCAACCTTATCAGAAGGTGGCTCTGTGGAAGAGATGTTTCGCAGTTCTGTAGCTGAGCTGAAGCCTATGAACGAATGTTTGTTTGCTTTGGCAGCAAGTCTCCTATATGATCATCCCCCAGGAGCTTGTCAGTGCTCATCCCTGATGCATGCATGGCTGCCAAGGAGGCAGCTTCAGAAGGAAACCAGCGGGGCATGATGAGAATCTGCACGCTGCTGTTTCATGGGAAGACAAAGATTTCACGGTTCTACCTTCTTTCTGCTCCTGCACAGGTTCGTCTCAATTAAGCATTTAATAGTTTATCAGCTCTTGTCAAAATGCCATGAGAGAGGGGTGTGCTCTGTGCTCGATTCTTTCTAGCATTCTCTAACCGTGTGGAGCTCGTGTTGGTGTCTGAACAAAGCGTCCTGGGTGAGAAGAGGGGTTAAACCCAAAGAAGGACATCCTGTGATCTACAGGTGTGACTCCTCCGGAAACGTAGCAGAGGTTTAAGGTGAGCCGTGCTGAGCTGAGACATCATGTGAGTTTTCCCTCGACCTTACCATTACAAAATAAACTAGCTTAGCTCAACCTGTGTTCCGTAATGGTTTAAAGTAATATACACTGAAGAGAATTAGAAGGGCTTGGGTAGTCTATTGGTGTGGCTCAGCTCATGGGGGCAGAGGGAGAGGAATACTTGTATCCATGCTTTTTGATTGTTAGATGCTATAGGAGATAAAAAGTCTGTCCTATTCTACCAGCATGAGTTTAGATTTAGAGACAAGTTCATTTGTGAAAATAAAACTGTCCAAGTTTTGCATGAGATAAGCATAAGAAGCTTATTTCCTATAACGTTCATTTAACGTAGTTTTTTTCTCCAGTTTGAATATTACGATTCTTAGTCTCTAGTTAGACTTAATAAAATTTCTAAGCATTTACCTAAATGACTACTTGCCTATTTAAAGCTACCTACAGTTTTTAAGATATCTTAAATGATGGCTAAAACCAAATTATTCATTTACATGGCAGCAGCTGGATGTTTGCTGCAGAATGAAATGAAAAGCCCTTTATTAGTGTTGTGAAGTTGCTCAGTAATGGCCATAATTACCATGACATTACTTCAGCTGGCAAACTATTGCATCCTTATTCCCTGCAAGTGCCATGGCCAGTGTTCTCAGCTGATGACTTTTTATATGCTCAGTAATGGCACAAATGTGAAAAATAGGCAGGTAGGGTGCTTTTTGCATTTTCATGTGGAAATACAAAAGGCTGTCTTGGTTTCTGCGCACCCCTTAACACAAAAGTTAATGCCAGATTAACCTGAGGCACAACATAAAARACTTAACACTAGTAATTGTCAGAAAATGAATTTTAATATGTTTCAGGTACAATGCTTCTTTGCTTCTGAATTGAATAATGTGTGGCTTAGCATGCAGCTTTCTTTGTGAAGAAGATTCACTATGTGGACTGTTTGCAATGATTGTAATTTTGTTGGCACAGCAAATTACAGCAGAGGTCCTGAGGCATGCGCATGTGTATTGCCTGAGGAAAGAAATTCAAGCACAAYGGCTTACAAAACAAGACAATCTTCGAGATTACAATCAGCGGTTGGAACTGAGCAAAAGTAAAACCTGGTTCAATTTATTCCCTATTAAACTTTCTTTTGCCAGCAAGGAACTTTATGAAATGCTTTTGAAATTGCATTTCCTGGATATTTTGTGGTCAAATTGTGTTATTGTTCTAATTCTTAAAGCTGTTCCAATCTTCTGCTCTTCATGATATGTTATATGTTGCTGTCAAACAGCATTGGCACACCTAATTCCTGCATTTCTGCTCCGAGAAGTTGTTGGTTGCATACCCAGTATGCATAAAAACCGGAAAAAATCATTACTGACTGAGATGCTAGTTAGTAACAGACTGATCAAGTTGGAGACTAGGAATTCAGAGCTGGTTTTGCCTTTACTTGGCCTGCTTGTCACTATAACAGAAACAGCACTAAAACAAGTATGAATCCTAATACAAATATTTATACAGTTTTTTTTTTAACATGCATTGAGAGTATTTTCAATCCTTTTGCAGATTTGGACAGCTGCTTGAGATGTGATTTTTGTCACTATACTTTGCAGAGATTTTAGCTCTTCAGCATTTATTCTAAAAGCGTACTCCCCAATATGTGTCAAGGCACAACCATGGATCATGGGATAAAAAGACATCTTTTATTTGCTAGTTTCACAGGCTTATTGTTTTATTTGTTTGACTCGCAGCAAATGTTCCAAAGTGACTCAGAAAGAGAACTGCTATTTAATTATGAAGACATTGTGTACTGGTCTGAGTTAAGATGCTGCTCTGGATAATAATAATAACTTTGCTTTAGTAGCCACTTTCATTCAAGAATCTCAAGGTTGTGTAAGCATTTGCCTGGTAGGTTGGGTGAGAGATTTTAAAGAAGTGCCAGACTCAAAACCTGCTGCCCAACTTGGGAGAAGTTTGGATGTGACCCAAGGCTACTTTGCTTCAGATTGTAATTAAAAACTTATAATACCTCCTGGGGGTAAGATTTCCATGAAAATTAGAAATACCCCAGTGACCAGACACATAAAACATCTTTTGGCAAGTATTAGAGGTACTTGTTTTGAATGCATGAAACTAGACAGCCTGTCCCCCACCAGATTATTTTTTCTAATATTTCATGGGGCTAAATTCTGGGAAACTTCAGGAGAACGTAGACAATGAGAATGCCATTCGTCTCGGAGGGATCAAGATTAGCTCTTGTGGTAGTGAAGTAAAGACATAAATGTTTTAATCTCTGAACTCCTTATGTGAAATAAACCGTGTCTTTCTGAATTTTGGCTTAGCCTTTGGTCAGCATCTTTCCAGCTGCTGTGATATGGCACAAGCAGTGAGATTCAGATGAATGGCTGCAAGTGTGAGAGTGGAATATTGTACTGCTGGAAAAAACCTCTTTTTTTGAGCTGGCACTTCGGCTGTTTTTAATACAGTCACAGCTATTCTTGGTCTTGAGACATTTAAACAAAGCTCCAGGTGCTCATTTTCTGGAGGTGAATAATTAACTGGCAATCTTATAAAAGAAATTTTCTTTTATGGCAAGCAATTCAGCAAGTGTTCAGGCTGCAGGAGAGCAGTTTCAAAGTAAACCACAGAGTCCCTATTTGTTTGAAAACAAATTCTTGTCTCATAATCTTGAAGAGATCTTGAACCTGAAAGGTGGTGCGTGGAATGGGTGTCTCTTCTCTGCAAAGAAGTAGCCTGTAGCTTCT
Organism: Eudromia elegans; assembly: GCA_003342815.1. Taxonomy (NCBI): domain Eukaryota; kingdom Metazoa; phylum Chordata; class Aves; order Tinamiformes; family Tinamidae; genus Eudromia; species Eudromia elegans. The sequence continues at coordinate 2,187,737 of PTEX01000111.1, read as the reverse complement.
GTTATTTTTCCTTTTTTATTCCTCTTGAGTAGCAACTACGAAAGGGGAGTAGTAACTCTTCTATCTCCTGTTCCTCTGAGAGGCAAAACAGTAACTGACACATAGCGTCACCATGGAATTGCAAAGTGTAACTGCAAGTAGACGAACAAAGAACTAAAAAGTAAATGGTTTAGATTATGTAATTGCCCAAAATCTTAACACCTGTACGTTTTTGGACCACCGCTATTGCRGTATTGTCTATTGATGAACAAAGGAAATGCAGAACAGCAAAGAAGCACTCTGTGCTCAGGTAATGCCTGTCTTTCTAACCTAAAGAGAAGCTCTTTAGTTTAAGAAGCCAGCACAGTGCAGAACAAAAGAGCAAAAACTAAAAAACTGTAGTGTATTGGAAATCTCCCATATCAGAAGTCTTCCACGGATTTTGGATTCCTGTTCAACCTTTGACTGTGAGGAAGGAGGTAAGGTAACATTGTGGCTTTGCTTTTTCTTTTGCTATTCTTTCCTTCCAAGCATTTCTTCAGGGCTGAGATCCTCTTAAAGTTCTGGACACTATTATAGTCTTAGTTGAAATTACTTCTCATGATGACTGCAGTCCCAGTAGCATCATTCTTATTTGATTTTCACTAATTTTAAAGAAATGAATGCCATTTTCAAAAAAAAAGGAGGCACACAACTGTTCAGAATCATAAAGCAGAACCTTTAGATTAGTATGACTCTTTTTAATAGGTGCTTTCCTGTACCAGTGAGCTTGTGTTTTCAGTGACTCAATCCTTGGTATTTCAAAACAGTCTAACAAAGGAATGACTTTATGTAAATTATTAAAAAAAAAAAACCTTAATCATTATATTTATATTCATTACTTTCAGGATATCAAGTAGTTCAGAGTTTGCTAATGGCTTCTGCTGTTAAGCTGTTCTACTGATTCACAAGGAACACAACATGAAAATGCTCTTCTAGTCCCTCACTATTTCAGTTGGACCAGGTATAAAGAAGCTTCTGGCATATTTTTGCATTCATGCTTTTGTAGAACATGTTACAGAGAAATAGATGAGCAGAGATGCTTAACTGTTGTTCCTTCACCCACTTCCAGGAAACTCTTCAAATATGTGTGTGCTGAGAGAAAGAAACAAGACCAAAGCATTTCTATTCCACTGATCACTAGTAATTTACAGTATTTCTAAGTACCGAATTTACTCAGAATTTTAAAAGAGTTTCAAGAAAAGGTTTTAAAATGGAAAATGATTCCCCAGGGAATAGTTTAATATAGGTGAAGACTATGCTGAAGGGAGTGTAGAAGTGACTGAATGGAAAGACATTTGCATGGTAGTATCATGACCCAGGAGTTAGAGGGCCAGAGCAGAGCAGGGCTGGATGTGGGTTTCACACTTACGAGTGGTAGGGAAGAAACAGGATGATGATTTGGAGGTCTCCTGTGTCCTGCAGGATGAGTCGGGTGAGCCCAGTTACTTGAAGGAATTTTTATGCTTATAGCCTATGGGATTCAGTAGACAGTAGATGGAGAATTTCACCTGAATTTCTCTGACATGCAGTGCATAGAACTAGCTTGGGAAAGGTGGGAAAGGCCTTGGGCACACACATGCATTACAAAGAGCTTGTCTGGGTACAGCAGACACCAAGCTATCCCCACAGTGTGCTCAGGGACCGCAGAGGTGTTTGGACTGCTTGTTTCGCCTGCCCTTGCACACTTCAGACTCCTTTCTATGTAACTGCAGTTTTCTCCTTGAGGGTGGCCTTAAATAGGGACCACATCCTGATGTGTCTCAGTTGTGAACCTTTGCTTTCCAGGAACAATGTCCAGAGAGTAGAAGGGAGGCAATGACATAAGCATTGCTTCCAGCAACATGTGAGAAAGAACAGCACTGCTCTGGGATGGAAGCGGAGGACACATGTGCTAACATCTCCCACACTTGGACATTTGTTTGGATTTGGGCTTCTGCCACAACCCACTCTGAATTCTTCTCCTTTGGTGCAGATGTTTGAGAGATGCTGGGTCCAACAAATCAAAACTGCAAATTCAAAAGCTCAGTGGTCTTTGCTGTCAAATCTAGCACCATGRGGCCTGAAAAAAAAATGAATTCACCTGTCAACAGACAGACAAACAGAAGAGGTTTAATTTGTTTTCACAAAAGTGTTAGCTAGTTTAAAACTATTAGCAACATACCAGCCAATTATGTAGAGAAAAACATATCCACATAGTTCTTTGTAAAATAGACAATTTCCCAAGTGTAGGGTGGACTTGATGAGATGCCCTAAGGTGTGAAATTGAAAGAAGGTTCCGTCAGTGCAGAACTGGCACAAGTGAGAGCTGAATCAGGCACAGCCACTTAAAATCTTTTCCTGAAAACACTTTATCGAGTAATTATTTTATGTACATCTCATATTTACCCTGTAATCAAGCCCATACCACATTACCTCATCAGAGTGCTAGTACTTATTTGAAGATGTCAGAACTATTCCTTTAGTTCAGATGGCAGGGATGTGTGCTTATATCATTTGAAGGTTCCAATCTTGCTTTTCCTTCAGTCCTGCTTATAGTTAAACAGCCACTGGTCAGTTTTGTGGTTGTGTCCTGTGTCTGTAAGAAAGCCTTATGAGAACAGAGTCATCAAATGCACAGGCAAAGCTGTGATTGCTCCTTGGAGACAAAGGTACATGAGATATACAGTACCAGTCATAGCTTCCACTTTTATATTGGTGCAGCCTTGCCTCTGCTTGGAGTAGTGCCTGCAAGGTTCTCCTCACTTCTAGGGGCAGGAAAAATCATTCAAAATGGGTTCTGAATGTCAGCCTGCCAGTGACATCTCTGACAAGCAATGAATTATTTTATTTTTTTAGCTAGCTCTTTGGCTTGAGATTCCCCCCTATTAGGCCTGTATTCAAACTTCTCCTATTTTTAAAACTTTTGAATATTGGACCTCAATATTTGAATCTTTAGGATCTATTTCAAAGTAATCTATGGTAAATAAAAACAAGCTGCTTTACCACAACTTAATACATTATCACTAAGTGTTCAATTAAGATTATTGAAAACAGCAGTGAAATCATCACAGCCACTTAATTAAAGTTGATACGGGCAATGAACTGTGAGTCATCTCCCTCCTGCTGCTTCACTGTGATCATAAGGCATCTGCAGACAGGCTTATATCACTTGGACTTTGAGCTTAGCACAGAGTTCTCTCCTCCTCTCCTGATGAGAGGTTAGGGGTTAGATGAGTAGACATTGGGTGGATCAAGAACTGGCTGGATGGCAGAGCTCAGAGGGTTGTGACAAACAGGGCCCATTCTATTTGGAGGCCTGTGACCAGTAGTGTCCCCAGGGGTCAGTGCTGGGTGCAGAGCTGTTCTACTTGTTCATCAGTGACTTGGATGAGGGCACAGAGGGCACCCTGAGGAAGTTTGCGGACTATCCCAAACTGGGGGGAGTAGCTAATGCTCCAGAGTGCTGTGCTGCCATCCAGAGGGACATGAACAGGATGGAGAGTTGGGCGGAGAGGAACCTCATGAGGTTCAACAAGGACAAGTTCAGAGTCCTGCATGTGGGCAGGAATAATCCCCAGCACCAGTACAGGTTAGGGGTTGACCTGCTAGAAAGCAGCTCTGTGGAGAGGAATTTGCAAGTCCTGGTTGACACCAAGTTACCCATGAGGCAGCAATGGGCCCTCGTGGCCAAAAAGGCTGATTGGCTTCTGGCTGCATCAAGAGGAGCGTTTCCAGCAGGTTGAAAGAGGAGATCCTGCCCCTGTGCTCAGCCCTGAGGCTGCACCTGGAGTACTGGGTGCAGTTCTGGGCTCCTCGGGATAAAAGGGACGTGGAACTCGTAGAGAAGGTCCAGCATCGAGCAACCAAGATGATTAAAGGATTGGAGCATCTGTTATAGGAGGAAGGACTAAGTGAGCAGGGCTTGTTTTGCCTGGAGAAAAAAGGATTGAGAGGTGCCAGCTGGAGCATGGCATCCCGAGTGCCTTCCTTGTCCCCGTGGGAACTGCCTGTGCGTGCAGGAGCTCCTGTGCCATTCCCTGTTTTCAGACATAGTCTAATTTAAGCTTTAGTATTGTCAGGAGATCAAAGTGTTCCATACACTAAGCAATTCCAAAATTAACTATATTTTTTAATTTGAGTTGATAGCATTTGTCTGTATTGCAGAGAGGTTTGCTTCTATTCATTCCTGGGGCACTCACATTATCAGGAAATGTGGTAGAGTTGATCAGTCCTACTGTGAAGTCCATGCAAAGCCCTGCAAGGTTCTTGCACCTGTTTGTCCTGCATTTCTTGAGTTGTAAAATCAATGTTAGTCATTGCAAATGAGGAAGACAGAATCCTCTGCTTTAAAGCAAAAAGGAAGAAAATGTTTCTCAGATCAGAGGTTTCAAGGACCATCCACACTCTTATTTATAACATCCCTTTTAAATGGGGGAAACCAATCTAGCAATTGAAATAGTAGGTTTTTGGGTTTTTTTTTTTTTTTTTTTGTTATTTATCCAGAACATAAACTTAAAATGGAAAAGTATAAAATATCAGTCTAACAAGGAATTGAAACAAGGCACTGGTGTGCATGACTTTCAGTTGAATCACTGTTGTTCTCTAAGAATCATTTACAACATTGGCTGATGCAATAGACACATTGAAGGTATTTCTTCTCATTTAGACCTGGACATTTTCAAATTTTCTTCCTTATTGCAATGAAGCATTCGCTTTCAAGCCTGGCTGCCAAAGCAGAGAGATTTTTCTCTTTCAAGCGAGAAATCTCGTTATCTCGCCGGCGGATCTCGCAGAAACTCTGAGCGGCAGTTCCTGCTTGCAGCCTTCCTTCCCAGGGCCGTGCTCCTGCACCGACACGGGCCCGCCGAGGAAGAGGCCACGGCGGAGGCTCTGCGGGTTCCCCCCTGCTCCGAACTCAGCCCCTCTGCTTTCCAGGCTGCTCTCCAGGACCTGCTGCTGGCGCTCGGCACCAGAGAGAGCTTGGAGAGACACRGACGGGAGGGGAACGCACCTTCTACGCGTGCTAGAGGCATTGGGACTAGGGAAATGTTTGATTTAAGGGTGTTGTTTATTCAGTATCTTTCTTCAATCTGCATGATTATAAATATGAAACAGAATAGCCTCTATGGACTTTAGGAATGTTTTTCAGCTTTACAAGTTCCTTGCTCAAGTAATGAAAGCATTTCCCCCTGCTGTACTTGCTGCACAATGACAGTTTTATTATCAGATTCTGATTTCATCCGCCAGTCTGGCTCCTCACACCTGATACAAGATCATAGCTGGTTTTTATATATTAAAATATTCTTTTTTGATACTGAAAAATGAACCAAAATATCACTATTAAGGACTTTAGTTGCACTGAACAATTCAGCCATAGATCTCATATCCATTCAAATGATGTGACTGTTCCCACTAATGTTAGCCAAGATAGGAGGAATACATTTAGATGAAGTTCTGAACGATGCCATCAATTCATTTTATTTTAGGCCTCCAGCACTGCTGCTATCCCAGGCTTTGTCTTTAAAATAGTCTGTCAGCTCTGATAGAAAGCACACCTTTGATACCCATCAGAGCTCTCAAAAGTAGATCTGTGCACCTTCCAGGCAATATCCAGGCCCATCCTGGCCTTTATCTGGTAGGGATTTGTGACAAATAACACTATATATCATCTTTCAATTTGGCCATTTCTCTTAATTAAACAGACAGGGTTAATTGTAAGACGAAGCCCAGAATGAGCTATTAAAACATGGTTCCTGGCTGAGGGTAGGATTGATGACAGCCCAGTGTGCAGGGCCACCCTAGTGAAAGAGGGAGCTAGTGCTGGTTTGTGCGTACAGACTTCTATAACTGGTTGTGGGCTCTCTTCTAGGCATTTGTTTGTGGCTCTTTTTATTCCTCTCATCTCAGATGATGGGCAGAAAAGGCAGCTGATCCTGTTTAGCTCCTGCACTCATTCCTTGGCAGCCCTCCCAGGACAGGACTATGTTAAGGACAGGTATTGCTGGTGGCTGATGTTGTTAATGCTTTTGCTGCTGTTCCATTGCACGAAGGGATTCAGTCCTATGAGTGCAAGGGTTGTCTAACCCTTGTGCTTATCATAAGCTAGCAAATATTGTGAAAGGACATGTTTACCATCAGAGGAAACAAGAGGAAGGCCTATGGGCAAGTCTTTTAGGATTGAATCAGGACAGGAAGGGAATTGGCTCTATTCTGTGGTTGTCTGGAGGAAATGAGGAAAGGAGCAGCCCATCATTTACCAGCAGCTCATTAACAACAAATCAATGCACATGGCTGAGCCTGCGTGATTGACTCTGTATGAGATAATCAGAGCAGATACACTGAGGAGCACTGAGTTCTTCTGTTCTCTTTTATACTCTGTGTATCCATAAACAAAATAGCATCTGTTTTACACCCATCTGCATTCGAATATCAGCATCCTCACCCTCTGAAAGATGCCATGCACAGTCACTGAAACCTAAATGATTTTCATGGGAGCAGACAGGGGAAGACTTTAAAAATGTATACCTAGATTGGCAACACATCTCAGGGGTATAAATTCCATAAATACAATACATAAGTACTGTGAAGGAGTGAGGATGAATCATGTTTTTAGAAGCCATTTCTTTAAATTTAGCTTTGATTAAGGTGCAGGAGCAAGCAGTCTTGAACCTGGACACCTTTACATGATGGACAATGAGACTGATTGCAGAGGAGTGCGCAGAAGACATTGTGAAACCAAGATGTCCAGTGACTCATCCACAAGAAGTGAACTCTTCCTCTCAGAATGAAGGCAATTCAGTCATCGTGATTTGGTCCAATACCTCATGCTATCCTGTGTTGCTCATCATAAGGGACTTTACTGAAAGGTGAAGAACAGCTAAAAAAAAAAACATTTAAAATGAACTGTAGCAATGGCTTGTGAAGGTTTGCATAATCTGATGATTTAATATCCCCAAGTGGGATGAAACTCTGAAGAGCTTATAGGTCCAGACACAGCTAATCTCCTAAAAGACAATTCAACTGCATTTATGAAAGCTGGTGTTTATATTTTCAAAACGCATATATCCATTTCCAGGTAGATTTAGAAGACTAGTGGTAAGAACTGAGGCAGATTGCATGTGCTAATGACATGAGTCATGGGACTAACGTCTATTGTACAGCTCAGGAAAATTTTATCTGATAAATTCATATCTCTCCTTAGTTTACCTGTCAAACTCGAACTGATTTTTTCCTTTTTTTTTATTTTTTTAATTGTTTGCCTTTTAGTTTTGCTAGGCTATGGACCAAATGGATCTGAATTAGCCTAGTACAGCTCTGATTTTCTTGACACACATCTTCATTTCAATAGAAAAATTCGGTGATTTGAGAGACCAGAGGACTAAATATTCTCATGTAAATGAAAAGTTACAAGAAAATTTGGCTTAAGTAGTGTCTGAATGTACCAAAGCCTTGCATAGAAATGAAGGCTGAATCTGAGGAATTGAAATGCAGCAATTTAAATGTAGCAGAAGTACAATGTAGCTGTCTGAAAAAGTACATTTCTCCCTTGCTTTGTTTGGCTTAGAACAACCAGCAAAAATGTTAAGTTTTGGCAAGTGACGTAAACTGAGGTCTGGTAGGAAGCAGCTCAGAATGGCTGTTAAGTGGATAATAACTGTAGCAAAATAGCAATTGATTGCCTAAGTGTTTGAACCTTTGGCAGAATAAATCCATTTTGCAAGAATACTAAGAAATTACATGTCTTTGGCATGCAGAGCATTTAAAAAATGATCTGTTTTATGCAGGTACATCTAAAATGCTGTTCTGCTAAACTGTCCCTGTAATGCATTACAAAGAATGGAATGGAATGCTGGTGAATGAAGAAATGTAACACCGAAGGAGCTGCAGAAGGAAACCCAGCTTGTTCCTGCAGTGCAGGTCCACATGCCATGCAGTGTCCTTGCGGAGATCCCAGTTGCCATTCCCACGATCCTGGCAGAGAACAGGCTCTCCGGAGACCCCACGGGCTCTGGCCATGGCCAGCGCCTGCAGCGAGTGCAACGAGCCCCTGAGCAGGGCTGCAGGGCAGGTGTTGGCCACGCACTGGGCAGAGTAGCCCGGCAGGGCACACAGTGGCCAAGAGAAGTTGTCCAGATCTCCAAAAGTTTGCAGCTCATGTAAGAGTAAAGTTTAGGATGGCAGATTTCTCTAACTAGAGAAAAACAAATCACCAAATTTAGAGAAAAAGAGCTCTCTGTAACACTATTCTAATCTCATAGTGTATAATGCTAGCAGGGAGTTTCCAAGAAGAACAGAGGAACAAAATTTCATTGCCAATAGCAAATGCCAGCTCTTCTTTCTTATCTGAACAGCACCTGAAAATTGCCCATTTGGAATATGAGAGCTGCAGGAATTAGGACTGGTTCAAACAGTGAAACTGTTGCTGCTTTATCAGATCTTTTTCTCTAGAGGAACCGGTGGATGCAGCTGAGAAAACGAGTTGTGGCAGGAGCCTGGCTTTTGCCACTAACATCTCAGCAATATTTCCTAGTGTGTGAGAAGACACATGCAGGTAAACAGACCCACAAGCATCCCGCTTCCCATCTCACATGTGGAGCATCCCTGACTCCACAGAAACGCTGGTTATGGCTCCAAAGCGTCGTGTGAAGCAATGCATTCCCCTCACAGCCCCTTGCGCCCACAGAGCAGCCATCCCCCTGCCAGGACCTGGGGACCCTTGAGTGCAGCAGGACGGGGGGATCCTTCTGAGAACTGCCCATCTGGGAATCTGGGGCTGTTCCGCCAGTGACTGTCTGCAAGGAGGACAACGGGCATTTCTGCCCACGCTGTGGCTGCCCCTGCTGCCCCTGCCGCCCCTGCCTCAGCCCCTGGAGGTCTGGCTCTGGTGGCAGCCAGCTCTCTTCTCGTCCCCTGAACCTGTGAAAGCAAATGAAACTTGTGTTCTCCCCCCTCAAATTCCGCCCCACCTCTTCCACCGTGCCCTGCTCCGGGAAGACGGGACAGCACAGCTGCACAAAGCACACAAAGCGTCCCGGGGCGCTCACGATCTGCCGAGCGCTCTCTGTGCACAAACCCTGCGAGCGAGCGAGGAGGATGTTGCCAGTCAGCCAGGATGCTTCACCCTACGTAGCCATTGTGCTGGGTACACGGAAAGGAGGAGGAGAGAGATAAGGAAACATCTGCTCCCTGTTTTGTGCTGGTCTGCTCGAGCCTGCAAATGTCAGGCTCTCGCCCCGTGTCTGTGGGGCTGCGGTACCTCTCGGAGTGTGCAGGAAGAGGGACACTATTGGCTAGTCCATGCGCAGTGTGTCATCTGGCAGCCTGTGTCTGTCACGGGGAAGCAGGGACCGTTCAGCCTCCGAGCAGAGCTGCCTCCAGTGCATCTCTTGGAGATGCTTCAAGGATGGAAAGAAGTGGGAAGAGCTGCCTCTGCTTTTCTGATTCTGATGAGCTCTGAAAACTCAGTGGAAATTGAGACTTGCTGATTTAAGGACCATGAGGAAAAGCAATGAAGCAGACTTCCCAGGACAAGTTATGAGAGAGAAGCGGAGCGGTGCCTGAAAGGAAATATTTGGTAGGACTCCTTCCTAGACACTCTTGCCTGGGGGACGTATGGGACTGGAAAAGGAGAGCAGCAGCTGGAGAGCCTCCGGAGCAGAGCTCACGTGTGATCACACAGGAGGAAGGACCCATTTTTCAAATCTTTTCTGCAGTTTGTACCTACAGGACATATTTCTAACCCGTGTGCATTCTCCTGCAGCACCAGAGCTCCTGGGAAGGAGGGAGGGCAGAAGGGGACGCTGAGGTGCCCGCTCCTCCAGGCGCCAGGCACCCGCAGAGCACGTGCGTCGCCTCCGACCATGAGCAGACCCGCCTGGCCACCCGCCCAGTACATATCCGAGCCGTTCTGGCGAGGCGCGCGCCCCAACGGCACCGCCTTCCTCTCTGCGCTCCAAGGCTTCCCCAACCAGTCCTTCCACAGCAGGCTGGACCTCGAGGACCTGGGCGGCTTTGACAGTGATGCCAGGTACGAGGGCGAGTCGCAGAGCCGGACGGTGAAGGCGCTGCTCATCGTCGCCTACTCGGTGATCATTTGCATCTCGCTCTTTGGCAACATCCTGGTGTGTCACGTGGTGCTCAAGAACAAGCAGATGCGCTCGGCCACCAGCCTCTTCATCGCCAACCTGGCGGTCGCGGACATGATGATCACCATTCTCAACACCCCCTTCACGCTGGTAAGGCCGGGGCACAGGGGTGCCCGTGCCGCACTGGGGGCCGCACGTCCCCGCTGGGCTGCTGCCAGGTGCCTCTCCCTTCCTCTCCCCGCTCCGTGTGTCCCACATGGTCCCCGCACTGCCCCTCGTGCCCTCCGCCCGGCCAGGCTCCTGCCCCACACCTCCCAACCCCGCGGGGGGAGCGCCCTTCTCGCCCTCCACACCTGCTGCCTGAACCATCGTCCTCTGCTTAGCCCAGATTGCTAAAAAGAGTGAGCAGTTAAAAGGAAGTTGAAACAGTGAAGCAGGAGGAATTTAACTAACTCACACTCCTCGCCCACTGTCATGTTTTATAAGCTGTGTGCAAGTATAGCTGGATCTGACAGTGCTCTGCTTTGAAAGCATCCCAAATGTTGCTGCTTCTGTCCTTGCGCAGGCACTGCCCGAGGTCTGTGCTGCCCCTGGAGGGGTCTGCATCCCTTAGCCTGTTCCCTCTTGTGCATTTACACAGTGACACTCACTCGTTAGGCACGCGTGATTAAATAACTCTAATTCTGCTTAGAGAAGAGTTTCACACGGGCTTCAATGAAACAGCAAATTTCTACAGCTTCACTGACCAAATCATTGCTACTTCGTTGTCTTTATGGGGAAATTAATTTCGATTAAAATGGTAAATTACTTGAAAACATATTGCCATTGAGTAATTTTCTCTGTGGAGACATGTTTTGAAGTAAATATGTTTCAAATTAACTTAATCTTCTTCCAAATTAGATTACACTAATTTGGAATATATGTTGCACATAAGATAAATACTGCAAACATGCAAATATTTGCAATAACAAGCACTCAGGAATAATTTTCTTTGTAGAAAAGCCACAGTAAGCAGCATTTCTTTGAGCATTAGTAAGAAATGCCATCATGACCTTTCCATTGCCATCTCTGGACACACTGTGAGTCCTCCCTGCCAGGTGCAGTTGGATTTTGTGCCCAGATACAGTTATCTCTAATAAATTCATTATTCAGACCCATGTGCAAGACAGCCAAGCTTGTAAAATTTTAGTTGTTTTTCAGTCAGTAAAATTGTGAAGCTTCACTGACACCAGCAAAATTGCTGCTGGTTCCTATTGCACTACGCGACAGGAGGGGAATCTGGCTCGGCAGGGGAGAGCGGGCGGGTGCCTGGCGCAAGCCCCAGCTCGCTCCTCAGAATGCCCAGCTCAGGGGACAGGGCTGCCCCACAGACGGGTAATCCGCTCCCAGAGACGGTACCTCTCTTTTACAGCCCTCCGGAGATTTTTCTTACTATCTCTTTAGTCTTTGGACCTGTGCAACTTCAGCTTCCACAAACGTAAACATTTGAAAGATTGTAAAAATGGAAATATTTTCAATCTCACCAAGTAGTTGAACTAAGATTTTCTTCTGTTTTTCCAGAAGGACCATATTACTTGTACATGTGTACCCAAATGCATATGCACAGCGCACTTCTCAAGCAGGGCAGCCAAATTTATTTGCTCAGTATAAAAAATCCTGTTTCAAAGACTTTGGCATCATTTTTTTTCCCACAGGAATATTGGGTATAAAACATCTACAAAGCACCTGTTACAAAGCACCATTACAGCATTTTCTCCTACAAAACCTGTGGGAAGCCTATTCTCCCAATAGTGCATATGGTTTTATTCCATTTTTGGTTTTTTTTCAGGTACGGTTTGTGAGCAGCACCTGGGTTTTTGGAAAGCTGATGTGCCACATAAGCCGATTTGTTCAGTACTGTTCTGTTCATGTATCTGTACTGRCCCTTGTTGCCATTGCTGTGGATCGACACCAGGTATGCAGAACACCTCACCCCTGTGTGTGCTAGAAAATGAGGGGCTGAATACTTGGTTCTTCCCAAGACCCCTATGTTAGAATGGAGGGATGGATACTAGCTTTGATGGTGGTGGAGCACAGCCTTGCAAGTGTGGCATGAATATCTGCTGCAGCTTAAGCACCAGCAAAACAGTCACGTTTATTTGTAACAAATCTTATTAAATTTAGGTTTGCCCCATTATTTTGGGATGCCTGGATTTGGAAGTAATGCTAACTATTGTAGTGCATTCATCTCAGGCTAAGCAACTCCCTCTTCTGAAAGGGAAGGGAGGGGGCAAAAGCACAGTACTGTTTTTGGCAAAAAAGACATTATCGATCAACCAGTGAGTGCAGGAAAGCCTCAGGGTTTGCTTGCAGGCGATGCAGTTGCCTGTTTTTGCCGGCTGACCAATCCTGTGCACCGGCGTGGCAGGTTGGACACGGTGTGCTCTCAGACAGACTGTATTTTTCTCGCATCACTGGAGTCACTGTTAAGTCATAACGGAAAAGCAATTTCACCTGATAAATGACCTGGCTAGATGAAGTTCAAAACAATAACTGATCCCACTCTGATTGCCTGTGATGTGCTCCATCTGGTGTCAGGAAATTACAGTGACTGCTGGAATATGGATCATTATCCACTTCTTTCTTTACTATATAAAGTTTGGAAGTCTGTACCTTCTTCATGCAGCAGTGTAGCTCCTGCAAGCAGAGAGTGCTGATTCATTGGAAAGATCTTTAAAATGATTATCTATTTTAATCATCATATCCTGGATTGACTGCAAAGTATTGCTAGGTATAAAGAAGTTTCTGTTTAATTAAGTCTGTGAACAATAATTGCCTCTAAATCATGGGGGTTAGATTTCTCAGAAATGGKATTTGTTTGTATAGCCCAAGGAGATATAAATAAAAGTAGGGAGATGTAACTGAGCAAAGAGAAAGTAACATTTGTCTCTCAAAATATTTCTCTCCCTGAGAGCTATGAGAGCAGAGTAGATGCCCCAGGGAAGCTGAAAAAGCCTGGGTAAGTGGATATTTATAATGGGCTAGGAAACACATGTACCCTACGCACGTACCCAACAGTACTGAAGACATCATTAACCAAGAGATCATTTGATGACACAATGGGCCTATTTTTAACTACTGTTTCACTACCTAATATAATCATCTATAGTTTTTGTAGCTCAAAGGGCATCCAACCTTCGTGATCTCTGAAGCCAAGCTGATGGGTGAAACCAACATGATTCCCTGGTTAGAAGACACCATGCCAGCATTAACACAATATTTACACAATTCTTTGCGCTTTCCAGTCGTTACACTCCAAAAGTCCCATGAAATGGTCCTYTCCTCCTTCCCTTTCAACACATGAGGTTGAGACACTGGAAGCACTTTGCTTGATGCTCCTGTAGTAATCAAGACACATCTTCCACCACCTGCACTACAGGGAGGAACAGCCTCTTGGCTTTCACACCTAACATGCGTGCTGAGTAGGCCTCACTGTCTTGGAAAGCATAGGCATTGTTTGCTTCTCACTCAGAGATCAGCCAGAAATGCTTGCCCTCTGACATAAATAATGTAAAGGTGTATTTTTGTCTAAAAATTGCAGTTCATGTTTCTAAGTTGTGGACATTTAAAATCCTCTGGAATGGTTCTTCTCTGCAGGTTATCATGCACCCTTTGAAACCACGCATGTCCATGCTGAAAGGAGGGATTTGTGTCATTATCATCTGGGTTATGGCCAGCTGCTTCTCACTGCCTCATGCCTTTTATCAGACTCTGGCAAGATTTTATATCGGGTAAGATATTTACACGGTGCTTTTTTTTTATATGATATACTCAACTTAATCAAAGTCCATAGATTCTAATGCACACAATTCTTCATTAATCTTCCTAAAAAAGAAGATACGGTGAAATTGCGAAGTCTTTTGTATTTTTGACCAGATGCTGTGTTCGTTCGTCACGAAAGGATAATGAAATTCAGTGGAATTCCTTCCAGACTTGCTTGTCAGTCGGTTTCAGCTCAGAGATTCAGTGCTGTAATTTCAGTCAGGCAAAGAAACCCATCCTGCTTTACAGGGGAATGGAGGTCAATAGGAATAATTTTTTTTTTCTGGTTATTTGTTTAAAAGGTCATTGCTAAGGCCACAGGCCAAATTTAATGTAAGATTTTCCATTGAAGGAGGCACTCACCCATGTTGCTGAATGAGTTCCACTACCGTACCTTTAGAGAAGCTTAGACTATCTTGTCCTCCAGGTAATGTGTGCACCTGATAGTGGTGTTAGCACTTCTTTCTTCCCTGGTTCTTCAGGAACAGGACAATCCGAATAGTCTGTCTGCCCAGCTTCCCTCCTCCTGCCGACCTTTTCTGGAAGTATTTGGACTTAACTACTTTTGTTCTCCTGTATGTCCTGCCCCTGCTTGTGATCACCATCACATACACCATGGTGGCCAAGAAGCTCTGGCTGAGGAATGCCATTGGCGACATCACCATGGAGCAATATTATGCCCATCAGAAAAAAAAGATGACGACCCTGAAGATGCTGATGGTGGTGGTGGTGGTGTTTGCAGTGTGCTGGTTCCCTCTGAACTGCTATGTGGTGCTCATCTCCTGCAGGGCCATCCACAGCAACAACGCGCTCTACTTTGCGTTTCACTGGTTTGCCACGAGCAGCACCTGCTACAACCCCTTCATTTACTGCTGGCTGAACGAGAGCTTCCGCGCGGAGCTGCGCACCCTGGTGCGCGCGCGCCCGTGTGCGGCGCGGGCCCCGGCCCCGGCCTCGCGCTGCGCCTGCCTCCAGAGCTGCCGTCGCCGCAGCAGCGCCAGCGCCGCGGCCCAGGGCAGCTCTGCCCGGACAGACATATGCACCGTGCAGCCAACTGTGACAGGAAACTAGAGCCTTCCCCTGGCCGCTCCGTGTTACAGTGGCAAAACTGCACAAAAACGGGACTGCGGGTGACCGGCTAGTCCAACCTCCTGCTCAAAGCAGGCTAAGCTGGAAGGAGACTGGGCACCGCGGCCGGCACCCTGCTCTGTGGCCTGCGCAGAGCCCTCGCTGCCTCTCCAGGAGTTAACCTGCTGGCTGAAGACACGAAAAGGTGACGCTAAATGGAGGGAGAGGCTTTTTGTGTATTCCCCCACTTCATAATGTAAAGTATCTGCCAATAKGCTGCAGCAATTCCCTCAAATGCTGATATTCACATTCCTGCTGCTCTGAGAGCTGGTGAAGTGTTTTTAACGGTGTTTTTTTTCTGTTTTGAGCAGTGGCTGCAGATACGTGACGCAGTAGCTGAGGTTCTTCATGTGCTGGTGTGCAGAGCCCGGCAGCCGGCGCAGGCAGCCACTGGACCAACTGGCCATGCTGGGAGCAGCGCCRGTCATTTCAGCGCTGAGTATGGGCCGGCAGTGAGGCAGTCGATCAGGAGCCCATGACCAAACTCAAACCAGTGGCTTTGCAAATGAATCAACGTGGCATCATCCTTTGGCTCCTGCAGAATGGTCATTTTTTTTTTCATTTTTCTCCAGTCAATGCTGGCTCAGCTGTCTTAACTGAGATGGATTTAGCCTCAATACAGTGAAAAGTAAATGTGGTTTATCTGCCCTGTGCAAATTAATAATAATTGCACTGCTACAGCTCAGCCTTTCTGCTGAAGACTGTCAGTGTGAGTAAAATAATATTTTAATTTAGAAATCAGATTACTTTTATAGATATGTAAAGTGTGAATGTGTAAATAGTGTATTTGGGTCAAATCAAGAAACTGAAGCTAAGGAAAGAGCAATATCTTGCTTCTTACTAGGGTAATTGTGGCAAGCGGGAGGGGATAGAAGTGTACCAGACAACAAATAGTGATTTATACGTTGTTTTGAATACTGCAAATGCACACGCACATTAGCTTCGAGCCTTTCAATTAAACATTCCCCCTTTCAAATAGCAATACTTTGCTGTAAGCCCTCAGGACCACATTTCCACAGGAATTGCTGTACAGAAGGATCTGCCTAGGGAAAGAAACTGAGTTCATAAACCTTGTCATGGAGAGCAAGCACCGGAGTGTCTCATGCTGCAAGCAGACAACAACATAAACCTGATAGTAACATGAGCTTCCTTTTTAATAGCTGGAGTACTTGGACTCTGTACTACTGCAAATGGCGTTTCCATACTGTAACTGTTCTGGAATGTTTCTGCAAACAGGATGTCTGCTATTAAAAACCAAATGCCGCTTTGCAGACCTCTCCTCTACCTGCCTGTGGTGGTTCTGAATTCATCCTCCTTCCTATGCAGAATCAGGTGAGGTGGCTGGGGCAAGCGCAAGGTCCCAGGCTAACACCRATTCCTGCTAATTTGGGCAAAAACAACCCCAAAGCCTATTTCAAGTGTTGGCCCATGGTGGGATGAATACTCCCTCTTCAGAGAGGACTTCTGGAAGAGGATCAAGGGTCATCCCCACGCCTAAGGCTCCTCGAACCCATGCAGAAGCCAGGGCCAGGTTTCTGGCGCCGGCAAGGGGCCCGCCAGCCCTGACCTGGCCGTACAGCACTGGGGCGGGAGCCGCGGGGTTCGTTCCCGCTCCTCGTCCTTTCAGGCGCAGGGCAGGCGGCTCCGGCCTCCGGCAGCATCGCTGCACGGCAGGACGGCAGCGGCGCCCCGCGCTGAGCCCGTATCCCCGRCACGGGGCTGGGCGCCGCGGACGCTGCCCGGCCTGGCGGTGCCGCGGCAGACGGATTGATCCCGCTTTGAAAGCGGGTCTCATTTCTAGCCGCACCTCCCATGGCAGCTCTGCCTACCCCAGCGAGCACTGGTAGCTGGGCAAGCTGCCAAAGTCGTGTTGCCTTAGAGCAAATTCCTTCTACCAGGTAGTTGTCAAAAGCTTATGTTCTTGCAAAAATCTGGCAGATTTCACCACCATTACACGCGAACATCCTCCAGATGCTCCTACTTTAAGATTAACTCTCTTAAAATTTCTGTGTGGTTGTTACGCCACAAGACTCATTTTGCCTGAGTTACTTGGAGCTGATAAAACCTAAACAACCTATCCATTTTAAGGCCCTCCCTCTTCTGTGGGTTTTGTTGAAAAACCTGTCATCAGAAATAAGTTTTAACTTTTGAAAGGGAGCTATCCCTTCCTCATTATGGCAAGAGGATTAAGCACTCAGCAGAGAGCAAACGCTCCTGATGGCCAGGACTCAGGTCTGCATGTGTTTGGTTCAATATTGAAGCACTTCTCATAGCTAGGTGGCCTCAATCCATACAAGRGCACATGCACATCTAACTTGGAATTAAATCTTACTCTCCAGCAAACATCTCCATGAGTGGAGGTGCATCCTGATTCCCACACATTTCCCTCTCCAGTRGTACTACAGGGATCCTCTGATGCCTCCTTTCGCTCTTTGCGAACATGGCTCTCTGCGTCCCCTGCTATCAAGCCAAAGGGCAGAGGTACCTTTGAGACTGCAGAACGTGCCAGAAAGTGGTCAATGAGGCCAGATCTATTTGGGAGACGTGTTTGGCAGCTCTGCAGGCGTCATGATCAAGCACAGCGTGGTGCCTCTGCAAACAGAGGCAGAGGCGTTCGCAGCACAGTGTCTGGTTGGCAGCTTGGTTACTGGAGCTACACCAATTCTCAGCTCCTCACTTCCTGAAAAAAGCAATACTTTAACTATACGGAGCCCCACATTTACATTATAATAATCCTTTAGTCTTCAAAATATTGAAATTAGGTAATAATGCTAAAAGCAAAGCAGATCTCCTTGTCTTCTTTTAAGAGCCATTTCTCCTATCTCCTCTCTTTGAAGAACCTTTACAAGCAGACTAATGAACTTGCAGCTGCAACTCATTTAACCAATGTAATCAGCTTCACTCTGTGCAGCTCCAGGAAGGTCAGACGCCTTTCTCTCCTTCCTGGGAGGGATTTGGTGTGTGAAAATAGTATCTAAGTCAATGAATGCAGTGACTTGAATGCAAACACCAGATAATGGGGCTAAGTTCCAACCAGCAGCACAGCCAAGGCATTTTGGTGCTATTTGTGCTGGAAGAGGGCTCAGAGAGAATAAGGATCAGTGCCCTTGTCTGGATACTGTGTGAAAAACCCTTTCAAGAAGACTTGATGATGCAGAGGCAAAGGAGGGTCCCGGGGACACAAAGCACAAACCTGCCGTCACCTGGGCCGAGGGGAGCGCGTGGCGGGCGGCTCCGGCCTCCTCAAGCCCCGCTCCGACGTCGCGGCCGCGGCCCTTGTGCGCCTCTTGTCGCTGCCAAGAGGGCTTTAGTGGCACGTGATGGTGGGAAATGTGTGGTAAAACAGCGCCAGGCCTCTAGAAGGGGCTCTGCAAAGACTGTGTTGTATCTCGTGGCAGTAGAAGATAAGCTGCTGTGAAAGCTGCTGAAGKACACGGGTCGTGCGGCTCAGCACGGATCCTGTCATTCCGAGTGACGGGCTAGAGGGAGCTGGGCCCGAAAGGCCCCTTCTAGTATGGAGCTGCCTTGTGGGCACTTTCTTAATGTGCAATTAGTCCATGCACTGCCATCTATTAGGTTACAGAAACGAAACCAAACATTTCTATATAATACTTGGAAAAAAACAAAGGTCTAAAAATAACATAGATGTTTCTTCCTCTGTTAGCACTTCAAAATTTACTGCTTTCCCTTCCTTCAAATGGTGATTCAAGGTCCTTACATTCAATGGAAGAGCCCCGTGGGTTTCAGGCAGGTCTGCATCAAGCACTGGTGCCAAGGCAATGAATTTTCTCAGTAATTTGTCCCCAGTATCAGAGGGAAAGGCAGGATAGCTGTCCCCACATTCTCCTGATGCAGGATATGACTAAGGCCAAGGGCCAATTCCTTGTATATTCAGGGAATTACTCATATCCTGAGCTATTCGAACATGACCAGTTAATTGGGTTCACTTTACAGTGCAGTAAAGCACAAAGTGTTGTGGCTGTCATAAACAGGACCAAATGCCCTTATTTTAAGAGAGATGTAAGAATAGAGAAATAATAAGCAAGAGGAATGGGGAAATAAATCCTTCCATATAGGATGATTTGCATTTTCATCATGATAAAAGAAACCTGAAGATCCATTTATATAGCGTTCTACCTCCTCGCAAAGAAGAGAAAATTGCTTTAAAGCAGATTACTATAAGCTGGTTGGACTGATAACCTTTTTTCAGATTCAGATTTGGGTTATTGCTATTACTAAATAATCCACTGATAATTGTGCAGGAGATAAGTTTGCTAGTGCATAATTATTAAGCTAGTAAGAGTAAGAATGACTTCTAGCTGATCTCTACCGTGAGCTTTGTCCGGTTTTTGATTTTTTTCTTTTTTTTTGTCACTGACACAGACTTAAGAATTGCTCCTTGGTGATGATTTTATTTTTTATACAGGAAGGACATACCTGTCCTGACAGGACTATCTTCAGTTAGGCTAGGTCCAGGTAAGGTTCTGGCCTCTCTGGATGCCTCCTCACTGTTTTTATAACATTATCATTACCAGGACTGCTCCGATATTTTATTTGAATAGCAGCATCATGCTGTTCCAGCTGATGACTTCTTTGGCTGAAGTACAGTGGTTTATTTCCCTTGCTTTCCTGTTTGCTTTGTTCTATTCCAGACTATTTTGGTGAAGTGTAGAAGGGATTGTTCAAGTGAGTTAAAGAGGCTGAGACCCAGCAAGGAGAAAGGTGGCAGGCAGTTCTGGGATTATGTGATGCCATCAGCATATTGATGTTTTATGACACCCTATCATTTTTAGTTAGCTGGAGAATTAATGGTGTTTAAGATTGGGGAAGAGAGGAGGGGAAAAAAAGAAACATATTTCAATAACAGAAAAAAGGGTGTTTGCTGCAGTGGAGCTGCTGCAGGGCAAGCCGGGCTGTGCAGTGGTGCRAGCCCTCGAGCCGCTGCCTGCCCGGCGCCTGCCAGGCAAAGCCAGCAGGTACAGCAGGTCTCCTTGGTGTTTGAGCTTCCCGGAGACCTGGAGGTGAGATTTAGCAATTAGTGATTTGTTCTGAATCAGAGCCATCACGAAGCTCAACGCCCAACATTATTAAATCAAGTGACAAGTTCAAGAGTGTTCCCAGAAATCCTCCTGGACATTTACTGGATGATCCTTAGCACAAAGGATATCACATAATACCAGGAGGTCAACATTTTTTAAACGTTTAAATAGATGTCTAGTAATAGAAAGGATTTTTTTTATTCTATTTTACAAAGCCCTTCAAGAAGCAATTTTCTCACCCTTTCAGTGAAAGTAGAGTGAGAAGTGAGTTTTCTCCCCTTGTACAAAGAACTGCTAGCAGCTGCCTTTTTTTTTTTTTTTTTTATGGTGCTCATAGGAAATTACCTATTTACAATTAGCCTGGAACGGGAAGTCCATGTCTTTATCATTTTCAGGAGGAGGTTACTAAAAAGGGCTGATCTAAGCTCAGCTCCTTTGTATACCATCTTACTGATCCTCACTCCCTTGCATCTAGGAAGAGATTCCTCCAGCAATATCTTTTAATGCAAAATCCAAAAATATAAGGACCAAAATCCGATTTAAAACAACAGCCAAAGACAAAATTCTTGGGGCACCATAGTGCACAACAGATAAATGCTGTTTGCTTTTACTGATAGATCTTACTAATAAAGCCTCACTCCCTACCCTCCCTCACTACCTAGAACACATTAATGACGTGTCAGTGACCTTTCTAATAGCCTGGCAGGGATCCTGCATCCAGATCCAGGTTTTCAGAGGAGGCCAGGCTCAGAGTGGCGGCCTTATTTCAGTCAGCGCCCTGCGAAGCTGCTGTGTTCTCATATCAACATCTCAAACACCTCCCAACGCAGCAGCTGAGAGAGTGCAAGTGTCCAGACCCCACGGCACAGCATCCCTCTGCTTTCAGGCAGTTCTGACGGACAGGTGCTGTCTCCTGATGAGTTCTTACCAGCACCATTCACCAGGAGAGCACCTCAGACTGAAGCATCTGTCTTCGCCTACAATCCAGCCAACCAGTACCTTGCTTTGCCCTAATTTTCCTTATATTTCCTTTTGTTCGAATGGCTTGGGAAGTAATTTTTTTTGTTTTGTTTCTTTCTTTTTCAAATTGCTGAATCTTTAGACTTTGGCCACCTGTTTCTCTATCTTCAGCTTTAGAAACCTTCCTTAAAAAAACTGAGGGTGATGATCCTACAAAATAGAGAACAAGACCCCCAGTCCTGAAGAGTGTTCAACCCCCTTTTAGCAGGGAAAGGAAAAGCAAATGATTCTAATGAAGTAAGGGCCAGTGAGGACGTCTTCCTTCACGTCTGAAATCACGGGCCGCCGTTTCAGCTCCCGCGCGGCCTCTCGGGGCTTTGCAGCAGCCCCGTTTTCCCGCGCGGGGAGCACAAGGTGGCGCTCGAAACCAGGCGCGGCCTCCGGCTCCGCGCGCGGCGGCCTTTGCTCCCGCCCGTGGTGCGCAGGGTGCTGCTCTGGGAGCCGGGCGGGCACCCTGCCCGTCCCCGCCGGCCGGGCCGGGCCGCCAGCCCTGTGTCCTTTGGACACGGCCGGGAGGAGGGAGCTGCGGTGACGGGGCCTTGACCTCCCTGCCCGCAGCTGCCTCCCCTCAAGGATCCCTGGCCACAGCAGAGAGACACAAATTACTCGCTCGGCTCGTACCCGCACCACGGGCGTCTCCTCCCCAGCAACACGTTTGACAGCTCAGTGATTTCTGCTCCTCAAAATGGCAACCCAGAGGGGCCCAGTAGGATAATTACGTATCCTGCTGGATAAGCCTTGAAACCTACTTCATCTGGGGACCATACAGATGCACTTTGCTTTCAGAACATCTGTCCTTGCAGCACGCCCTCCTGTGACTCATACAGTGCCTTTGAAAGGATCGCTGAGGGCTGGGCTGAAAGGGCACTTGTTGAAGCATTGCTGGCTGGAGTTAGGCTTGGGTAAGACTGAAATAACATTGCAAAGTTCAGAGGAAGAAACAAAATAAATGTCGTGAATTACATCTTCCACCTGGCAGTACATTATAAGGCAAATAAGTTGTTGTAAAGCTATTGACTTTGTGCTACCTCCACCTTAGAGAACTGGTCTCATTGCTGCATTCCTCAGATGTGCTTGATGTGTGGGCAGAAACAGTCAGTAAAGGAGCTATGGATCTCAAAACGAGCAGTCCTCCGGATCTCAAGCACAGTCGGTAACTWCATTAACTTTCAGGCTGCTTTTGGGGAATGGAAAGCAGGATGAAGATTGTCATATGCTCAGACATCCAAACATAAGTGCTGCTTTCCAGTGGTGCTTTAGTGGGATGAGTGATGAGAGGTTTCTCACAGAATTAAAAAAATCACATCAAAAGTGATTTTTGATGGTTTTTTATTTATGAACCGCTCAAATGTGAGTTTGGGCACCTACCTTGAGCATTTAGTCATCTACAACACAAAGAAATAAAATTAAATAGCATTAGGAGATCGTTTGAGGGTGTGTGTGCACATCCCCTGAAGTTCACCTGCAATTCAAGAACTGCAGAGGTCCTGATACACTGGGCAAACATCCTTTTATGATGCTGTGCCCCAATTTAGATTGCTCATGACTAATGCGAGTGCTGCAGGTCTGGAGCTTTGCCTGCTGCCTTGGCAGAAACCTCTTGGGACTTGGACGTAACGTGTATCTGCGGAGCTCTGTACTCGAGTTAAAAGAACATGTTAAAATAAATAAGATAAGGTAGCCAGAGTTTGAGTATCTAACTCAGTCTGACTGGGTGATTACAATGGGTCCTGGGTTCTCAGAAGTGATAGCGGAGATCGGCAAAGGAAGCAGAGCAATTATGTTCAAAACACACTTCACCAGCAGATCTTAACAAGCCTGTCTGGCAGAGCAGACCTTGGCAGAGGCTTTTATACTCGTGACCATAGAAAACAGTCTATAGATACGCWTAACTTCCTGGACCTATGCTGAATACCAAGTTAGCAAAAGAGCTCCTCTTTATCGTGCTGTTTTTCTAACAAGGAAGCAGTGGGCAGAGGAAATGTGGCTGGCTCCAAACACTGGGATAAAAAAGGCACTGTGCAAAAGAACAAATAAACCACTCGCAAGTAACCTCCACCAAGTGCCAGTATCACATTCCTGTTGAGACTCAGAAGATCTCATGATTCACTCCAAAAGCGTTCTTCGTTATTCATCTGACTAAAAATAGATCTTGAAGGCTAAATTGCGATGGTCAGCCAAAGCACAGAGTAGCCAAATATCACTGACACATTGAACTTAAAATTTTGGACTCTTAACCAAAAAAGAAGTCAAGGTAGACAACACATTTGCAATGGAGTGGAACCAAATTTTGACAGCTTTTTTTTTTTTTTCTGGCAAAACGATCCCTCCCCTTTCCAGATTATGACTTTATTCATTAGTAATATTGCATCTAAATATACAAAAAAGCATAAAACTGGAAAAGATGTGAACTAAACGATTGCCCTAGCGAAATTAAAACAAACAGCTAAATCCCAGGGACATTTCTCCCTCTCATAAACATGTCCTCTGGAGCCTGACTGCTGCCATGAAGGCAATTCAACATGGTGCCATCTCTTCATCTCTGCTGCGTCTCACGTTTGGACACCCTGTCCCTTGTCCACTGTGCTCCCGGCTCCTTGGCATTAGTCTGCATTTCACAAAGGTTGGGATCCTCCGCCCAGAAGAAGCAGCGCCTGCAGTGAGCACACAGTGGGGGGCTAGGGGACACCTCACACAGGGAGGATCTAGGGGACACCTCATGCAGTGGGTGCAGGATGGGGAGGCCCTGCCCTAGACAGGAAGGCTGCATGGCCGGGAGGTTCCTGCGCTGCATGAAGACTCTCCCCAGAGCTGCCCCGCCTGCCGCTGCCACCCGTGGCTTCCTGGGCCTCTGGGCCGCACTTTGCATTTCCAGACCTGGGCCTGCTCTTCCTGTGAAAGTCTTGGGACAAACTTGCTTCTTGCTACTCCAACATAAAGGGCGAAAAGTTTCACCATTTCATTTTGTATGAAAACTTTGAAGTGTGTTGTAGAAACAAAGCACACAATTCTCATTATATGCTGATTCTTTTTTATCCTTTTTTTTTTWWWAAAWTTCTGATAGAGTAAAAAACAATCAAAATGCTATTAACAAATGTTTGGAGATTGTCATCATTTTGGGTTGGATGGACAGACTTGACAGCTGCTTTAAGACCTGCTGCCAGTTCCATCTTGAGGAGCTGCGTGCCTTACAATGTTTGTACTTGCTCAAGAAAAGGGAGAGGGAAGAAGGTCACCAAAAACCTAAAAGTTGATAAATTCAGACAAACATCAGACAGGGAGTTGCCCTCCAGCACTCCTGGGCTATGCTGCTTGTTTAGAGAGCTGCCTTGGTCCTTGAGCGATGAAGCCAGAGCTTGCACAGGACTAAGCAAATCTGCCAGTGCCCAAACTGCTCCTTTTTTCTCAGCTCCAATGCACATGAGAGACAACAGGGACTTCTCTTAAAGGAGACTTTGAGGCACCCCCAGAGATCTGTGTCCTGGCTAAGACAAACTGATTGGAGAGCCCTATATGCGGGCTTCACTGTGCGCTTTGTTGAGGATCACTGCATCATGATGGTTGAAAAAGTTCTGCAACAAAATCCCAGGAAAAGGTCCTAAATCTTTGGAAGTAGCTGGTGAGACAGTCATGTGATGCTCAAGTCTTTCTGTGAAAGTTTGAGATAAGCTGGTTCAGCTAAAAAAGATCCGATGGGTGATTAGGGTTCAGAGCCCGCTGATGCGTCCTCAGGAAGCTCAGCAGACCCGGACCGCAGCGGCTCGTCAGACCCGCAGCTGCGTCGCCAGCGCGCCGTGCGGGGAGAACCCCGCGCTCTCCTGCGGCGCTTCCCGCGGGGCGAGCCCCGGCTCGCACGGGCGTGGAGCCGGCTGCTCGTGGCCATGACCGCCGCGGCCCCCGGCCTTCCTCAGGTCTTGCGTGCTCGCCGTTGAGTCAGTGCACATTATTCTCTTCACCTTGGCAGCAGCAAGTCTCAAATGGAGAAATGGGGCAGTTTAGACTTCCTCACATTGACTTATTTCTGCTTCATAGGGTCAGCTGAAGCAGTCATTACCCTTGGGTAGGTCCTGAGTGCCTGAAACTGTCTAAACACCTGAGAGATCCCGCTTGTACACTGCCCGCAGTCCTTCTGAGGTGCCCTTGTCACAGGAAGGTTTGCTCTGGGAAGGGATAGGGAGCAGGAACGCATTGGGTGGCTGGAGTGGGTTGTCCTCAAGAGGATGGGATTCAGTGACGTGCTTAGTTTTGCAGTCCTGTATTCACAGAGGGGCCTGAATTAGGATATTTGGATTTGGATTTAAGTATTGTAATTCCTCTTTAACTCATGGGCTCACAGTGTGCTAAATCTCTGTATTTCCGCTGCACTTAAGAATTGGCAAAATAGTTCTCATTATCCATAATGTTCACACTTACTTTTCCTCATGCATTTTTCTTCTTTTCTGAACCCTGATTTCGATTAAATTCATCTACGTAAAAATAATTTACTCATAGAAATTCATAGAAATCACATGAGAAGAAAAGAGAGACTAGCTGGAGCTGATGCTTCATTTCAGTTTTCAAACAGCAGGTTTTTATTCATCAGCAAGGCAGCAGCAGAACTGCTTGGTACTCTTAGTGGAGGACGAGGATTAGTGCTGGCAGGTACTGCTCCTCCAGCCCAGCAAATCCTCTCAGTGTTCCTTCTTTGTCTGCTACTTGTTGAAAATTGTCTCCTAGGCAGGCAAATTCCAGTCCCAAGGCAAAATCTTAATTACATCAGAGCTGAAGAAAAGATACAGATCTTTCCCAACCAGGTAAATCCACACTATGAAGAAAAATCAAAGTCAGATGATATTAAATTATTTTGTCTATCGCACTTTAGATGCAATGGGGGACATTTTAAAAACAGACCTGGAAAACAAGGACAAATATTTTCAAATGAATATGCATAAAGCAAAACTTTCCAGTCCATCTGCAGATGTGGAGCAGAAAGTGGTCTGTTTTTCCACAAGTCCCTTTGCTTTCAGTATCGTATATGAGTGCTTAAATGCTTTAACAAATTAGGACCTTTTTCAATGCCTAAACATGCACCTGCCCTAGGCATTGGTAACGGGAGCCACAGGAAATTTCAGATCTTGCCCCAGAATTTCTCCTCTCCTGGTAGATTTTTTCAGGTTCTGTTTTAGCCTCTGCAGTCTTGGAGCCTGGCTGTGAGCTGGGCACCGCTGGGATTTCCCCTGTCTTCAAACCAGCAGATCTGGGCTAGGTGTTCAGACAGCAGTGCCCAAAGCAAAATGCCCAACAAACTGCATCTTGATCTAGGTTCCAACCTAGGGAATTCCCGTAGTTCAGGCATCAGCTGTGAGGTGCAGTCAGAGCGCGGTGTGTGTGAATGTCAGTTCAATTTCATTTGCGGCCAAGGGTGCTAAAGGAGCTGCATCGTCTCTTTCTTTTCCCATGGACATGAATATGAATACCTCTCTGTCTGTCAATTAAGGCACTTACATTTTCCTCATTATCATGGTACCTTTGTGGCTCYAAAGAGACAGACATCCCCAGTGTCTCTTTGGTCTCTTCTGTAAGCTTATGCATAGCAGGAGATTAATGTTTCTCTGCAAAGCTCTATTATTTTATACTAGCCTCTTCTCACACACTTCTCRCCTTAATGCCTCAAAGCATCTTGCTTAGCAGGGTGCAGCTACATAAATGACCCGGCGGATCCCAGGGCAGAAGAATCCTGGCCTGGCGCAGCTGCTCTCCCATCTCAGACCTGCTGCTCCAGCGAGGAGTGCGTCCGCCCTACTCGGCCTCTCCAGCAGGGCCGTCACAAAGGTCCAACTGGCATTTTTTCATCCCAGTCCAACTGGCAGAAGGAGCCCCGTGGTTCAGCCATGCTGCCCATGGCCCTGCTGCTTTCAGCATCGTTTGTCAGCAAGGAGACGATCTGCACCCGGGAACATGGATCCGGGAACATGGATCCGGGAACTGGGGACGTCTGTTCTTCTCCAGCACCTTCCTCTGCCTGTTTGCAAAAAACCAAAACAAAACAATGGAGATAACTCAGAGGCATGGAGAGTTAGGGGGATAAAGGAGAAGAGTGCATAAAGCAAGGCTGCCAGTCGCACAACACTTCTAAATGTTTTATGGGGACAAAAAAAAGCTAGTTTCACAAGAGCTCTAGTCAGAAAAAGTTGCTGTCAGCCCCCATGGAAAAATCAGACTTGTTATAGCTTAAAATACAAAAATCATTATCAACCTATTTGGAAAAAAATGGGGAGTGGGAAGGGGGGATATTTTCCAGCAGAAACGATAATATTTCCTATTTTAAAATATTTTCCTATTACAAGCAATACCCTTTCTGCTGAAAAAGTTTCTGGATAGGAATGTTTCACCTATCTTGGCAAAGATGTTACTACTGAAATTCTCTCATTAGGACACAGACATCAAAGATGGAGAGCAAATGAGCCATTATTTTCCTTCTTGTCCCTCCTCTGACTGCCAGTTTTCAGACTTCCTCACAGGTCGCTGTGGTTTGGACCCACCTCTGGGCTCATGTCACCAGCCTCATCAATCTTGGTTTACAGATTTCTTCATTAAGTTAGCAAGTCTGTGATGAAAGAAATTCTTCCTTGGCTATAGACAGGCCTCGTTCCTCTCGATGGGTCTCGTCCCTGGAAAATCATCCTCTCCAGCACATTGCTCAATCAGGCAAGCACTTGGTCCAGTTTTCTATCAGAGCCTGTGCAATTTCAAAGGCTTTGGATACATAAGAATTTGGCTTTGTTGATTTTAAAACAATCAAAGATGTTTTTAATAACTTTGCTAAGGAGTCTTTCAACCTAATACCAGCATGATCACTCCACCTCTTTGGGGAGCTCTTCATAAAACAGTAAATCCCAAAACAAAAGAGTTCTGGAAAGTGTAATGCAAAAACCATGGGAAGAAGGGACTGTAAAACTAATGGGTCCTGTTGGAAGACAAATGCTACAGGAGGTCACTGCCATTAAGGTTTAAAATTGAAATCCCATCTCCACTGACCACCAATTGGCAGGGGGAAACCAGAGGAGGAGTTGATTTTTCTCGTTGGTGTATTTTACTAGTTCCCAAATCATTACTTTTTAGAAGGAAGAAAGGAACAATAAATAGGGCCAAGAGCAGAGTGGCCCACAAGGTCTTTGACCTTCTGAGTAAATGGGAAAGTCTGCAAGACCAGCACTACCTGTGAAACCCTAACATCTTGTCTAGCACCTCAAATGATCAACCTCCAACCAAGGCATCAGGTAAAGGCAGGGCTCTCAGCAGAGACAAATAGGTTCAAAAAGTTTGGAGAGACTCTTGAAAAGGCAGAAAAGGGAGTTTTCAAAAATACAGATGTCTCCTGAAAGACAAAAAAAAAAAAAAAAAAAAAAAGGACAGAAAAAAAAAAAAAAAAAAAAAAGAGGACAGAACAACAACAAGAAAAACAAAACATCAGCAACAAAATACAAGTAGTCCAAATAAGCATATGCATTGGTTTGTCTGAGCTAAGACAAAATGAAAGGTGGCACCAAGCCCATGGGGAATAAATAGAAATGATGCTGTGGAAACAGTCAACTAGAAGAAATCATCATTCCTTCATTACACACATCATAATGGGAACAAGATGTCTGGGCAATGTAGTTTTGAAAAGGCTGAGCATTGCCAGACCCAGCAACCCCCTTTTATGTTTCATGATTCCTTTTAAACCAGTTTGGCTTCCTCCCCATTCTCCAAGTCAGGCATGAAGTAAGAGCAGACTTCAGTTCCACAGCATTTCAGATCACAAATCCCTCTTCTTCACTCTTGAAAATATGTATTGTGTTTATATATATATTATATATATACACTCCTGTGTCAAATACAGTCTTCTTCACAGACCTGTTCTGCATCTACAGAAACTAGTGGAATTAGGCCATGGACAAACTTAGTCCTAGATCTTATTGAGATTGGATCACATTTTGGCACCTGTTGCAGTTACCACCCTTCCATGATGCTTTGCAAATTAAAATAAATAACCACTTATTGGATGCATCTGGGACTTTTTCTGCTTCAAATGAGGCTCTGAGGGTTTTCAGTGGTATCATCACCATGATTACTTCTGGCTACCCGGTAGAGATAATCACAGATTCTCTCCATTTCCAGAAACTGATATATGAAACCTAAATCAGGTAGAMGGAACTTCTGTTTCTTAGCAACTTCATCTCACATCGTGGTCTTTTTAAGTGGTCTTTTTAAGTGCTATTCCCCCTCAGCCTGCCAGTGAACTGCAGCTGGCTGAGGACATGATAGGGATAGAGTCGTGGCCAAACTGAGGGACTTACACAGTGAAGGAGTTAAACTGCAGGACAGAAAACATCAGTGGAGGTAAGCCCATTTCACACAAAAACTGCAAGAGCAAGTGCTGGTCAATAGACTGGTGTCAGATACAGGAAGCAGCGTCCAGATTCAGAGTTCCTCATGTTTTGACACAGGACCTCTCCTATTCAGATAGCCCCTCCCAGGCCATATGCCTATAGGCATAGGTTTAGTTGCTGTCTAATATTTTTAGGTCTCAAAGGCCTGGAAGTGCTTGGACGCTTCTGCCATCCTTATTGTCACTCTGTGAGACTTCTCCATGGTCACATCTATCTGTGTGGCTGGCGAGGAACTCGTCTCATCTGCCCTCCCTTACTTGCAGTCTGGTCATGCTGCACTAGTCACCCCAGGACAACGCAGTGCGAGGGTGAATGTTCCTGTGTGGTGATTAATGGGCCATGCACTTGGAACTAATAAGCAAGATGAGTCTTTAAAGCAACATTCATCAAAGCAAGGATCTAGCTGGCTGCTAAGTTACGAAGAGAGTAACCACACTCATTCTGAAGGATGATAACCCCGAACTGACTCAMCAGCTAAAACTGTTTAAAGCAGAATATTCCTGAGGGATTACATTTCAGCTTAAGGCTTAGAGGGCCAGGACTGTAACTAGCTGAATTAGCTGACACCGTTAGGCATGTGTCACCATCCATTTCGAAGGAATGCTGCGGCAGCAGGAGCAAACACATGAAGTTCCAGAGATCTCAGGTGCCTCTCTGGTTACTCCTAGCAGCCCCAGATTCCTCCAGGTTCCCAGGAAAGCCACATGTTCTGGAAAGGCCTTGTGTGCTTAGGAAGCTGGCCGTTTGGATAAGGACCAGGAAAGAGATGTTCCTCCTAGCAGTGTCTCCTGAGGGCTTGGTCAGGTAGGCTTCCATCAAGCCTCGCGCCTGCAGCCTGAAGTGGAGAGGTGCACGAAGAGGCCGCTTCCAGCAGCCGTGCCATGGTGTGACAGAGGGGGGAACCTTCCTCCTGCGCCCGCAGGTGTTGAGACGATGGTTCCCACCCCTCTGGGGGCCTTGCCTACAGTGCACACCTGCTTGCAAAACTGTGCATGTGTGAGACACACGGGCGTTCTTGTGCAGAGCCCATCTCCTTTATGAGATGGGAAGAGAGAAGGGAAAAGAAAAAGAGTGAGAATCACCCTGGAGCCCAGCAGGGGAGCAATCAAATGTTTTTAGCAAGATGATTTAGGCAGGAAGAAAAGCATCAGTCCCAAGCTTGTGGCGCCAGGCGGCCTTAGTGGCCTCATAAACATCCCTGCTGGTGGCAGCACCTTCCCTTTCGGGCACGAGGAGAACACTAAGGAGGACAAGATGTTCCCCAGAATGACATCCCATGCTGAGCACCTTGGCTAAGTCTGGGCAAAAACTTCCTGGCTCGTCTGGGTGCGGCTGCTTTGGTGTCGAGAAGGGCAGTGTGGCCGGTAGTCCTGGCTGAGCTCAGCGGTCTGGTGGAGTCCTGGGCCTCTGAAAGCCTCAGTCCTCTGCATCCTGGGACAGAGTCACCCTAGCGAAGACAGGAGGCGAGAAGAAGGGGAAGGTCAGCAGCAGGACACTGCTCCGTGTGTGTGTGAACACCGTCACACATGGCACCCGGACACGCAACCGGCACCGACAGGCGCAGGACGCTCCTTGGCTCTGAGGAGTCGTCTGAGAGAGGTCAAATACTTTAATCTTCATATTTTGGCACCTCTCAAGCCGAACTGAATTTGCTAGTCTTCCACTCCACATTCTTCATTTCTTGGTTATCTCCTTCGCTGTGTTTCCCAGGCTCCACTCCAGGCACTTCTCCAAAGCGGGTATATTTAGTGGCTGTGCGGGAAGGCTGCAACCTGCCCTCCCTCTCAGGGTCTCCACCTGGTGCCAAATCAAGTCCTGAGGCCAACACAAATGGGTTGTTGCTTGTTCTTTGCAGGCACAGAAAGATGGAAAAAATATGCTTAATTGTGTTACGATTTCTCCCCATATTTGTTTCATGTTTAAAGAACATTTTTTAGAAATGGCTAGAACAGAGTTATTCTCTCAACTTACAGAGACACTTTTGCATTGGTTATCTTTTTAAATGTAGTTGTTCAAATATGAACAAAATATAATAAAGCAGTCAAAGAAGATGCTGTTTTTGAAGAATGATCAGAAAGTTTTTTTCAATAGTCTTGCTCAGGTTTCTGCTAAGCTGTTTAACCAAAATTAAAGCATTGAAGAGTGACACCAAAACTGCTGTAAGTTATAGGTTTGGGATTCTCGATAGCCTGAAAATAGAGCCTGCTACAAGCAGGTACTGCATTTATTAATGTTATTTTAACTTCATGTCAAGAAACATTTCRTGTCTTAAAGGAAAATACTTCCCCTTGCAAAGGCTGCTGGATGCATCCCAGGCTCTGCCACTGCCCCRTTAGCCGTGAGTGGCCCAAGGGCAATGTGGAACGGGTGAAGGAGGTTGGGGGTTTGTTTGCCTTTGGGTTGAAGGTGGCCACAAACTTCCTTTAGACTGAGGTCATGAGACGGACTCCCTCCTTCTGCCTCCGAATGCTCCATTTGCACAGCAAGTTCATCCAAGCTTTTTCCTCTTCATCCAGAGCAGCAGAAATTGCTCAGCATCATTTAATCAGGTACCAGCCAYCTGCAGTTAATCACCACCCCATAGCTAACGGACTCTGAAAAGACCAACTCTGGGCCTGAGCTGGGGTGGACTTGGGCCATGAACATGACCSTACTCCAGGCACATCCTTAATCATGTAGCAGTCCTAAATAATGGAGAAATGTCATTAATTCTGCTCAGCCTTCAGCAATCAGTCAGTCAACTAGCAGCACTTTTATGTCAGAGTTATTTCTGTAGATAAAGTCACACCTCAGGTTCTTGGTCCTCAGGTTAAGGACACATTTCCTGGAAAAATAAATGCTCAAAATAAATAAAAGACAAAATATGTTACAGAAATAAAATCCCCTGCAAAATGAAAGAAACAGAAAAAGAAAATTAAATAACTTGGTTATACAGTAATATAATCCGGACTTTTCTCTCTCAAGCCTCAGTAAATGTCTCAATATTAATAGACATGTTTGCGCATACGCTGCGTTGCCTCTGGCTGCGGTAGCCGGGGGTGGCAGCACCCGGGCAGGGCGTCAGCCGCCGGTCCTCCCCRCACCGTCTCGTGCCGCCTGCGCGGCCTCGTCCCACACAGTCCATCCGCTGCCCTCCCGAGCCCAGCACAGAGCGGGAGCGACGTGCCAGACCTTGCACCCAGATCCCACGCTGAGGCTCCCGCTTTGCCCTCAGCAAAAAACATAATTCCTCCACCTGCTTCCTCCTTTCCATAAAATGAGGTTAATGGCAGCAATTTCTCTGTTTCACAGGAGTGCTGAGCATGAATTAACATTTGCCAAATAATATGAGATATAAAGGATATAATATTAATGTGCCACAAAGTCGCTGTGGAGCAAATGCATTTCTCAGGCCACTGGGAGCACCCGTGTGTGGACCCGCCTGGTCCAGCAGCAGGGAGCTGCTCCTCCAAACCCACAGCGTCAATTCTCTTACTGGAAATGGGAGTGAGATGCCAGGCTGAGGACAGGGTTCAGCTGTCTGTTTCCTGCCTTCCCTTTTGTCATATTGGCAAGTCAATGTATTAAACTTCTGTATTTCAGGACAAAAGTTCAGCAGCAGACAGAGGGATCTCCCCTGCCTTTTTCCCTCCAGCCAGAGTGGAAAAGCTGCTCTGACACTCATCCCAGCTCCAGCACCAGGTGGGGAAGAGGACCGAGGAATTCATATTCTTGGACTAGGTCAATAATTCCAAAGTATTCCTCAGTTACAGTTGGTCATTAATGACCTATTTTAGCTGTAATTGGAGGCCAAGAAGTTCTAGCAGGCAGCGCATGAGACATCGAAGAGAAATGATTAAAACAGAGCTAAAAATACCCCCGTGCTGGATCTGTGAGTCAGATCCTGACCTTTCCAGCCAGTGAGCCGCGGAGGGGCCGGAGCCGCGGAGGGGCCGGGGTCCTGCGGGGCGCCCGCGGAGGGCGCAGGGCCGGCAGGCAGGGCTGCGGCTCCCCCCGGAAGCCTGGCTCCGAATCCCCGCACAGGTTTTCAGTTAGCACTTCCTGCAAGAGCTTCCTGGTGGTGTCAGCGCGGGTTCCTCGGGAAGGAGAGCTGCTCCCACCGCCCTTTGCCAAGCGCGGCACCGCCGGGACGAGGCGCCCGCGAGAGGCCGCGCAGGAGTCGCGGGTGCGACAGGGCTCCTCCTGCACCTGGGGAGAGAGGCCCTTCGCATCATTTATTTTGAAACACTGCGTTATATGGGCTTAATAGAAAGAAGCTGCTGCAGGCGCGGGCCCAGTGCCCGGTGCCGGGAGTCGCTCTTGTCTCTGTCGCCCCCTAACGTCCCTCCYGGCAGGGCAGAGAGCCGGGACCAGGGACTGCTGCGGGCACCGGTCCAGGCGCCTGCGACCTCCGGGCCGGTGGGGACCAACAGGGACCACAGCAGGGACCACAGCAGGGGTCCGGGGGCAGGAGAGGYGTGTGCAGGAATGAGACATCAGGGACGTCGGGGCGGTTTCCTCCTGGCTTGGGTGGGAGSCCCGTCTGGAAACTCGGTCATGGCTTTGTGGGGAGTGATTGCCGCCCACGCAGGAGCCACTGCTGGCTTCAAGCAGCCGCTGTGCAAGTGTTTGGAAGGAGAAGACGACCTTTGAGTCTCTCAATAGAGCACGGTTGGCTTTTCTTAGGGATTGAGTAGATTCTGCACTGCTTCTCCACTTAAGAGCTCCAAGCACATGCATTTCCCCCGGATCTGCACTCCCGCTCTCCTTTTGAGCCAAGTTCTTGGTGATTCACCAGTTAAATCATCAAATTCCTGCTTCCTTCAGCATAGAGACCATGCTAGTTCGAACAGAACGTGGTCAAGTGTGGTGATTTGGTAAAAATGACAGGAGATGACACAGGTGTGGTCTGCAGGGAGCAATTCCAAGGAAGAGAAATAATTGAGACCTCATGAAGGACATTGGATGTCTAACAGAATGACCTGATATTAAAGATGGTGATCTGCAYTCAAAAACAGCTGTAGGTTGATATTTCTTTTTTGTTTCTGACATCATTTAGCTCCAGCAGATGAACAGCTTGTAAACAGTGGTGCAGATCTGGCAGTTAGTGATACGCCACTGCCTAGAGCCCTTGAAGACAACGAAATCRCTAAGGAAGCAACCTATCCCTTGCAATCCTGAGGGGCATCTCCATGCATGCACAAAATATATACAAAACAACACAAAAATAAATACAAGAAAAACCCCCCAAAACACAAATGCACAGAATATGGACACATACAAGAGCCATGGAGACAGGGTTGGGTCGGAAAACCGCAAGTGAGGCTCCCTCCCCTGCCCTTCCCGGCTCTCCCGCAGGTTGACCTCGCCGGCAGGGCCAGTCCTGACGCGGAGGCACCAGGAGGACGCGGCCAGCGGGAGGCGGGCGGCCTCGGGCGCCCGCCCGGCGCCTCCGCCTGCTGCACGGCCCCGCATCGGGGGCGCCCCGCCGGAGCACGGAGGGGCGGCCTGCGGGAAGGGGCGTTCTGCCACGTGCGGGAGGCTCTCGTGTAGGTCCAACTGTCCAAGAAACCAGCGGCAAGCTCAGCTGCAAACTCACGTTTTGTTCTCATGTTGTTGCGTGCAGCGTTTGGTAGCGATGTGGGTTTTTTTTTTCTCTAGAGAAAAGATTTCGCAAGAATGTCATGTTTATGGAAGGGAATAAAAAGCAATGGTGGTTGTCTAGGCTAAGGCTGATGTTGCCTTGAAGAGATCTGAAGTTCTTTGAAGAACTGTGACACGTAACGGCCTTTCTTCTGCCTTTCTTCTAATGCCCCACAGATTTCCAAAAAAAGAGAAACAATGAGAAGAACCAATGTTTAGGTTCGAATTTGGAGCATTCACTGCTCTTCAGCCACCTCTCAGTCTCCAGCAGAGCATCCAGCAGTGAGAGCTATGGACAAACCAAAGCTTTGATTAGTAATCCAGGCACTTTTGAGCAGAAAAGCCTAGCTCCTAGGCATGAACTTTGAGGTGCAGCCAGGGGAAGGAGGCCGTCACTGCCTGGCAGCCGTGAGTTTTGATCAACTGCTCTTTAGAGGAATGTGATCCAGCCTTGTGCCCTGAAGGAAATACAGAAATCTCCTATTGGTAGCGAGCGAGGGGCTCATGCAGGAGGTCCGTGCAGCCCTGCGGAGCAGCGGGCATGGGCAGCTGTRGCCCGAAGCGGTGGATATGGAGCTACCTTGAAACTCACCCGCAGCTTGAGGAGCTTTTCTGTCAAGGAGCCCCTCACACCCGGGGAAGTTGTCAGATTGGAACCACCTCAGCAGCTGCCAAAGCAAAGCACCTGCCTGTCCCTGCTCCCGGGTGCTGTGGCAGCCCCTTCTGACCACCCCCTCCCCGGGAACAGCTAACGCTCCTTCCCGAACCAATGCTAGGGGCTGCGGCACTGCGCGAGGCGCAGCAGCCCGGAGGTTTCTCCATCCTCCTCACTGGGGTCTCCAGAGTTGACTGGTGCCATTGGCCTGCTGTCAGGGTGACAGTGGGTGAGAGCGCCCAGCGGCTGCTGCAGGGAGGTAGCGGCTGGGCTGGAGCCCGCACGTGGGGCTCCTTGCGGGGACGGGCAGCGGCAGAGCACACGTGAAGCGCCGGCCATCAGAATCCCTGTCCTGACATACGGGCACAGCAGGGCGGCCTCCAGCTGCATGCTGGGCTCCCTGCTTGGGGGGCAGCAGAAGACCGTCCCCATAGCAGGCCACTTTAGGATACAAGTCCACAGATCTGCTAGGATGGGTCCATGCCAGGCCTCCTTCCATGTCAGCCAGCAACRTCCGTGCCCAGAGAAACCACCCAGACTGTCCTTTTTTTTTTCACTTAGATTACAGCCTGTTGATTAGCACAAATTAACTGACTAGGAAAGGGAAAATTGCTCTCCAGGTCCAGCATTTGTCTATAAATTTTCTGTATGAAAAGGAAATGATTGCCTCTTCTGCTCTAATTGTTCTCATTCTTAATTTAACAAAGAGAGTGGGGCGTTCGCGGTATTCCTCTTCAGAGGCCATTTGCTTGCCTCTGGGACCAAATTCACTGCTCCTCTTGCCAAGCTAATCAGGGAAACAGAAAGCACAAAGCACCAACGGGCATTGAAATCCCAAGCACTGCAAAGGCACAGGAAAGAAGGCGTCATGTGCGACCAGGTTCCATCTGATGCCCCCTGTCAAAAATAGGTGCTTTGGGCTGGAGAAAGAGGCAGAGGAGAYGTCTTTGCATTGCATTTCCCAACCCAGGACCCAGCTAGGACGGGAAGACGTGAGGCAAGACGTGCAGAACTGGGCTGTGGGCGCCGAGCCCCAGGCGCGCTGGGCCCATCCCAGCACGTGGAGAGGGGCTGGCGCGAGGCTGCGCGGCAGGAGAGCTCTGCCCTGCAGCGGGACAGAGCGGCCGAGCCCTGGCAGCTGGCGGGGGAGAAGCCCGCGCCAACAGCGTCACACGCAGCGTCACACACAGCGTCACACACTGTCACATGCAGCGTCACATGCAGTGTCACACGCAGCGTCACACGCAGTGTCACACACTGTCACATGCAGCGTCACACACAGTGTCACACGCAGCGTCACACGCAGCGTCACATGCAGTGTCACACGCAGTGTCACACACTGTCACACGCAGTGTCACACGCAGTGTCACATGCAGCATCACACACTGTCACACGCAGCATCACACGCAGCGTCGTGGCTCTCGCCGCGCGGGCTCCGAGTAGCCGTGGTCTCAGTCTCTTTGGCACCCAGCCTGCTATAGCCTCTGCTGGCAGGTCAGGTGATTTCCGTGCCCAGAGGACTGGGCAGCAGGGCTTTACCAGCAAGGAAGAGCCGGCAGGGGGAAGTGCAGTGCGAGTGCCGTGTGGGAGCACAGGTCACCCACGCGGCCGAGGCGCCCGCGCTCCCTCCTGGGAAGCTCAGTCACCCACAGAGCCCTTCTGCAGCCTTCGCAGCAGAGGCAGCTCYGAGCGCTTTGCTGGGTGGAGGCCACAGCGGAGGCTGCGCGGGGCTGGACGGGCTTTGCCCCACGGGCACGTGTGGCCCTTCCATGGCAGCCGCCTCTCATTTGCACCTTGCCAGGAGTGGAGGAGGTGAAGCTGCTGCTAGGGCCAGGATTGGGCTGACACGGCAAGGAAAAGCTGGGCAGCACCTTCGCATTTGCTACTCATTTTCCTGGCTTTTAATTTGTTCCTCATCACTTGGAGGCCGGATTGTCTGAAGGAGCCCAGGGAAATCAGCTGCCAGGAGGCAGACAGAAATGTCCTGACTCTTAGAAACACTGAGAGCAGAATAGGGGTCACTTTGGACATCCTTCRTCTACAGCCCACCACGGAGCCTCCCCAGGGAGAGGGCTGCTTGGGTCAGGCAGGTGCCCCCAGCAGCAGCCACGGGCACCAGACTGGCCCTGGCTTTGTTCTGCGCTTGCACTGCAGATGTTCTTGAGTTTGCTGGGGTCTCAGGCCCCACATCTGATACCTGAACCAGCCCCAACCCGACCCCGGGCTGTGTGCGGATCCGGCCTGTCTGGAAATGTCCTTCTTAGCCTGCAGGGAGCGTGCGGAGACGTGCAGGGATGCAGAGCCTCAGGGCGCACCTTTAGAGCAGTGAGTGCGAGAGTGTTGCTGAGGGTGGTAGCGCAAACCTGTAATTAAGTAGTTTGCTCCTGGAGGAAGACGGCAGAATTTTGCTGTCAATTTGATTAAACTCTTCCTTTCAGCTTTGAAAACACTCATTGTTATAAAGCCAATAATAAAGCATGTCCAACAGGAAAGATACGGGGGATATTGAAAGGACTGTTCTAAAGCACTGCGTGTGTCTCACACTGTTGTCATGAGAATGGCTGCAAGGGAAGAGCAGAGCCTGCAAGATCCCCTTGCTGCCACAACAGCAAATGCACAGAACATCCCTTTTGCACCCTTCAGCAAGAACCCCGTGTAATAAATCCTGTTTCCACAGAAAGCAGCAGCGTTTTTCTCGTGGCCTCGACCCACAGCARCGCTGACAGCCGGGGACGCGGCAGGGAGCCCCTGCCCGGGCCCTGCCCGGCCCCTCGGGTTGGCTGCTCAGAACCCAGCACTGCCCAAGCTGAGGCCGGAGCTGCTCTTGCTGCCACCTCGTCCCTTAAAAGCCCCRCTTGGTGTCGGCACTTGTGACCTGCCGACCGGCCTGGCTGCTGCCCCAGCTCCTGCAACAGCTTTGGAGTCCAAACAAATCTCTTGYCCAGAAGAAGGAAAAAGTCCTTTTTCTTCCTCATAGGAACTCACAGAGTTTACACCCAAGAGGAGTGGCATAGTTTTTTACTGCAGGCAACAAGCATCTACCTGCTGTTTCTTACACTTTTTAAATGAAAACTAATATGAAGATCCTGAACAGCCTCTTACTCTGTCCCGTGCCCTAGAGGACCCCGAGCGCTGTGGCTCCAGCAGAGCTCTCCGTAGCGGCAGTTTCTGATGTCTCTGTGCCTGGCTCCCTCTCACGTATCCAAGCACAAGCAAACAGAGGGTGCAGGAAGGGGCCAGGAAGCATCACTAGCTCCCGCTGGTGATTGYTCCTTAAAGGAGCCTTTGCCTGGGGACCAGTGGTGCTCCTGAGGTTCGGGTCAGTAACAGGGGTGTGCGCTGAGCACAGAGCGCCACAAAAACAGCCTCAAAACTATGGAAATGAGACGTGCCCTTTAGCTCAAGCCGAGGGCCGCGGCAGGGCAGGCCGCAGCGAGCGGCACCGCTCTGCCCAGAGGGAACGAGCCCGAGGGAGGCGAAGGGGCGGGAGGCGGCACCTTCCCGGCAGCCGGGGCTCTGCGGGGTCTGGCAGCACGGGCAGGTGCTCGCAGGGTGCCCGCAAGGTCCCCGCGGGGCCTGCAAGCAGGGGGGCTGCCGGGGGCTCGCAGCGGGTCACCGAGTGCGAGCGGGGCGCTCGTGGGGCGCACGCGGGGGTTTTGCAGGGCGCTGGAGGAGGGTCCTCGCAGGGTGTTTGTGGGGGGTCCTCGCAGGGCGCTAGTGGAGGGTCCTGCCTCGCGGCGGGCTTTTATGAATGGGCGCAGCTCCTCCACCTCCCCGCCCCGCCCCGCTCCGGGCGCTCATTGGTGGCTGCGCATCCGCCCGGGCCGCATGTGCGGCGGGGGCGGGGCGGGGCGCGCGGGGACCCGGCGGAGCCGGCGGCGGTGACGAGCGGCGGGATCAGGACGGAGAGCGGGATCAAGACCGGGAGCGGGTCTGGCCCCCCCGCGCCCACGGGCCGGGCCGCGGCGCTGCCCACGGTAAGGGGCGGTGCGGGCGGCGCGCACGGCGCGGGCGGCCGGCCGGCCGGCCGGGGCTCGTGCGAGACCGCGCGAGCTGCTGTCCGAACCTTCGCAGCTACGGGGAACGTCGGTGCAGAGCAATGCACTTCATGGATGGCGCGAGGGCAAGTTACTGGGTGCAATTTTCTCACTCTCTGTGTGGATTTTGCTCGTAACGGTTCATAACTTGTACTTGCAGAGTATGTGGTGTTATTAAAAGATTTGGTTTCTTCAGTGAGTGAAAGCTTGATTTATATTCAGAATTGCAACCATTTGACAGCTGCTCTTGGAAAGATGTCTTGAAAGTCTTTAGAAGGAAAGGTTAAGGTTCCAGCACCAGGAGGAGGTTCATAAAGCAGTGAGATGCATTCAGCTACCTGTGTGAACCTGGCAGCAGCAGAACTGCGGGAAGTTGAGCTGGGTGGGATCTCTCTCTCCGATCCTTCAGATCGTTTTGATTTAATAAACCTGAAAGCTAAAATCTCTTACTGCATGAAACCAAGTGTTTCAGCTTCTTGGGATAACAAGCTCTTACACACACACATTTCTAGAGACTGGATGTTCCTCTCTGCTGCACCTGAGGTCTCTCCTGGCTAGAGGCCAGTACCAGGTGCTTCCACAGGTCCTGGCAGTAGTGCTGTATGTGGCATAGCCAAACTAGGAACAAATCTGAGAAAAAGTTCCCTGTTAGAAAGTTAGATGGTAGCTCCATTGTCTTCTTAAGCTCTTCTGTTACTCTCTCAATTCATCATCACTAAACCCTTCCCTAGAAAGAACAGATGTGAACAAATGATGGGCCATGCACTAAGCACCAAGCCAGGTCAGGAATCTGAGCCAGCTGAAAAATGTTTTTTCATTCGTTAATTATTTTTTAACAGAATCAGCTCCTTTATTTGGTAGTGCAGTGAGTGGACAGAAGCTTTGAGCAGCAGGGAAGGGGAGCTGCCCCTGTCCAGCAGCCACAACAAGGCCGCGGCTCCCCAGAACAGCGCAGACGTACAGCTCATAGACACATGCCTTGAGAAATGAGCTCACAGGGGCTTCAGAAAGTCTGTTCTGGCTTTTTTTTAACTGCATAATCTGCCCAAGGTTTCTCCCTGCTGTGGAGATTTGATTTATAAGTTACAGCAGTTTCTTGAGACTCAGCCTCCATTACAAGCTTGTCTCTCATGGCACCAAAGACAAATTCCGACAGGAGAACTCAAAATAAATTGATGCAGGGAATGCTGTAAGTGGTTTCATCTGTCATACTAGAGCATCAGCTCTTCAGTTCAGTGATGGCATTTCAGCGTACCATGAGCATCCCAGTGGTATTATTGAGAGTGTTTCATCTGGAGCTGCCTAAAATCATGKTTTTTTGTTACAGAAAAAGTGTAGTTCCTATACATTGCCTTAGAGAAGGATGCTGTCAGCATATGCTTTTGCTGGCACTAAGGAAGTGTGGAGTCCTGCATGTTTACCCAGGAGCGTGGTAGATCTGTGATGACCTCAGAGATCTTTTGATGCCCTAAGGGTGGAGAGCYGGTCTGCTCTGCAGCTCTGGGACCTCCCATTGCTCATACAAATGTTGTGTGTCCAACTCCTGCTGAGCTGCCTCGGAGAGATGTTGCTGCAGAGAGGCTCAGGTGTCAGTCATCCTTCGTAAACAAGGGGAACGATGCCCTTGCCCAGTTTCAGCTCTGTTGTCTGTTTCACAGCAGCTCCCCAGGTTCGTGTCTTGTCACAGAGTCAGAATAAGACCTGGGCTAAGGCTAAGCAGATGTTCCCTGGGCCATCGTATTTGGAAAACAGCGAGGAGACGGAATAGAGATAATGAAGTCCGATGTGGAGGCAGTGATTGTGTCCCTGCTGCATTCTGGTTGCCTTGCTCTGTCAGAAGCCAAGAGCATTCATTAAACTTTCTGTCCTTCCCAGGGTTCCGTCACTCACAACTGTGCCCAAGAAGCAGCCAGGGGCTGTTTCCAAGATTTGTTCTTCTTTCTTGCCTAATTCCTTCTTCTTCCCATCCTGCACAACAGTAGTGTTTAAACATCCCCACACCTGTGAGAGGCATCTCTTCCGTGACACTCCTCAGTGTATCCATGTAAGCTGATAAGCCAAAGCAGATTTACTTATGGGAATGCATGGTTGAACAGACATACAGACATGAGTCCCCTGCTCTGTATTTCTGTGGGAAAAGAGGCAATTGATCTCTGACCATGTCTTGGTGGTGTTTACATCTGAGATCTGCTGGCATGGCAGAGCCATGTCTTAGATCTGAGAGCTGCTGGAATCAGCTTTAGGCCACCACCCGCTATGCAGCGAGTTTGCAGCCCTCAGTAGCCTGACAGTCACTGTGTGCGAAGGTGTTTCAGGAGCCTCTCAGAGCGCTGAGGGCTCTGCTTATTAATCCCTCACTCCATATGAGGTCCATTGATTCATGCATACAGCCAAGGGGCTTGATGGGAATGGCTTGCACAAAACAAACCAGCTTCCCTTGCAGAGAACCTGAGTAGGTTTCAGAACAACTTTCTCCATTGTGGTGCGTCCGTGCACACTGGTGCACGTAATTAGCGAGCTTCACTTAACAGCAACAGAAGATCAACACAGCCTAAAATCACCAGAAACAGCTAGAAGTGGATACTAGCAAGGGAAGGTCCTAGGGTAACTATGAAGAAATTTTTATGTCTAAGGAATTGTTCTTGTACATTCAGATCTATGATTTGTTTGTGTATGATACTTATATTCTTTGGATCCTTTGCGACTTACATACTTCTTTGCTATCAAGTTTTGCCTTTTGCCAGAGGGATCATTTTCTCACTGAAGCAGAAACACTTGGAACAAAATTCATAGTTACTGTTTGGAAAATAAGAGACAGAAAATAAGAGATAGACTAAAGTCAAATTCTGATGTGATTTCCAGGTGCTGAATCACCCTAGGATAATGGCTGGGGTTAGATACAGACAAAAGTGACCTTTGCTCTTAAAAGCGCTTCCCCAAATGGCTCTGTCTTTACATTCCTACTGAAAAGAACTAGGTATTTTGAAATAGAGGCTGAAAGGACCACAAAGAATCTTCTCTGAAACTTGAAGGAATAATGGACTCAGCTGAGGACAAAGAAGAAGTTCATGTGGGATTAAAGCAATTTCAACCCCCATCTGAGGCTTTTAGACATTTGCTGCAAGTGGCAGGTCCTTCTTTCCAGGCTGCCTGTGGGGCTGTTGCTGGTCTCTGCATGTCGAGGAGTTACAACAGTGTGCGGTCCCGAACAAGCCCCTTTCCAATGCACCCACTACAGCTGCTCCCTGGAACCTCTCTGACACCAGCTCTGGAGAACCTGCTGCACCGCAGAGGTCTTAAGGGGTGGTTCCTAATGAGAACTGCATCTTCTTCAGCTTCCTGGAGAACCAAAGTAGGCCAAGCTGACAGGTGGTTTGTTGTGTTGGCTGGAGCTGTGGCCCCAGCTGCTTTGAGCTGAGTCAACACGCGGGTTAACTCACGATGCCTCACTCGCTGCTGCAGCCACAGGTGACCAGCGTCCTTGAGGAGTTTGGCCGTTACTCCTCCTTGGCCAAACTCATGTCAATCTACCAGGCAACCAATAGGACCTCTTTCAACTGGACAGACAGCCGAATTGTTGAGTGGGAAAAATTTGCCGAACTGGCTAAATACGAGCCAGAATCCCAGAAACCAACAGTGAAAGCTCTCCTTATTGTGGCCTACTCAGTGATCATCATCATGTCCCTCTTTGGAAACATGCTGGTGTGCCACGTGGTGCTCAAGAACAAGAGGATGCACTCAGCCACCAGCCTCTTCATCGCCAACCTTGCGGTGTCGGACATCATGATCACGCTGCTCAACACTCCCTTCACCTTGGTGAGTGGTGCGCGGTGCTGTCCTGCCAGCCGGGCAGGACGCCTGGC
This sequence comes from Eudromia elegans, assembly GCA_003342815.1. Classification (NCBI taxonomy): domain Eukaryota; kingdom Metazoa; phylum Chordata; class Aves; order Tinamiformes; family Tinamidae; genus Eudromia; species Eudromia elegans. The sequence continues at coordinate 2,144,076 of PTEX01000111.1, read as the reverse complement.
ACAGAAATGCCCTGCCCAATAGTCACACCCTCCCTGCGCATGCCCCACAAGGGATTCACAATGCCACCACAACCAGATCTCATAGACAACTGTACTGGGCAGGTCTAAACCCTTAAGCAATCTGTACCCTCCCTTTGCTCTGCTAGATGCTGTATTCTGGCTCCGTACATTGGCTTGCTTATGGCCTCTCTTTCGCCATCAGGTTCGATTTGTGAACAGCACGTGGATCTTTGGGAAGGCCATGTGTCACATCAGCCGCTTTGTGCAGTACTGCTCGCTGCACGTCTCCACGCTGACCCTGACGGCCATCGCCCTGGACAGGCACCAGGTAAAGCACCGCATGTCCACAGCTTCCTTGGAGCAGTCCCTGCAGATCCCCCTTGGGTTGAAATGAGTCGTGAGTTCAGGGCTAAATAGCTCCAGATTTTAGCTCCAGAGCTAAATTCAAAGGGAGCCCTCAGATGCTTGTTGAACATCCAGATGCCCAGCAGAAAGAAGAAAACCTGAACACAGCATCATAGATTCCCCAGGAGAGTCACATTTCAGTGGAAAGGGGTGAGGATGAGGATGCCTTGGCCAAGCCATCGTCTAAAGGCCAGGTCTAACCTGGCTCCCAAGGTATAGTGGGAAAGATGATTTCAAGAGGCTGTCTTTTAAATGTTGGGTTTGGAAAGATGGCAGAGCCACGGCCAAGTGCCAGGTGTCAGTTTGGCTGTGCAGGGAGCTCTTCAAAGGTTTTTTCCTTGGTGAGTGGACCGCGCACCACTCACCAAGGAAAGAAATAAGCACCCGTCGTAGGATCCTGAGCTTCGGTTCTGACACAGTCACATGTTTGCTCTTCTACTCTTCCCTTCCCATTGGACCTTTGCTCATAAAGCTGCAGGACAGTTTGAGCTGGTAGCAATTCTCAGCTCATTGTATTAGGGAACAAAGAGCAATTTTGAGATTAATGTCCCWGGGCAGAGCTTTGGGACTGATGTTGGAACAGTATAAAAGTGCACAGTGGAGGAGGAAATTTCTGCTGGAAATATTGGAAGGACACGCCTGAGCTAGGAGAAGATTCACCCCAGCATCTGTTTGTATTTTGGGAGGTGGCAGCCGAACTGTATCCTTTCTTCACTGCAAAAAAATATTTATTACAAAAGGAAACACAGACTGGGCCATGTACTTATTTCTAGTAACTCTTCTCCCTTTCTGTACCATATCTCCCTATGGGCCAAATAGTCTTCTCCAGACCCAGGAGTTTTATAAGCTCTTCATCTTGTCCTCTAGCTAATGAAATTTCCTATAAGGGAAAGTAATGACTTCAGACAGGGCAGGCGAGATCTGATTTATGGGCTCAGCTAGAACAGGAGATGCTTCTTTTTATGATTCATATAAAATAAGTAAACACACCCAAAAGTGAAAAGACTCACATAGTTTTCTTCCCTTACTTAATATAGCCATGATTTAAAGAAAATTATTCTCATGGAACAAAACAGAGAAAAAGTTCATTTGGAAGCAGTTCTTAAGACCCAGATAAGTTCAAGGTTTCATTTTTCTCTGGGTCACCCTAACAAGCAGGATGATTTTCCTAATCATGGCTGTGATTTTCTTAATAGCTTTGGATCATGTAACAAGATGCCTGTGCTGTGTGTTGGTTCAGGCACTTTGCTTTCCCCGAGATGAGGAAGAGTCACTGTGAAAAGCCTTTCTTGCAGGTCATCCTGAACCCACTGAAGCAAAGGATGTCGCTCACAAAAGGCGTGCTGAGCATCTCAGTTATCTGGCTGATGGCCACTTGCTTCTCCCTGCCCCACGCCATCTAYCAGCAGCTTTTCCAGTACAACTACAGGTGAGTTTCTTGCCTGCACACCAGGCCCCATGAGGGGCCCTATCCTTCAGGCCCCCCCAAGCTGCCGGAGGGCTCTCGGGCTTGAGGAAGGTGGTGAGAAGACAGTTGAAATGGTTGGGAACGTTTCTAGGGGTGAAACCTTGCTCCCCACAGCAGAGGTTTGGGTGCAATGGGTGCTCAGGGCCTTGGCATGTTCACACCTGCCCCGTCTCCTCGGCAGTGTCGTGGCTGCTGGTGACACCTGGCCGGCCAGCCCCACATGGCACGGCCACGTCCATGTGCCTCAGCTGCTGGTCCACAGCAGAGGGAGATGCCACTCGGCCGGCGCTGCCACGTGGGTCCTGCTCCTCCGTCATCAAGGCTGTGCTGGCAGGGCCAGACGCTGCGCGTTGCTGGGACCTCATGCGCTGAAAGGACCGGCTTATTTTGGCTTCTTGGTATTTCATCTGTCTGGATTTATGAAGCAGGGTCAACTTGCCTCCGAGCTCGGGGATCCTCCGGCCACTGCTGCATGTATGAGGGAAGAGGAAAGTGGCGTCCGCCTGTCCTCGCAGTGACAAGGGACACGTGGCCCACGCTGGGTCYGCACTGAGGCAGCTTTGCAGCAAGACCAAGCTGAGGAGGAATTTCACACCCACATGAAAGTTCCCATAGGAAAGTGAAAATTCAGTTGTAGAGGGGACAAAAAGGCATAGAAATGTACTTGTGGCCCCTCTGCCTGCTGCCCGTGGTGGCCCGCGCTGCTGGAGCTCGGCCTTGGGCCCTGCCCTGGCCTTCCCTCTGGCCGGCCCCAGCGCGCCCGGTCCTCGGCCCCGACGCCTTGCGCGAGGGAGGCTGCCCCGAGGGGCGGCGGCAGAGCCCCCGCTGGCTCTGCCCTGCCGTGCCCTCCTCCGCCRCGCAGCACGGGGCAGGTTTCCGCGGTGGAGACCTGCGCCAAGACAAGCGTGCTCCTTCTGCAGCCCCGCGCCTGCCTGCTCTGGGCAAGGGTCCCTCCATGCAGGACCGGCTGCACGGGCTATTAACTGCTGCCCGTGTACAAGGGCTGCCACAAAATGGGAGTGGAGCCCTTGCTTTCTGCCTTGCACCGGTTACTTACTCGCTTGAGTGATACCTTCCTGGGGACATAGTAACTGTCACACTTGGGCTTGGTAAACAAAATACTGGGTTACTCCAGTACCCGCTTCACTGTGCAGCTGCCTGCAGAGGATCACTGAACAAATTGCTCATGAATGAACAAATGCTGCTATCTCCTACGCTGCACCTGCCCCTGCTTGTCCCCTGCCCGTCCTGAGGAACCTGACCTTGGCTTGGCACTGGGGACCGCGTCGTAAGGACTCCCAGGACGCATTAGTCTCATCACTCATTCATTCAGTAAAACTGCAGCTACACATTGCTTGTGATGAACCTCATGCTGCTAAGAGTGGAGCTATCCCCAGGAGCTGCCTGCCTGAAGGATTCAAGAGTTGGGCTCTGCRGGCAGGCAGTGTCCCTGCTGCAGGTCCAGCAGTGTGACCAAAGCCACGGTAATGCCAGGGTCACCAGAACGCTGCAGTCYATCGGCTCTTGCTCACTTCCCTAGAGTGATCAGGAGCCTTCCCAGTTTCCCCTGCCCTTCCTTCAGATCGTGACGGGGCAGACAGGACAGCTACAGGACCCCTAGCTCTAGGGCGCGTGGGGCGCAGGCCGTGGGGGCGGGTGTCCTGCGCGGCTGCGTGCCCTTGTGCGCCGTGGCACGTGCCTCCCACGCCAGCTCACGGGCTATTCTCAGCGCTCGCCTGGCAGACAGGCACAGCTGTGATCCAGCCCGGCCTCGCCTCTTGTGCGCCAGCCGCAAGCACCGTCTCAGGGGGAAAAAACGCCAAGAGTGCATTTCTGCAAGGGTTATTTTTTCTGCATCAATTCCTCGCTCGGCAAGAGTCACCAGCGTCCTTGGTTTGGTGACACTCCTGTGCCCTCTGTCATCCCCAGGGCACGCACGTGCCATCCCTACTCACAGCAGTCCCCTTCTAAGCAGTCTTCCATCTGCGGCACAAAAGCTAACTGAAGAGGTTCACGACAGGATATTAAAGATACTAATCAATACTGCAACAAAGAATACGGCTTGATGGAGACTGAAGTCTGTGAGGAATAAGAGTGAGCTGCACACAAGTCATGAAGAAGGGCAAAGTGGAATGGGTGAATGAAAAAAAGGAAAAAAAGGAAGGGAAAGAAGAAAGCACCTCCAGGAAATAAAGCTGTGAGTGCCCCTTTCTTCTGATGTTTTTATTATTTCCAGTCATCTATTGTGGCATGTGGAAGGAGTGCTTAGTCCTTTCCAGATGATGTTGAGGTACGTGAGCTGAGAGCAGCTCTGTTAGCTGATACCTGCCTGCCAATAGTGGGTGAACTATTAGGTGCACAGATGTATTTATTACATGAGGCTACAACATTTTAACAACTTGTCTGAACTAGTTAAACTAGTTGTTGAACTAGTCTAACAACTAGGCTGAACAACTCAAGAAAATGTGGTGCAGAGGCCACGAAGCCACGTGGCGCGGAGGCCACGAAGCAGTGCTGCTRTCAGCAAGCTCTGACGCCTTGTGCTCTGGGGATCCGTCCTCGATCACACTGCTCCTCGACCTCTGAACTCAACAAGCTCTTGCTCTYGCCTTCGTGATGGCCTCAGTTTCCTGGTGGGTTCAGCAGCTTTCAGCTGCTGGTGTAGAGCTCCCGCGTCCGCAGGTCTCCCGGAGAGCAGAGCGTGTCTGCACAGGGCCCCGCCGGCAGCGCTGCGCGTCCAGCTGGAGCTGCTGCAGGACCCGCGTGGGGCAGGGAACCCGCTGCACCCCTGCATGCAGCCTGCCCAGGTGGCTTCTGGCACAGCCTGTTGGCAGCAGGACATGTGCTGGGCTCCATTTGTGGGTTGGCACATTCAAATGCGGAAATAGTCATCCTGTTCCATGCTGGGTAGGAATCACCTCTCAAAATGCAGCCGAGCAGGGAAGGTATCACTCACTGCCCCTTCCCTCCTGCATTCAGCTTCCAGGAGGAATTTGGGGAGAGGAGACAGCAGTGCACAGGAGCCAGTGTTACCCTCACTGGGGCAGACAGACACACAGAAACACAGGCAAGACGCTTAGTGGGAAACTGAGTTTTAGTTTAGTTTTGTCCAGTGTGAGATTATTTGTGTTTGGGCCTCTTGTGCCAGCGTCAAACCACGAGGACATGCTGGTCGGGGGCAGGAAAGCCCTGCTGTGGTTTGCCGAGTTAGCAGCATCTGGCAGTGCCAGCAGTGGTCACGTGCTCACTACATCTCTCTGCTTTCAAGGGAAGCCACAGTGCGGAGTTTGTGCCTCCCTGATTTTCCTGAGCCTGCAGAGCTGGTCTGGAAATACCTGGACCTGTCCACCTTTCTCCTCCTGTACCTCCTGCCCCTGCTCATCATCACTGTCACCTACACGCGCCTGGCCAAGAAGCTGTGGCTGCGCAACGCCATAGGAGACATCACCACGCAGCAATACGTCACCCACCACAGGAACAAGAAGAAGAGCATCAAGATGTTGGTGCTGGTGGTGGTGGTCTTTGCTGTCTGCTGGTTCCCCCTCAACTGCTACGTCGTGCTCATCTCCAGCCTGGGTATCAAGACAAAGAACTCTCTCTATTTTGCTCTGCACTGGTTTGCCATGAGCAGCACCTGCTACAACCCTTTCATCTACTGCTGGTTGAACGAGAGTTTCCGCTCCGAGCTCAAGTCCTTGCTCTGCATGTGCCAGAAGGTGCCGCAGACGCAGGACCACGTGCTGCCGCCTGCGATCGTGTCGTGCCGCGAGGCCTGGATGGAGCAAGACGGATGCAGGAAGGCACCTTCCTCACAGAGCTCTTGCTCGACCGTGAACGTCCGGACAGGCAACACAGACTTGTGAGCAGAGCGCTGGGGTGAGGCAGCTGGATTCTGGGCACCTCAAGGGCTTTTCCCAGCTGCTCCTGAGAGATCTATTTTGCCACTCTCATTTGCTTCTGCCGACTTCTGTGTTGCTTGCTTGTCTCACGGTAGCACACATTTACTGAATATCATGGAAGCATTGAAATAACCTGTGCCTCACATGCCAGGGTCTCTTGCAGAGCAGCGGGAGTTACATGGTTTTATGTGTGTTTGAAGGAAAGACTTTGATATCCAGGGTTGACTTGGTCCAGGAAGATTTTCTCTGGATAACTTATACCAAGGTGTCCCAACAGCACTCAGGGTAAATGCTACAGTCAACAGCAGTATTGACTTAAGGTATTGTTGCCCTTTCCCTAGATCTGTAGAAGAGACAACTGAGAAGTACCCCGAAAATAAGAGCAGAGCAGCCATAGCAGAGCTAAGCAAGCAGCAGAGGAGCGGGAGTGAGCGGCTGGGGCTGCASCGGGAGCAGCTGGAGGTGGCTCTGGACGCCACCGTGGAGGGTGGAGGGGTCATGCAGATAGAGTCAGGGGAAGAATTTAATCCTGCTGCCAAAACTGTGTGAATAAATGTCGGGAAGGCAGGAAAGGGGATGGACTCTGGCAGTGGTGGCACTGGCAGACAGAGCAGTGAGCTGTGGCTGAGCCAGCAGACAGAGTTGAGAGCAAGGACATCCCTGGCACTGTTCAACCCAGGGTGGTGGAGCCTCTGGCTGTGGGGCTTGTCACCACGTCCCTATTTTTGAGCAGAACTGCAGCTTTGAGACATCCTCATTCAGTCAGTCCATGGAGAAGTTCTTCAAGCTTTCATTATAACTATATTAATTCATCAAATAAAGCTACAATGGCACTAAACTAAAGGCCACAGACTATTTTGTCAAGGCTGCAGCATTCATCAGGCAAGCAATGAAATCCTTCCCTGGAATTACTAATTGCCGTAAGAGGGTTTCACTTAAACAGCAGTGTTGACTCAGTGCAAGAGGAAGGGTTTTTTTTGACAGCTGGTGCTGCTGGGGCTGCATCCATGGCAGGCAGGGAAACCAGGCAAGATTTAGTGCATGACGGAGGGAGGAAGGAGCAAGTACAACAGGGACGTGCTTTGGTGGTCCCTGAGGGACACTGGTGCAGATCAGCTGGAGCAGCTAACCTCTTCTGCCTGAAATGCAGAGGAAACTGCACAGGCAGGAGGAAAAGCCCAAACAGGCTTCTCTGGGTAAAAGCAGAGCTGCGACTCACTGTGCCCTCAGAGCCCGTGTCTGCGGGGGCCCAGCCCTGGGCCCAGCAGAGTGGGGAGCAGCTCAGCCCGCGCCGCCGTGGGGTCTCGTCCTGGGGACAAGGACTTGGCTTTGCTGCTACTGCCGAGGGGCTTCCGAGCAGTCACGGGCGCTCAGAGACCTTCCTGCTCAGCCCTCGGGGAGCCCCAAAGCCCAGCGCTATCGGAGGTGTCCCGGGCCATTCTGCAGAGCAGTCCCATGCGGTTGCACGGCTGGGGCTCACCGAGGAGCTGCCTCCAGTCTGGCTCCTGCCTCTTCCCGGTTATTTGAATAGCCAAATACTGCTTTTGCTGAGGACTGATTATCTTTCCTATTTTCACAATGAGAAGATAAGTGGATTTGGCGGGAGGAGAGGAAGGGTTGGACTGAGCTTCCCGGCCACTTGACCTTGTTTTACTTGGGCCATGTGTCTCAGTGAAAAACGTTCAGCATCTCTGTGAAGAGAAGAGAGCAGAGCAGCTCAATCACCGAAGCACTAGTCGAAAGCTGGATCTCTTTGGCATTGCATTTGGAAACGCATCGTTGTTTTGATATGCAGCTGTAACGTAGTCTCCCTCTGGGTGCCCGGCCCTGCTCTCTCACTGCAGTCTGAGAGCATGATTGCAATTTTCCCAAATGTTAAAAGCAGCTGTAATTAATGGGTATCATTCAGTCATTCATTACAAAAAGACTCTCATTTTCCTTGTTGCCACCCCTTATTCCTCATCAATGCTCAGTGAATGGCCCTCAGGCCACCAGGCATTATTCCAGATTATTAAGGCATTATTTCTTCCCTGGGCAAAGGTGATTGTTGGGGTGGATGTCTCAGTTCCCGCTATAGAAAGGTCTCGATCATTTTCCACATAAACGTCCTCCCAAGCCTGAGAGGCTTTTCCCCACAGAGTGTAAAAACCCACATCCTTCCAAATATCATCTCCAGCAGCCCAGTGTACGAGACAGGATAACCACAAGTGAAGAAAAAAGCCCTGGAAAGCACTTCCATAAGAGAAGCACCAAACAAAAGGGCCGTGTTCCCAGGTGTGGAGCCGGTCCCGGCTGTGCCGCAGCCCGCGGAGCAGGGGCCCTGGGCTCGGGAGGCCCGCAGCACCCCCGGGGCACACAAGGAGTTGCTTAGCAGGGATTCATGGGCTTATTTCCTCACACTGCTATTCAGCTGATTCAATATTGATCAAAAAACAGCACTGGTACCTGCTGAAAATGGTGCAGTCTCAAAAAAATGCCACCTAAGATACCATCCTGGGGAAACACATCCCTTATTTGTTATGTTTTACTGCTTTGGACAAGCTTTGTGGGCTCTTACAACCAGCCCACAAAGGCTAACGTTTGGTGGGGACCCGCTGCCGGGGCTGCGGCCGGGCCGGGCTCCTCGGGGCTGGGTTTCCAGCACGGCCTCAGGTTGCTCCAAGCGCCGCCGAGCCCTGCRGCTCTGCTGTGAAACGCTGCCTGGTTTTCAGGCCAAGAAAGGCTAAACTGCCATTTGCAGCGGCACTGTTAAACCGGGCCCCAAATCTGTTAATACCTGCCTTGGCCTCTTGTCATTCTCACTCTTTTCATATTCCCTTGCATAAAGCCCTGTGCACACAAAACTCTCCCGAGGCTACAGAGCAGTTTCTTTGGGTGGAGATGCATCTTTCTATGTTCTTTCCACTWCCATGTTATATTTTCAGCTTCTATAAAATAACCATAGCAACAACACGAGCACGGGTGTCTTCCACGGGCTGCCGTCCTGCAAAGGAGCACGGATCCTCGTGGCCAGCCCGGGTCAGATCAGCCGGGTTGAGCCCCACTCTGGGCTGGGGATGGGCCCAAGTGCCAGCCCCTGGCATCCCGCTGCTCCCTCCACTGCAACTGAATCTCCAAGTCCCTTCAGCTTGTCCCTAGTCCGTCCTCAAGACCTCGTAGCACTTTTTGCCTTTCTTTCACTAAATGCATGTCCTTCCTTTGGAGAGACCCCTTTCCAAAGAAGCCGCTCTCGTCTCGCATGCCTCGGGGTGTTGCCAACCCCCCGCCACGTGGCTGGCTGCCTCTAGCCCTGAAATACAGCCAGAGATAGAGCCAAGACACAGCCAGAGATACAGCCAAGACACAGCCGAGACGCAGCCGGAGCCACAGCCGGAGCCACAGCCGAGACACAGCCGGAGATGTGGCCTGGCTGCTGTTCYTGGGGTTGTCAAGTGCAGCATCTCTGCCCCACTCACAGAGTTTTTCTGCCCTACATGGGCATGAAGATGCAGCGCGTCTTCGGAAGGACATTGCTATCTAGGCCGGCGTTATCAGTGCACGAGTGGGACTCACACTTGTCCCGTTGCCTGAGGGGGCTCTTAGCGGTGTCCTAGGAGTAGCAGGCTGCACGGATAAGCGACGAGCCCTTGTCCAAGCTGGGAAAGGCATGGGAATGGGGTGAGAGGTGACGTCTGCAAAACTGCGCATGCCTTGGGATTCACCTCCCGAGGTCTGGAAAGAGCGTTTAGGAAATTTTGCTTTTGTGGGGACAGTGCGAGGGAGCTGTCTCAGGCAGCTGTGCAGGTGAACAGATGTTCACGTGCCTCATTTACTTCAGTTTGTCTTCAGACACATGACCGCCATTCGGGAATTGCTTCCTGAGCAGACTCAGCCTCCAAGATCATCAGCCCTGAGCAGGAGCCCAAACTAGGGCCGCTGTCCCCGCAGAGGGGCAGAGACGGGTCCTGAGCGGTGGCCTGGGAAGAGCACCCTGTAAACGTGCCATCCAAAAGGCGAGAGGTGGCTGCAGTTTTGGGGTATTTTCTGCCTGTTTCACAGTTCCACAGCTCTTTGCTGCTGGAGGGGTGGGCGGCATCAGAGCGAGGAGGCCGTGGGCTCCGCTGCCCCTCAGGACTGTGGGCTGCCCCGTGCCGTGACTGGCAAAGCCCGAGGGGCTRGGGGAGCACGTCGAACCGCCGCGTGTCCCGGAGCCCGTGGGGAAGCGAGCCGAGCACATGCACATCAGTATGCAGAGACTCAGCAGAGATGTCTGGGTGATTAACAACCCAGATTTATTAACGTTAGCTCATGCCAAATGCATCTAACAGCCTTCAGTGTAATTACTGATGGAGGAGATAGCAGGAAGCACAGGGCAGAGGATACCTGAATTCCAGAGACACATCCCTTATATAGCCCCATCACATAACGAACAAAGAAACCACGAAATGCCAACCAGATTAACAAAAACAGAACAGAAAAAAAACACAATGAGTCAGAAAATTAGCTCAGAAAGAAGAAACGGAATAAAATTATTAGCAATCAGCTTGTTGAGTGCAAAACAGAGAGGAGTTCTGTCCAAAGCGGCTGGAGGACTGAATGGGAATGTTGTCAGCTCCAGCGGGTCCGTGCTGGGAGCAGCCTCTGGCAGCTCCGGGGCTCACCGGGCCGCCCGTCGCACGGCGCCCGCCCCGAGCTCACGCCGGCGGGCGGTGAGGAGCCGTCGACYGGGATGAAGAGGCTCTCCTCAAGTCAGGGCAGATCGCGCTACCTCTCACCGACTGAAGCAAACACACCCGCTCCCTCGAGCCATCGCTGCCTACACTGTGGTAGGGAGAAGAATGCCTCTGATCTCCCCACGGCTTGGATGGAGTCCAGGCAGGAGCACTGAGGGGATAAGAGTAGGTTCATTAAGCCAAGACTAATGAACCATCAGCCATCGGTGCATGCCGTCAAGGCTTTTACAGAGCTGTCCCGCCCGCCGGTGGCACAGCAGCAGCGATCCTGTCCCCAGACATTCAGGTTCTCTCCTGAGCTTAAAATCCGGGGTTTACCAGCACYGTGTCTCCTGACGAGGGTCACCAAGAGCATCTGGCGCCAAGCAGGGAGCCTGGCAGRAGCCGCGTGTCTCTGCACAGCACGACCATGACCGCCGTCCCTCCGAGAGACTTTCCTGAAGTTCCTTTCACAGGACTTAAAAATCCCCTTAGTGGATGGGAATAATCTGTATAAGATCAGGCTGATGCAGCACGCAACCTTGTGTGTTGGAGACAAAAGAAATTGCTTTATCTGACACCACAAGGAAAAGTTTGGAGGACTGTTTCCATAATGTGATCCTTGCCTATTCCTTGAAATTGATGCTACTACTACAACATAAAGCCTCACTCCCTCTCCAAGCACCATGCCTATCGAAGGGAATCCTTGTGGGTGTCCTGGCAGGGCATGGAGTCTCCAGGATATAGTTTAGAAGATAGGGAGATAGATTAGGATGGGTAACAGGAATAACAGTGAGCAATTGGTCCCTTCTCTCAAGACAGATGGGATTGCTTTTCATTGCTGTCTCTTGTGTCAGGCCATCTCAGCCCTTTGGGAGCTTCTCTCTCTCATCTCCATGTTGCCAAATGCATCATTACTTCCAGGGCAGGTTTTGTGCTTTGTGAACAAAGCTTGTCCATTGCTCAGCACCAGTAAATCTGTGTGTTAGAGGGACCTGTGGACTACGAGAAGTTCCCTGCTGCTGGCCCCATGTGGGATGCACAAGCAAATGTCTGGATCTAAGGCCACATCCCTGCTTGCTGGGGTTTCACCCAGCTTTCTATTGACCTTCATGGTCCTGGGGCTAAGGCAAGATTGCTCTTTACAGGATGATTCATAACATTTTCAGGTAAAATGGGGCTTTTCTGTGGGCATTGACTGCCGGGAAGAACAGCTGCCATTAGAAAGGGCCTCTCTGCTACCTACTGCTTACCTCTCAGGTACTCCAAAGTAAGGGGGGAATTTTGAAATTAATGCATGTTTTGAATTCCTCATGACATGGCTCGTTAAAATCCACCTCTTCTGCCAGCTCCTGGGCAGAGCAGGCGGGAGGACAACACCCTGTGAATTCCCCTGCTGAAAACCACCCGCGGCCCCCGGGCTGCTCCGGGTCCCAGGGCGCAGCGCTGCCCTCCCCAACAGCGAGCGCCGCCACGAGCAAAGCCCTGGGTCCCAGCTCCATGGCGGGATGTGTCCCTTGGTGCATTGCAGCCTGCCTGGAGGGATGGCAAAAGAGACAGTTTTGCCAACACAGGCAGCGAAATGGCAAACGCCAATTATTGTCAAGGCCAGGAGAAGGGGTTTCCCAAGGCTTGGGGTTCCCCCAGCTCCTCAGAAGGTTTCTGGGTTTGTATCCATAGGTGACAAGGCTCAGCACCACCTGGACACGTCTTTTCCTGCCCTCGCCCTCATCCAGGTGTGTGAATTTCTGGTCAACTCTTCCCTGTTGTTGGAGAAGCAGCAATAGCTGCCACTGTGGTCACCTCCAGGGTAGGAAGGGACTCCCTGAATCAAAAAGTCCAGCAGTCTGGGGCAAAAAGTCCATGCGTTTCATGGATGAACTTCAGATGAAGCCCTTGAGACCCTGGGGTCTTCCCACAGTTCCAAACAGCGCCATTCAGAACCACCTTCTTCAGCTCCACGGTAATCTCAAGCCTAAACCATCTTGTGACGACGCCAGGCTTTCACCCAGGTCAGAGGCTCCCGCCCACCAGGTTTGGTCCCCAAGCCATTTGCCTAAATGACAAATTTAGATATAAAGCTTGGGTTTAAGGCCAAGCCCCAGACTGTATCTATGATGGATTTTTTCCTGGAACTTCTGTTTATAAATATTCTCATGGCAGCTAAGCTTGAGGATGTATAAATGGAAGCAAATAGCACCAGCACTGCTGGATTAATGAAACACTGTCGGGGTTGGTCCTGGCGGAAGGGTGACACCTGATCCCTTCTGCACAGCCACGAGGGCAGCGACTCCAGGCCGGACACCCAGAGCTTTCACTCGTCGTCTTCCTCCATGCGTCGACAATCAGCGGTGGCACAGGCTGCTCGGCAGCTCTTGCCCCAAACCACATTTGGCAGCCAGGTTTTAATAGCTTAATGACCTGTGGGCAAGGCTCTGCTGGGCTGGAGTTTCCATTTCCCTTAACAAGGGCCATGTTTTGGGTCTCAGATGTTATACAAAACTTTTCAGATCAAGCTGTGAATTAGGGAATCTTCTTGGGCAAGAGTTGAAGCATAAGGGCTGTTTCTCTGGTATGAAACCAGAACCATTCAAACATAGTGCTGGCAGAGGACCTGAGCTTTTAAAAAGGGGAGTAGTTTGCACACTTTGATCGGTGGGTGATGCTAGATTAAGTGACAGACTGCAGAATACAGAGTCACAAGGAGTTTCTGGGTCACCAAAACCAAGCTGGATTTACTGCAAGCTCAAGTTAACTGTGAGCTGCAATAGCCTGGATGGCTCTGGGCTCATGTGGAAGGTTGCGTGTCCTCCTGAGCTGGGATGTATTGCTGGCATCTCTTGCATTAAGGTCATAAAGGTAAAACAAGCCCCTTGGAGGGGCTCGAAGGAGTCGGGGCTTGGTTTTCCCACAGCCTTGTAGCACATGGCATTTCCTGGACCTGTTGGTAGGTGCCAGCATCAACACAGGGACTTCCTCTGTTTTCCACGGGGTACCGTGTTGACCGCTCCATGGCTCAGTTTGGGAGTGGGGAAGGAGGCTGAAGGCTCCCGCAAGGAGGTGGCAGCAGCTGTAGCCTGGCAGGCACCGCGGGCCCTGCTTATCCTTCTGGGGTCTGGGCTTCCTCGCAGGCAGCAGGTTTCTCCCCTCTTTAAACTCACAGTGACTTGAGCACAGCAGGGGACGGACCCCGCACCTCCCAGAGCTGCAAGGCACCCAGGGCGGGAGGCACGCAGGGCTGCGGGCGAGCGGGGCTGGGGCTGCCCCCGCTGCACGTGAGCCTTTCTTTACAACATGAACAAGCACCCATGAAGCACGCTGCAGTGTGCACAGGTATCTTTTAATTAAAAAAGTCATATCCCTCTCTCCAATAATTAATCTAAAGAAGAGACCAAGCTCGAGAGCTTGAGCAGTCATCACCAGCAACGCGGCTGCTGCGCCCCGAGAGCAGCCRGCCCCACTCCCGCCTCCCAGGAACGGGGCCCTGGGGCCAGCAGCGGGAAGCGGGAGCCGTGGGCGGCCGGCGCCGCGCTCCTGCAGCCGCCCGTGCCCGCGGGGAGAGGGAGGACGCACTGGAAAGCAGCACGCCCGGGCGCGCGCTGCACCGACGCCGCGCGGCCCCACCGAGCGCTCGAGCTGCGGCTGCTCCCGCGCCCGCACGTGGACCCTGCCCAGGAACAAGGGCAACGACCGCGCTTCAGGGCTACAATGCTAAGAATACACCACTTACAAAAATATAAATACCTATTGCAACCTTAGAAGAAAATAACATCCACTGTAAAAAATACAATGTATTCCATGAGTAAATCATGGCTATATTTTTTGTTTTATTTTTCAAGAAAAGCACCAGAATCTGTATTAAGTCATCTAAAACACACAGAGCTTTTCCCCAGCACTTGCAGATTCTTCTGAGAAGTTCAGTGCACCCAGGCCATTAAAACTGAGTTTCTCTCAGTCCTAGCTGCTTGGGCAATGGCAAATCAGAGGCGCGACTTCTCTGAACCTCCTGCTCAAGGACAGCACCAAGGACGCACTTGTTCATCTCAACAGGACTTAAGCATTTGCCTATTGCTAGGAGCATGCTTAAGGGCTTTCCAGAAAAAGACTGAACCTAAACTTGTATTACACCTTGTACAACTTGTATTACACACATAAATTCTTCCATAAACTAGACAGCATTGGTAACTCAAGAGTCACCTGTAAAAGCCCAGGAGTGTCTCCCTTGCTCCTTCCCAGCGGGAGGCTGCACAGRCGCTGGGTCATCTCACTTCTCTCAGCTCTTTTGAGCGGTGCTTGCTCGGCTCAAACACCTTCCCGAGGCCAAACCATAAAGTTCAGCCCTATGGGAGTTTCCTTCCTCACACTCCACTCACCATGCTGAAAAACTATGAAAAAAGGAAAACAAGAGTCAAGTATAAATTCAACTGGTTCCCAGCTAAAAAATTCAAGTTCCCCTGTCCCGGACTGACACTATTTCCATGTCCAGCCTGCACTGCAGACTCTGCACCRGGCCCAGGGGTCCCTTGTGGGGACCTAAAAGCCAAGGGCACCTCCAGGAAGGGTTGCCCTTATCCAGGGAGCCGGGGAAGTGCCTGCCCGGTGCAGCGGGAGCCGGGCTCGGCAGCCGGCAGCCCCGCGCAGACGGGACCAGCCTCCCCCAGAGGCTGCACGGGCCCAGGCACCAAAGCGAGGTAAAAAACTCTTGACCCTGGCTAAAAACCTCCCGCCTGGCGCTGCCCGCGGAGCCCCCGCCCTGGCGTGTGGCACATCCACACGGACGGACCCGCACWGCGGCATCTCCTCCTCCGGGCAGGGCCTCTCCAAGCAAAACCAATGTTGTTCAGACACCAAACAGCTGAAAAAGAACACTTTAAATTAAAAACTATAAAGGGAATGGGGTTGATTTCTATAAAGAAAGAAAGAAAAAAAATCCTTTTAATTTCCAAAGTCCACCCATCAACCCAACTCTTCACCAAGCTYCGGAGCACAAACAAAACCCAACCTTGTGCTGAGGGCCGGTGCGTGCGCACGGGAGGCATCTGCTCCAGCTGCCGTGAGCTCTCTCCTTCCTGAGGTTTTGCCATTGGGAAGAAGCAGGCGGAGGGCAGGGAGATGCCATACAGGGCTTGAGCCACATCCAGTGACGTGGGGCAGCTGGAGACAACTTTGAACCYGCCACCAATGGCACCTGGGACACATGTGCATAGGGACAGGCCGGAAAATCCACCTGGCTGGCTTGGAGTTCAAAGCCCAGCTGATTAGATAAGTGGCATTCATTCTCTTACTCAGAGATGAATGCCTGTATTGAATTTATCTTAATTCCTGTTGGAAGGAAATAAGCGTGCCCATAGAGAGTTTATATATTTAATTGATTTAGCTACGTTACCAATTGAACCAATGCCTCCCTGCCACAAACAAACTGCACACAAAACCATCGAACCCGTCTGCTCTCACTCTGTGAACCCTGCAAACGCTGCAACAGGTCAAGCGCCGAGAGCCCCGGCAGGCCAGGCTCCAGCTTCCTGCAACACGTGAGCTCYGGAGAGACCTTGGCTTCGGGAACGGCAGCAGGGAAGGCGCTTCCCGGGGGTGCCTGGGCCGCTCGCTCCGTGGATGCAACTGCTGGCTCAGGGACGCCCCCGGGACGCCCCGCAGGGCCCCCGGCCGCGGAGCCGCCTCCCGGGACGGGCGCAGCTGCAGCACCATGACCCGGGCGCGACAGGAATCCCCGGGCGCCGCTGCGTGCCGGGGCCAACTCAGACGGCGCCCGGATGCCTCCTCCCCCGCACGGCCTCTCCCGCGCGGGCGTCGCGCGGCCCCAGCGCTGCCCGACAAACATCCCGGCTAGCGCCGCTCCCTGGCTCCCTGGCTCCCGCCTCCCCCCATCCTGGGCCGCCCCGGCTGCTTCCCAGGCCGCCGAGCGCCCAGCCGCGTCCCGCACGCAGCGCCCAGCACGGGCGGCAGCAACCCCGACCTCCAGTGCCGCACGGGGCTGCCCGCGGGCACCGCGGCCGAGGTGCTGGGCAGCAGACGGGGCAGCGAGTGAAGACCCCGCTACCCCGCGGGGAGCAGTACAGCATTAAAYCTTAAAAACTGCCACCTAAACATTCCGGTGCTCACTCCACAACTCATTGAAGAAAACCGCACCATTTCACAAGAGGGAAATGACATAAATGGACTGTGGTTGGGGTGCACGCAAACCGAACACCCAGCCTCTCTGCCACAGGTCACAGTCCCACTGATTTTCCTCCGAGAGCTGCACGTGGAGGAAGAATCAAACAAAAAGTAAACTCAAATAGTGGCAACAGGAACCCAAGAAAACACAGTATTGGCCAAATTAAGAAGGTCCAACATCTGAAGAGCTGGAATGGGGAAGAAGTGATTATTGGGCCGTAAGAGGCTGTAGCAGACGAGAAGCCGGCGCTCGGTGCCAGTGAGGACACCTGAGGACCCTCCTCCTGTACAGCCCAAGGGTTTTGTTCCATCGCCAAAGCAGGGGCAGCTCAAAGGCTGCCCAAAACAACAGACCCCAGCACCAAATGTGCCCGAGGAGCCTTACAGAAATAACCAGAGGCCTACAGGGCCAACAACATTCAAAGAACATTGCACACCACGGCCAGCCACAGAGCAGCAGCACAGCAGCTGTGAGGCCACTCGGTTTCTGGACAAGAATGTAAATACAAGAAGAAAAATGATTCTGAAGGGGCCTGAGAAGAACCTCACAATCCCCACAGGGGCAGAGGTGAAGGTTGTGATGCAGTCACCTCCTCTGCTCTTCTCCTTGGAGGGAGGTTCCTGCCATGTACTTCTGTTCCATGATGCAAAGACCATCTCCACATAATCACCACAGGCACGCTGAAGGGATTATGTGACCATGGTCCTACTAAAGACTCTCCTCTACTAGTAAAGACAGTGCTTGGTGTTTCCTCTGTCCCTTCCCTATCTCCTCTTAGCACTGGCGGCCCTGCACCTGGCTGAGAGCAAAGTGATCACAGAGCAGGAGCAAGGCATCGAACCGCTGGAGCCGCTGCAGAGCCTGGGCCAGGACAGGAATGGTGACAGTGTCTCCAGAGTAGGTGAAGTGGGTGACGAGTTGCTCAAATCCAGAAATCCTTCCCAACAGCTGGGGGGTGACTCCCAGCTCCAGTGCCACATGGCTGAAATTCTTCACCCCGTTCAAGGAAGGGTCTAGCAAGAAGGCAAGCGACTGCACCAAGGAATGGGGCAACTCTGCTACTGGAAGACCTGGGGGCAGCAATACAGCAAAGTGCGGTTAGAAAATAACTCACTCAGTTGGGATAAGAACAACCCAAGTAGCCGCGACAGAGCCCTTGCCCTTGCCCAGTGGGTGAAACACATCCTGCCACGGCAGGAATCTCCACTGCTACATGCAGAGCCCAGCAACATGGAGCTGTTCTCAGGCCCATGGAGGATGGTAACAAGTCAAGAGCTGAGCAACCATCCACTACCCACCCGTGGGCCTTTCCCAGCTTGTGTCACAAAAACCTTCTCTGTCAAGACTGGCTCCCCAGCATGGGAAGCAGCTCCTCCAGAGGCCCATCATGTCCAAGGGCTCCCTCAGCTACCCTGAATATTTGGTGAAACACACGGGACTACAAAGACACTTACCCTTGGTAGTGGTGCTGATCTGAGTCACAAGGCTCTGGGCGTCATTCACCTGGCAAAATAAAGACCTCAAGGTTGGAGACCATCTGATGAGTAACAACTGCCAGGGCTCCTAAAACCTTCACAGAAGTAWAAGGGACTGATACTTGTCCACTGAGCGTCACCATCTCAGCTAAAAACCTCCTCCAGGGCCTCCTGGCAAACTGCTTCCATAAACCAGTTCACGACCTGGAGCTAAGCTATTAAACACATTTCTTCACCAGCATTTTCTGAACCTCATTTATATYAGTTGTTTGGTTCATTTCAAACTAGCTAGTAGGGAACAGGAATAACTGCCTTCCAGTGCCAGGACAGTGCTCGAGATGAGCAAGAGTACAAGAATGTCTCAAGAGTGCACCAGTTACACACATCCAGAGATACGTTTATGTTGTGCATTCAATAAACTGACTCTACTTCTCCGAGTATCTGAATGGTGCTGCTCCGAATGCTGCAGCCTTATGCCACCCTTAGTGCCCAGTCATGTCCACATCTCAAAAACTCATCATCAATAAGAACACAATTCTTTTATTCAGGCAGACATGCTGGACTTACATTGTCTCACCAGTTGCTCCCCATCTCTTGCCTGGCCCACAGAAAAGGGGTCTCACCTGCTCCCAAACATATCAGGGAATCTGACATCATTTTTGCTAATTACCAGGCAGTCGTAGGTATCATCTTCCCCTATCATGAGCCTACATCCCTAATCTGCATGCAGTTCCAGCCTCCTGTGCACAGGTTGGCCAACACTACTTCAGAGAAGACGAGGGACCAGASGAACTTACTGGTTGCTCCCCCCTTTCGGCAGTTGGGCTCAGGCAGGCTGAGGAGAGGCCTCTTGTTGGATCCATGAGGCCATTCCTTGCTTCACGAGCTCCGCTGTTGTTCTCTTTTGGGATGCTCCGAGCTGCCCGTCTCACGGCATCCTCTGGTCTCTCGCTGCCCACGAAGTCCGTCTGGGTGGAGAACTTCTGCAGGTCGAGCTCCGTACACTCCACCGGCGCGTGGGGCCATTTGTGCTGCATCTCCGAGGCACAGGATGAGAGAGGGGCCAGGGCGTCCGCCACCCCGGCCGGGCCCTGCCGCGCCTCAGAGGGAGGCAAGGCCCCCGCCACGCAGTCGCTGCAGCCCGAGTTCCTGATCAGCGGCTGCGTCTCCAGGACGCTCCTCACCAGCTGGGCCTTGGCAGCGGGGCCGACGGCAGCCACCTGAGTCAATTCCAGCTCCGGCTGCAGAGCTGGCAGTTGAAGACCAATGGCTTCTCCATCTGAAATGAACTGAACCGCTTCCACTGGGCCTGAAAGCAAACACCTCTGCAGCTTAGGAACATTGGGTTCTCCCTTCCTGCGCTACACTTGCCCCTTTTCAGAGGTCTCCCAGCCCAACCTCTAGGTCTCCTCTCCCATACAGGGGCAAAGAGCCCTCTCTAAGTGGCCAGAGTTCAACACAGTGTGCCACTGCTGCACAAGCAACGTTCACCGCTTTCCSTAAGTCCAGTCAGACCCACTCCTGGGGCTATAGCGACAGCAGGAGCTGACTGGAGGCAGACACAGAAGCTGCTACTTCTACTACACAGAAGACTTGGATATATTTCCACTGCTGGCACAAAATGTATCAGAGACTTTTAGAAGTTCCAAAATGCAGGACTTTCCCTAGGTGCTTGCAGTGGAACTCAGGAGGACYTCTTGGCACAGACGCCCCATGAGAAGACCCTTGATGGCACTGAGTTCTGTGCTGAAGAGGAGCACAGCAGGGCTGATCCTAGAAGGAACTGGCATCATGAGAAAATGCTACATTTTGGTGGAACTTTTGATACTGTGCAGCTCCTTCCTTTCTAACAGAAACTCAGAATGTCTCAGGAGTGTGTGGGTTAGAACCAGGTGTGAATCCTTCTTCACCCTCTACAGCCGTCCCCCTAAAGAGAAGGGAGCAGTTACCTTCTGCCTGCCTGTAGCAGGGGCTCAGGTTCTTCACGCCCAGGCAGCAGGGACCAGACATCTGTTCTTCGCAGAGAAATCTGCCGGGCGCAGCTGAGCCTGGGAACATCGCTCGCTGGCTCGAGAAATTCTGCGTCCTCAGGAAGACTTGGAAGATAGAGAAGAACCAGTCTGAGCGAAGGCTTGGCTGATTTTCCTAGAGTGTCCTCAGTTAAGTGGTATGTCTGCCTGCGAGGAGCCGGGGAAGCCAGCATGCTGGTGTGCTGTTTGAGGGATGCCAGCACACCCCAGCCCTAGCTATCAAGCATATTCCTYCCCCGACTTGGCAATGCCTGCTGCTCTGGTCCTGCTCTGCCAGAAGCTTCAGACTCAGCCTGCCCTTAAGAAGCTCCAGGAAGAGAAAATGCCAATTTTGCTAGTGAAAGCATGGCACAGTCTCCTCCCAATTATAGTACAAGGGAGGAGAAAGGCTCCCTCATGTCTCTGAGCAGAGAAAGCAAGAGAGAGGCCCCATAGATGGAAAAAGTATGATGAAGTATTTATCCTCTGTGAGCAGAGGAAGGTTTGTTTCACTCCATACTTCAGCTTAAGCAGTACTAATGGCAGTGCTCAACATGACAAGGGAAGAATGAAGAAGGTGTAAGCAGAAGGCAAAGGAAGAAGGAACAGAGAAATATTGAATGCACTGACTCACCTCGCTGACACTGGCTCTTCCAAAACCGTTTGCAGTAGATGATGGAAAGTGCCAGAAGTACCAGTACGATGATGACCAGGGCACTGCTGGTCAGTGCAAGAAGGGCTGTGTCTTGTGGTGGCACAGTGGGAACTGCCACCTTCACCAGGTTTATTCTGGACCGACCTGCAAACAGACCGGTCACAAAACATTGGAACTTCTTTCTGACACATCAGGCCACTCCCCTCCCTGCCCGTTCCTCTTCATATATAATGAATATGCTTCCTCCAGCATGTCCCCACAGGGCAGTGTTTTGGCATTCACACCAGCTAGCTAAGCTGGCCCGTGAGGAACAATGGTCAAAGAAGGGCTACCTACACTGAGGCTCGGAGGAGGGCGTCTGCTTGGTGCACGGGATGCACTCCCAGTCGAGCTGCCCGCTGATCCGCGCCTTTCGGTAGAACCTGCAAACGAAGCGCACAGCGCGTCAGCCCCCGGCTGCTCCGCGGGCCCCGCYGGCCCGAGAGGGCTGCTGCTCCCCGGCCCCTGCCAGCCCGTGCTGCTCCAGCCCTGGTTGGCTTAAAGCCTGACCCAATGCTGCTCGGAAAAGCTCGCTGCTTCATGTAGCAGGAGGCAGCTCAGAGAACATCGACCCACCCACCCTGGTACACAGCATTCTGAGAAGCTGCTAAACACAATGTCCATCTCAAATGCTGGCCAAATTCAGACCTACTTTTTCATAGCTATAACCACCTTTGTCAGGAATCACTCTGGGACAGCTCCGGGTCTTGCTAGAAAAGGCTAGTAGTGATCAACAGCTCAACAAAGTCACAGAACTCCAGCCAGCAACCGAAGTACCCCAGGCTCTGACATTCATCCCTTTGTCACAAGTCTCATCCCTTGTCGGTAATGGCTACAGCTCCACGGCATGTCACAGGCCGACTGCACCATAGCAATACTCATTCGGTAGCTTTTCCAAAAAATTAACTCAAAATGAACAGATGCAGAGAGCACAGCTACCTCCATATGACTGCTTGACCACAGCAACTCATCTTTCTAGGCTTGGTTTCTATTGCACCCCTTGGAGGCTACCAATAGTAGCAATTTACACTCATTTCCTGGGCCTTAGCCGTGGTGGTGTCCACAGTCATAATTTAGGCCTGTTAATTAGGAATATTCTTCCATCACTCATTTATAGGAGCTCTCAGGTTGTCTTCTTCAGAGCTAGAAAGGGGGCTTTTGATGGGTCAGATTTGTCCRTCATTAGCAGTCTTCAAAGGACAACCATAGACCGCACAGCTCCTAAATGCCACGCGACAAGTGGCCTCAGCCAAGTGCTTGTCCTGCCCAACTTCCCTACGTGCTCCCTCCTGCCACAATCCGTTCGAGCCACCAGCTCTACTCACCCCGGCAGGCATTCCCCACACACGGCATTGGCAGTCGCTGTGCAGTTGGATTTYTGGACACGGTTGATGAGGGTGCAGGAGAGACAGGGTTTGCAGCCATGATGCCCCCAGCTGTCCTTAAACTTCCTGGGAGGGCAAGCAACGCACTGCGCATCGCCGCCGCCACCGTCACCACAATCCTGCAGGACACAAGGCTGGGTTCAGGACTGGTGAGAAGCCACTTTGGCGACAAGAGAGGAGAATGACACTCCTGCTTTGGAGGCAAACAGTGAAAGAGTGATTSTTTGCAGGGAGCCCCGAGAGCCCCTTTGATCACAGCCCCAAAGCAGACAACTGCAGAGCTGATCCCACGGAGAGGAGCGAGGAAGCCATTTGTACACGCAGCCATAGCCCACAGGTTGCCCCAGCTGCAGGGATGTGTTTCAGTGAGGGAAGGAAACCTAGCACACTGATGAACCCAGGAAGGGCTCATGTGGAAGAGACAGAGCTGGGTGTCTATGGGTAAGAAAGCACAAAACGACTCTAATAAGGCTGGGCCAGATTCACAAACTTGAGCAGAGAGTCCTGCTTGTACCCATCCCGCAGGGCCCGTCTGGGCTGCCCAGAGCCACTGCATCACTTGGCATTACAGACAGAGAGGAAAGGTAGATTTCCCCGAGCAGAAGAGAGGAGGAGGCTCCTGAGCATCAGCCGAAGTCCTTCCTTGCTCGTTACTTCTACCTGCTCACCCTCCTATCCAGTGCCCACYGTGGTGACGAGTGAAGCTGCCTGTCTTTCCTTACTGCCGAGTCTCTGCTCTGCTGACAACACTGGGGATTATCTTTCATAATGCAGCTTAGCAAAGAATTCATCTAACACCATGAGAGCCTTGGTGCTCGATGATTCCTGCTCCTTGCGGCACAGGAAAGTTACCTTGGAAAGCTCCTGCCCAGGCATACAGGTCCTACACGGGACGCACTTCCTGTGCTCATCCAAGTACTCATTCTCTTGGCAGTTCATCGGGGCTGGAGAGGTGCCGGGAGCCTGGGGGAGGCAGGAAGAAAGAGCAGAGAGGTTAGAGCAAGTCTCAGTGCTTGAATCCAGCGGCATGCCCTTTTCTGGAAGAAAGTTTCCGCCTTCGCTAGGACATTACCCCGCATTTCTTACACATCAGGAATGTGGCTCTGGCAGGAGCAGCACACCCTAAGAGCCGAGAAAGAGGAGGGGGCCTCCTTGGCAGGCTGCAGATGTCTGCCCCTGCTGCCCAGAGCAGCCTCTAGCAGCGAGCTGGCAACATTTCGTTTGCCAAGATTAAGCGGGACACACCAATTGCTGAGGCACTCGCCTGGCAGGAAATCAATGAATTCTGCTAGTTCCAGCTGGATGCCCCAGACTAGCGGGGAAGCTCAGCCTCGGCTCGGGGATGTGGCGGGGAGCAGGYTCAGCTCAGCTGCTGCGCTCCGACGCGGACGGAGGCTGATGCCCAGCTCCGTCCTGCTCACGTCCAGCCCCACTGCTCCCGCCTGGGGCGCCACCGGCTGCTCCCGCTCCCGCCCCGCGGTATCCAGCTTCTCCCAGGAGTCATTTTCAGCCGTGTCGGCAGACAGGCAGAACAGACACCCTGTCAGACGCCACCCCCAGCCTTTCTAGGTGAGCTAACGGCTCAGCTGAGACCGGAGGCAGAGCCATCATTACCCGCCCTGAGCTGAGCCACAGTTCCCCCCTTCCCAACCATGGCTCACCSGACAACACAGGACTTGGTTCCCAACAGAGAATAGCTCAAACCCAAGCTACAAGAAAGCGATTTATATCAAGTTTGGGGATTGTTGGCTCATTTCTCTATCTGCTGGGTAGGCTCCAGCTTTGATGACAGAAGGAACAGCCCCGTCTCGCCCTCTAGTTAGTTTGCGAATACCCYGCAGGAGAGCGGAGCGCTTGGAAAYGCTCTTTYCAAGGACACCCTGTGTAGGGGTATGAAATACCTGGGGAAACTCATCGCTTGGACCCCTGAGGCCTCACTGCAGAGGAGCCAGGCGGGAAGCCAGGGCAGCAGCCCCGGAGCCCCCGCGATCCCTGCGCCCTCCCGCTCGCTGCATCCCGACAGCTCCGGGACAGCACCGAGCGCAGCGGCCCCCGCGGCCCCATCCCTGCACCGCTCCAACCACCCTTCAGCCCGGGCGGCCTCTGCGAGTGGGTGTTGGGCCGGGCTGGCCGGCCCGGCGGCGGGATGCATTCGACATGACGTCTCCCCGGACGAGCAGGGACCGTGAGTCACCGACCGCCGCAGCTCGTGCTCGGTGCTGGCGGCTCGTTTGCTGCCAGCAGAGGCAGCGAGGGCTGGACGTGAAGACATACAGCGATGAGGAGCTCGGGGGGCTAAATTTATCCCGCAGGCATCTCAGGAGGGACGTGATCACCACCTATTAATAGCACAAGGGCTACTGACACTACAGAATAAATAAAGGAAATTTGTCACCATCTCAGAAGGTGGCAAATGGGGAACTATGTGCCAGCATCAAGGCAGAAACATTTGGGGCTAGTGTTAGAGACCAGCCAGGGGCCAAACACAGATGAAGAAGAGGAGGAGGGAGAGAGGCCCCATGAGGGAGGACATGACTGCTCCTGAGGTTGGATAAGGTCCCCAGCCCAGACAGGACCCGTCTGCATCCCGGTTCCCATCTGCTCCCAAGGGCCTTTGCCCTCTGTGGAGGACACAGCTCTGCTGATGCTGCTGATCTGGAGCCGGAGATTCAGYTTAGGCTGGTTCTTCCTTCCAAAAGAGGAATGAAATAACATTGCAGGCAATGGAGAAGGAGCCAACGCCTTGGAAATCTGAGAGCAACAGGCCCCAATTTGGATCTCTGAATGCTGCCACAGCACATGAGCCAGCGAGGAGAAGGGAAGACCTAGCTGGACCTGCCCTGAGACATACGCCCCYCGCTCTCTCCCCATGGGCATCAACCAGCTTGAAGCAGCTTCCTGAAAGCGCTGGCAGCACTGGCCACCCGGCAGACCTGCCACGCTGCCGCCTGYGACTCCTCAAAGCACGAGACAACGGGAGCACCCGGCACGAGAGCCAAAGCTTGTTCTGCTGTTGGCCAGTACCAGAACCGAGAGCCTGAACCGGGAAGCGCAGTGCCCWTACACGTGGAGAGCAGCAGCCTCTGGCAGGTCCATCAGCGACCCAAGCAACGGTCCTGCTCAGCTGAGAGCAAAACCCAAACCCAAATCCATCCCTGCTCTGGGACCGGGCTGYGCCTCGAGGCCGAGCCACACGGTCCATTTGCTGAAGGAGGACACAAACCCGGCCCGGCACCAACCTGCTCGGGAGGCAGAGCCAAGCAACAAGAATGGGCACTGCTTCCAGAGGCGTCCTGCCCTCGCGAGGCCCTGCTGCCCCGTCCGTCCCAGTGGGGCAGATCCTGCTGCTGCTCCAGAGGCCTCTGAACAGGCAAAGGATGGCTCAGACTGGGAAGGGCTGGGACATAAACAAAGCCATGAGGAGGAAAAGATGGAGGTGAGCAGGGTAGCAGCTGGGCCCACGCCAGGGCCACCGTTGCCCGGCTYGGTTGGGCTCTCGCTGTGTGTGCACTGGAACCAAAACTAGGGATTTGGCTGCAGCTTTGTCTGACCCTCCCAGGCATCGACTCCCTGGTGGACACTCAGGAGCGACCACAAGCAAGACCTCCAAAATGCTTTGCTTTTTATAAAACCTTTTAGTACCGATAACAGCTTATGACAATCGTCCATATCAAACTTGTATTAAAAAGCTTGCATTTTTATGTTGCCTCTTCCACTCCCCCAAACTGTTGCACTCTCTGTCTTACAATTCGGAGCACCTGAAAGGCCTTTTCCTTTTCCTCAAGCGCTACCTTTGTCCTAAGCACCTTCCCAAAGTTGGGAAAAGCGCCCTTTAGGTGAGCAGCAAGTGTTGGGCAGGACAGAGCGGCTGGTCCAGGCCTCATGCAGCGCTGCCCAACAGTCCCCCAGGCGCGTGGGGCACTGTCCAACACACAGCACGCTGCCGCCTTTCCAGGGGCCGGACACACCACTATCCACCACTATCCACAACCATCCACAAGTGTCCACAACCTGGGAGCTCCTCCTTGCACAGAAGTCACTGTGGGAGCAGCAACCCCCCCTCGGCCACCCCAGTGCAAAGGGACGGCACGAGGCCCCACAGAGGATGCCCAAGGCAGCACGAGGGGCCGCAGGGCTGAGCAGGCTCCACTCGCCTCCCACGGCCCGGAGCACGAGCCGCGGCCCACGCAGGTTCGGGCAGGACCCACGCAGCGAAGGGCGCGGGGACGGGTCTCGCTGTGGTCCGCGAGCCGCGGACGCTGCGGCCACGTGCGGCAGCCGCGTGGGCGGCGCGTGGGGGGGCGGGAGGGCGCGGGTTCCGCCACGGCAGGCCTCGGCCTGCCCGGGGG